>CM035416.1:60344298-60391798 GCA_020310875.1 Ceratopteris richardii | reverse complement strand
TATGGCTCTTGGTTTTTCTGTTGCAGTCCTCGAGTCCATGTTAGAGTCTTGTGTACATCCTTAAATCTGAAGTAGTATAACACTGTTGCCCATGGTTCTCTATTCCAGTCTTCTCTGTTCCTCCATTGTTTGTGTGTTCTTGTATTCTGGAACCTTGATGGGGACATGACAAGGCTGATACCTAGGGGAATATATGCACATAGTGAAAAGCCCACAACACTAATTCTTTATTTACAATGGGGTGTCTCATATGACATGGTAGATTCATCTCAGTGTTGGAAGGGGCACTTTACTGGTGGCATAATCAAGGGTGTCTTAATCATTCTAGATGAGTCACATGATTGCGTAGTATGCTTTATGAGTGGCTTCTCTCCCCCTATGGCTGTCCGCTCGTGTGTTCACTGATGGATGGCTTACATTAATGAGGAACTTGTCTCTGACCACGTCTCTCTAGCCTCTTGATCAAATTCTTTCTATGTCTCCATTGCTTTTGGAGAAATAAACCCAAACACTTTTGATCCTTCTATCTCACAACCTTGGAGGATGGCACAAATCCCTCTCTGAATATGCATGAACATGATAATGTATATCACACTATGCTGGGGAATGACATATGAAATGGAATCATTAGATTCTATATGATAACATATCCTGATATCAGCTAGTTTCAAGATCAGCCTGCTGTGATGATCCCTGTATCTGTTCAATCTCATACTGAAAGCAATGAGATAAATGTATCCACATATCCCAACCAATGACAAGGCTCTGTAGTGAGGTGGAGAAATTCCTTTATAGAAAGTCATTTTTGCATGAAATGTGTGAATTTGATCAATCCATATCTTCTTGTTGTCAAGCTGAAATTCATGAGGATACATGGAGTACTGAATGCCATATGGGTTGTTTTGAAACAAAGGCATTCGAACTCTTCATATGTCACTCACAGGATTATCTTGTAGCTATTTGCTGATGTGTATACTGCACTGCCACAGAATATTCTTGTTAAAAATATGGATCTACTTTTTTCCCTGATGCTCTGTACTTAGTAGGAAAGCTATATCTTGTTTTAACTTGTGGTAATCATGTTGGGAATCAGATCCTAGTCTATGAGTACATGGTAAATGGGAACTTGCATCAGCTGGACGATAATATGGCTGCCAAGGTTTCTGATTTTGGGATTTCTAAGGCTAACCTTGATATGGATACACATATATCAACACGGCCAGCAGGCACTACAGGGCAAGTTTTCTTTCACTCAATAAGAATATGATAATGTTTTGTCACTCTTATCATCGTTAATGATAATCATGTTGACAGTGATGATAACAATGATGTGCAACTATGGATTCAACAAGCTCTATCATAAGGGAGGGTACATAGAAAAGAGCACGAACATCAGTACGTAGAGTGGATGAGTCTCTCAGACTACCTGCAGTCACATGTTGAGAGGTTATATCAAATGTATGAGTGTTTGAAGATGATTCCTGGATCAATGAAAGTTTTACTTATAAGCAAAAATATAGAGAAACCATCTGTTTTAGCCGTGTTCTGTTCAAGATACACGCACTCACTTCCCAGTTGTTGGCATTGCTTTGATGAATACAAAATAGGCAGGTTATTTGAACACCTAATTGTAGAAGATAGACTTGGGAATCTCAATAATCAAGCTACATTTGACTGAACTTCTACATGAGAATCTCAACAATCAAGGATTACATTTGACTGAACTCCTATGTAGTAGATTAACCAAGTGAGATTTATATTAAGGATTGAACACTTCTTAGACTCGTCCATTATTAGCAATCTATTTTCACTCGGTGATAGCTATCTGAAAGTTCTATTTCCACAAAGATCCATTAGGTCAGGAAAACAAGTTTCCCTCAAAGAAAAAAGAGGCATCTGGAGATGATAAAACAGTGAAATCCCTAAGACAGAGAGAACAAAAGAAAGTCATACCAACATCTCTCAAAGGATAAACATGTCCAATGAGACAAAGCATACACCAATATGGGTGCCTATCCTATCTTGTGCAATAGGATTAAAAAATATTGAATGTTCTAGAAATGTATCTATGATTAGTCCCATCTAGTTCTGGTGTGGTAGACATCGTACTAGTAAAACGGGTGGTATACACAAGGTCACATGAATGGTGCATACATACGTTAGTATGGACCATCTTTTAACATAATTAATGTTTACACCATTTTTTTCACTCATGGTCAGCAGGATTGGTACCCACCAAATCTAATATGGTAAGACATCAAACTATTAAAATGGGTTGTGTATGCAAGGTTATAAATACGATACATTATGTTATGCCTATGCCTATGCCTTGATCAAATGGTGGATAAATTGGGCAAATTAGCAAATGATTTTTATAATTTTAAAGAATTTTTCAAACATCTACACAATCAAATTATTCAAATACTTCATCATTTAAAATCTACACATTAGAGATCAAGATTGTACCAAATGAAAGTCAATTGAAGCTAAACCAAGAAGGGGGGAGCATACTCAACCTCTCACTCCTTCAAGATTATGAAGATGCAAGAAGTAGAAGCGTGGAACAAGAATCATCTCTCTCTCTCTCTCTCTCTCTCTCTCTCTCTCTCTCTCTCGCACACACACCGCAGACACGACACATACCTCTCTCTCTCTCTCTCTCTCTCTCTCTCTCGCTCGCCGACGTTCTGAGTAGACAAGCCGACGTTCTGAGTAGGCAGACAAGCCGACATTCTGAGTGACAGACAAGCCGACGTTCTGAGTTGCAGACAATTATACAAGTTGATGAAGCTTATATGAATGTTATGGAGAGCTAAAATTAGCTAAGAGCCCACTGCACAAAAGCAACTATGAAAAACTCCTAACACTTTCTTTGCCCGAATTGATTGCCTCTTTTAGAGACAATGAAATCCAAATTCATTAATTGTAAGGCCTTTTTTGTTCTTTCAACTAGGATAATCCTTGTTGTTGTCCATGAGCACACTTCTTGGTGCATTCATGCAAGGGATGTTTTCAACCTCCACAAATGGTTCAACCCTATGTAGTGTAGGGAACTCCAAAAAGTGATTTTCTAGTAATTCTTGAAAAGGGGTTGTCAATGCAACACATGTCATCTCTTGCTCCTTGCCTTGATGGGGTTTTTTCCCAAGGGAAAATCCTTGATCATATGAACTTGGGTCCAATAGAGTCTTTTATATTTGTATTAAGCTTGAAGATCTCCTCTCCCTCATTCTTTTCATCCCTTTGCATCTTTTACTTGGCACTCAATTCGAATTGAAAAGCCCTTTAGAAATAGTGCATTAGTTTAATATCTAACAATCTCGAAGAAATTAGGGGATTTATAGAGCTTCGATGTGCTCAAAAGTTCCAAAAATCCTAAAAACAACTCAAAATTCACTTAAATAAGATACTAAAAGCTAGATTTATGAGTTTTTAAAATCCATTGCACTACTTATGCATGGATCTATGTGAGATGCACAAAGAGCAAGAAAAAGCAACAACAAAAGCAATAGAACAACAACACTCACCTTGCATGTACAATCGAAAATAACTATATATATATATATATATATATATATATATATATATATATATATATATATATATATATATATATATATATATATATATATATATATATATATATGTGTGTGTGTGTGTGTGTGTGTGTGTGTGTGTGTGTGTGTGTAATAAAACAGAAAAATCTTTGCATCCTCGTCTCCCTCTCTCTCCTTCTCTCTCTCTCTGTTTCCAAGGGTTATTAAGAAAATCCAAAAGAGTAAAAATTCGAATTTAAATTATTCATAACTTGATCAAATGGTGGATAAATTGGGCAAATTAGCAAATGATTTTATAATTTTAAAGAATTTTTCAAACATCTACACAATCAAATTATTCAAATACTTCATCATTTAAAATCTACACATTAGAGATCAAGATTGTACCAAATGAAAGTCAATTGAAGCTAAACCAAGAAGGGGGGAGCATACTCAACCTCTCACTCCTTCAAGATTATGAAGAGGCAAGAAGTAGAAGCGTGGAACAAGAATCATCTCTCTCTCTCTCTCTCTCACCATAAACACCATTGCAGACTACATGCTTGGAACTTCAAACTTTTGTTCTTCTCACTTTCCTGTAGAGAAGTGGAAACATTGGCATTCTTTATGTAACCTTGTGGTTTGCAACCACCTCCTTAAGGTTAACGGGACCCCAACTTCATAACCATATGAGTTTGGAGCTACCAATGTGCCTTAAGTGTTTAAGGCCTAATTTGGATGAGTAAATGATGTGGTGAGATCACGAATCTCGTTCCTCTTGTGCATCATGAAAAGGATGTCAACATCCTTTGTAGGACATTGCACCTTGAGCAAAGTGCATATTTGGGTGATGAGAGAAAGAAATAGTGATGTATCTCAATGATGGGTCCATATTTCTCCAATTAAAATCAAATTGATGTATCTCAATTATGGGTCAAAATGAAAGATTGATTTCAATGTCGGTAGTATTACAACTCATTTCAATGTCGGTAGTATTACAACAATTTTGATGAGAGAAAGAAATAATGATGTATCTCAATTATGGGTCAAATCAATTTATATTTAAAGGTAAATAATTTTTGGGGGGAAGGGATTTCCTACCCCCTGAACTAGGTATTGTCACTAGAAATCCACTTCTGTTGCAACTAAATAAAACTAAAAGAGGCCCAGATTATGCCTAAATGCTCCATTCTACATTCCCTTGTTGAACTCAACCTTCAGCATAAGCCCTATGGGATTTCTCTACTGTTTTGTTCCTACTTGTCCCACGCTGCCACACTTCATATCGATTGGATGACACTTCTATTTCAAAAAATACATCAGGAATTCCAATCCATTGTTCGAAAGTTGTAGAATAATGTCTCCACCTATTCGTGCCTCCCTTATATCTTCACCATGCTCTTCCTAGGAGAATTTCCTATTCACCATTGTGTTCCCTTTGTCCCGCTGAATTTGATCTTGGCCCCTCTGCTTCCTCCTCCTTTTCAACATGTTCCTCTACCTTCAGACAAAGGATATGAAAGTTTGGGTGTTCTTTTTTTTTATGCCCACAAGCACCTTCGGGAGCCAAGCCTTGTGGATTCTTCCTCCCATCAATCTACAATGCCTCCTCCTCCCCTTAATGATGAAGTTGGCCCCAGTTCTGTGCCTAATACTGTTGTAGGAACCACATGTCTGCAACCCTCTTCTCCACCCCCTATTGATGTGGCCATAGCCAATCCACAACATTCTTTCTTGCTCCCTATGGATCTCACAGTACAATCTCCCTCTCCTTGTTTGACACCTCCCCCTACCTCTTTTGTTCACCGTCTTGCTCTTGTAGCTACTGTGCATTTGCAACCTACTCAATCTGGTGACCCCCCTTCTCCTCTCTCTCTCTCACACGTATTCTCCTTCGGTGTCTCCACTTACTCCTCCTCCTCCTCCTCAATGTCCTCCAATCCGTAGTTGGACACCTACGTCCCCTCACCTATCTCCTTCTACCCATCCTTGGGCCACTCC
Source organism: Ceratopteris richardii (assembly GCA_020310875.1). NCBI lineage: Eukaryota > Viridiplantae > Streptophyta > Polypodiopsida > Polypodiales > Pteridaceae > Ceratopteris > Ceratopteris richardii. The sequence goes on along the minus strand of CM035416.1, from coordinate 60,386,261 downwards.
TCCAAGATTGACTATGGGTTGGTACCCTACATTGCTTGAGCTGAATGAGACATCTTAGATCTTGGGGTCAATGAAGACTTTAACCTTCATGACCTTGTAGACATTGGCTCATTCCTTCTCCATGCACAAAAAAATCATTGCCATCAAAGCTTATCATTTTATGTAACAAAATCAATTAATGTCGGCACAGATACATCACTTACATGGATGCAATCATGGATTGGAAACTGACCTGTCTAATAGATTCACTGCATGTGACAATTTGTCATAGTTGTACAAGCAGGAAAAGAGATAGACTTTATATTTTAAAGTTTTTTTGAACATACTAATCGTGAATGGGAGGTGGCGCTATACAGAGTCCACAATATGTAGGAAGCTAATGACCATGAATTCTATGTTAAGGAAGAAATCGGCCAATAACTTATTGAGGCACAAGCCAAGGCACTATTGTATGATGGTATGGTTGCAAGTTTGCAGGCACCACCAGACACTATCTTACTCCATTAGAACACATTTAGGTCCTTGTTAAAGACAACTCAAAAGCATCTTCGGACTACCTTTGATGAAGCGTGTTGTGGTAGTGAGTGTGGCCATGCACTCTAACCAACACATGAAGATGAAGTATTCAAAGCTTTAAATGGAGTTTTCAACCAGGAAGATGATCAACCATTGGTCTACCTGAAGTGAAGAAAAGAAAAGATGAAGGAAGGAAATGGAGTTCTCAAAGCAAAAGAAGCCTCATGAAGGTAATTCCAAGGGTTCAAACCTCGTAGATGCACCTCCACAGTGTGATTCTTTTAAAGGCTCTTATCGAGGATGATCTTGCTCCCTCTAAAGATGAAGATAATGATTCTCCTACTTCTTGTTTGTAAGGTTCGGGTCCTCTAGGCGTGCTAATGTTAGGGCCAAAGGATTAATATTTTTTGTATAATTATATTATCTCAAAGAATAATTGCAACAACGTAAACAGGGATGTGACTCCTTCAAAGCAACATATTAATATAATTACTCATGGGTGATGAGACACACGAGTAACTGCCCATGGTGCTCCAGGCACTAGCACAAAGTGTTTGAATTTTGTTCATCTATGTTCATTGAATGATCATTCCGATGAATGAAGTGTGCAAGTAGAATTGTAGAATTGTAGCATTCCGATGAATGAATGCATGAATGAAGTGTTTAATTGTAGCATTCCGATGAATGAAGTGTGTGAATGATCATTCCGATGACCATCAAGTAGAATTGTAGCATGCATTCTTTTCAAAGATACAAAATTCTTTAACCTTTCTAGAAATTCAACCTTTCTATTCATCATGTATTCTTTCACCTTTCTATTCATCATGTTTCAACTTCATCATGTATTCTTTAACCTTTCTAGAAATTCATTGCATGACGTATTCCCTTTGCATGTTCAAAAGAGAGAAGAGGTTTTTCCCAAACTCATTCGTCGATCAATTCCAAGATTTTTTATGTGAGTTATTTGCCCTAAAGCCATGTCCACAGCCACAATACATGTATGTATGCTTGGATCCTCAAGATTCTCCCAAAAAAGCTCTCAGAATCCTCTCCAAATTGAAGAAGGAGAAATGAAAACCTTGTTTTTACCTCTATTTTTGGTGGCAAGTAATGGCTTCTATAGTTGCAACTCATGGAGTCTCTCAATGAAGCCCTCATTATCCCATAGATAGGGGAAAGCACATTTGGAAGGCCTTAGAGACCAGGCCTCATGTGAGGGAGATAGTGCTAGAGGTGCCTCCTATGTGGTCTATGGGTGGGACATCTTTGTCGATGCTGGCAATGGTACCTATGTGTAAATTGAGCTTCAACACTCATGTATGCTTGTTGCTCTGATACCAATTGTTAGCCTCCCAAGGATTTCCTCTTTTTGACAGAGAATGCAACAAACTTAGCACATGAGCAAGATAATGATCTTTTCGGCCATCTCTTTTGATTGCTATGCATAGAGGTTTCCTTGGAATGCTCCTCCCAACCACGTGCATACCCTTACAATACTTCTCTCTCTCTCTCTCTCCCCATGTGATGGAGCATCCACATGACTCCTCATATGGGTGCCATGTGGCACCCATGTGAGAGACCATGTGTGAAAGAATCTAAGGGACAGTTCCCACCTCCCTCTCCACATGCTCCCATATAGCACCCAACCATACAATATCTCTCCTATCTCCATTCACACATGCATATCTTACCCTTTGGGGCCGTGGATCTTGAGGGGGTTCGGAGACTCTCCATTCTTTTGAAAAGAAAAGTTAAATGAAGAGTAAATGCCATGGATCTCCTTGATGAATGTTGAGGATGAATGATCGCTCTAATACTTGTGTTACAAGATTTGACATACCATTAGAAAGAGGTGCGCTTCACCTCCCAACCATCTCTCACATAGATCTATCCTTGAGGGTGGAAAGTTGAAGTAGCTCAGATTGGCACATGCATGTTCAAGCACATCTCACCAAGCATCTCCATTCTCTAGAGTCTAGTAGTGGTAGGCCATCCATGTGTCTTAGTCTACTTGAGTGAACTTGGATGCCTTTGGAATTTGCATCAAAATTACTCTTTATATTTCTCTTGCTTTTTTTTTGGAAGATTTCTATAGGTCTTGTGCTTGTTTTTGGCTGATCTATCATCAATGTTGAAGTAAGGGTAATCAATCTACCACCAAAAAAATCTTGCATCATCTCTTCATTTTCTTCCTAAGTCATGCCTTTTCATTACACTTAAATTCTAGCTACTTGTATATGGTCTTCCTTGATGTCATTGTCCTTTTTGGTATTGTGATCTCTTCCTATGAGTCTTTAAGTACCTACATTTCTTGAGCTAACTTTTAAGGACTTAGTATAGTCATCTTTTAAGGACTTAGTATAGTCTTCTAGTATTGATGTTCAAGCACATAAGTTTGGAGCTTTTGAATGATCCTTGAATCATCATGAATATTCAAAAATAAGCGCAAAGAGACCGGGAAAGATGAGGAAGATGAGGAAATCTAGGTTCCTTCAAAAAATGAGATTAACACTCTAAGTACATGTGCAATATGTGTTCCTCTTATAGTAGCATACAAGAGAGAACCAATAATTTCCCTAGACCTGGTCACATCCCATAGTTCTTTACTCTCATGACACCTTACTATAATATTAAATTCCAATGGCTTTGAAATGGGCTTGCAATCAAACAAGCAAATGTTGACCTAAGTACCAACTTAGGGACTTGCGGAGAAAGAGACTATACCTCAATCCCCTCTCAAGTGCATATAGTGGGGATACACGCTTTTAATTATCAATCCAAAGAGTATACAAACCTAGCCGAGTGTATGAGGACATGCAATCAAGTGATGATCAATACAAATGAACTACTTAAAGAGTGTAAACAAGACAAAGACTTATCCAAACAAGCTTCAACTGTTGGTCATGGTGTCACGATACTTGGTGCAGCAGCCCTCAGTATTTTGGACTTGTCTCCCAGCTCCAAACTCCAAATATAGCAAATAGCATATGCGTTTCGAAGCGCTCTAGAAGACGCATCCAATGGCAGTGGTTTCACTCAATTCTGACACTCCTACTTCAAGTTATGAGCAAAATACTGAGTCACGGGAAATACCTTCCTACACTTCAGCACTTCCTACACTTTGCACACACCTTAACTACAGCAAACAAACACTTTCATGGATAGACAACACTCACAAGAACTCTTTCCAAGCAATACACATGCATACAAGCTTACAAAGAAGAAGATACAGAGTGAAGAAGACACAAATTCGAATTTCTGTGCTCTCTATTCTCACAATGGCAAAAGGTTTTTCACAAAGAGTCACAAATTGACTTATATACTAGTGCCCTGAAAATGGTCCCTTCACACAAGAGACCAGCACTTTATTCACTAAAAGACTAATTTCCTATTATTTTACATGGGTAAGCTTCTAATCTTCTGCGGGTATGCATCTAGAGGACTCCTCTAGTGCATTTACAACGGAAAATATATTACAAGAATGGTTATGATACAAAAATATGATGTCCAAATCGGAAAATTTTGGGGCCCGTCTTTTTCTCTGCTTTGTGCTCTCTTTAGCTCTGCAACACTCTCCCCCTCTTTGTCTCTGTCGTCCCTTGACAGGCTTTGCTTCTTGTCCTCGGTTTGTTGTCTGCACGTATCCAGTGGTCAAAGAAGCAATAAGGACTGTTAGACAATTGGGTATCTTATCCGAGGTTTGTCCTTTGCTTCTGTTTTTGGCTTACTCTAAGGGTTCTGAATACACGCACCCAGTGGTCGAAGAAGCAATAAGGACCGTTAGAGAATTTGTTATTTTGTCCGATCTATGTCCTTTGCTTCTGTTTTGCCCCTTGGTATTCCGTATATCACATATCTAGGTTACTGTATTCAGTTGGGTTGCCACGCATGCCACCAGTGACCTATGTCTTGCTTGTGGTACTCTGATTTGTCCTGGTTGCAAACATGTGACCCCGTTCTATTGCTTTGAGCCTGTTTACTTTCTTCCACCGTGCAGGACCTGGATGATTCGCATTGTTGCCTGATGCGTGCCCCTGCGGGGCTCTGTGCAGAGATGGGTGTTGCGCCCCTGCAGGGCTTCTTGCAGAGATATGTCTTCAGATATTTCTTTTTAGTGAACTGCGACGGGCATATGTTTTATATACTTTTTGCTCTGTATCATTTAGCAGATTGGCTTCACGTATCATTAGTTGTTTCCATTGTTCTGCCTTCACACCGTCATTGGGTGGCTGTCTATGATCTGCGAAGAAGCTAAGTTCGTATGCCACTAATCTGGCATTTAGGTTTGACGACATCTTCAAAAAGATCTCGGAATCAATCTCAAAAAATCTTGTAAAGAAAGCTTCTTCAAAAGTTTGCATATATACACTTGGCAAAAACATTAATCTGGAATAATACGCCATTATTGTGGGGCGGCTAGGCATAACTGATAGATCAAAAATGAGGATTTCCGTGCCCTGATTAATGCCGATGAAATTCAAAAAAGTGTAGACCGCATGCTTGAATACCTTCAAAACTGTAAGTATCATGCTAAGTATTTTATTGGTCATTTTGACAGTTAAGTCGGGTACTGTCGCATAATTTTGTAGCCAAAATTCGATGGTTTTAATCATATACTCTTCCGTTGGCAAGTAGTTATGTGGCAGGCTCGGAAGCATAGGATAATTCAACCACTGTTTATTTATAGTGCCATTTTTTTGCATATTCAAAAATTCTCTAATCTCCCTTCTGCGTGGTATAGGACAAAATGGGGTTTACTTGTAATAAATATAGTGCTGCTTGCCAATGCACCCGTAGTGTGGGATGTTTCTCCAAAAATTTTCTTCTCCAAATTGGTTGTGCAGCTTCGAACTCTTCTTGATCGTACGTGAATGTGTCTTGTGTAAAATTGAGCTGCTCATCTGTACTCTTCTTTGTGGTCTTCTTTATGTATCGTCTCGTTTTCTCTTTCAAGAGTCCGTATGGAATATTGAATGGCTTCATGATCTTGTCCATGTCTTTACCTTTGATCTTGGCCTCTTTCATTACCTTAATGACTTCATTTTATTCTCTGTCAATCGGGACACCACTAGTGCCCGTTCCTTCTGACTTATTTCTGCAGTGTATGGCATTGGATGATCATCATGTATATCCGCCATCTGCTCATGTATTGGAGAATTATTGATCGGGTGAGATAGAGGGCTTACCTCTACCTCGTCAGTAGGATTTTCCTTAGCTGGCACTACTAGTGTCTCGATCGGTGCTTTCTCTTTTATTTGAGTCTTTAATTGTGCTATGCATTCATCTTTCTCTTTTACTTCTTGCATGGCTGCCCTGAGTGCTTCTTTTGCTGCAAGTAATTCATTTCCGATTTCTGCTACATTGTCCATGTTTTCACTGTAGCTTACTGCAAGTTTTCCATGCGCTGTATTTAACTGCTTTTTTAATTCATTGATTTCTTGACTGTGCGACCGTTCTGATTCTTCTCTCATTGCACGCTCTTGTCTCAGCAAATCTGCATGTTGTGCTATCTGCTCTCTTAATTCTCTTTCTTTGGTCTCGGATGATTCTTGTTGCTCGATCGGTTGATCATATAATAATGATTTCATTAATTCCTTATTTCTGCTTCGCAAGGTGTCATTTTCTTCCATGTATAATTTTAGCTGTGTCTCAAGCAAGGTACTTCTAGCTCTCATTCTTTCTTGGTCAACCTCGCTTGCATCATGTAATTTTTGTAATTTCACGAGCTGCTCTTGCAGTTGGTGATGCTGAGTTATTAATGTTTCATATTGCGTTTTTGTTTCGAGCAACTCATTGCTTTTGGCCGTTATCGCCTTTTGTGCCTCGATGAGCTGTGATGACAGTTGTTCGCTCATTATCTGGAATTGATTCTTTTCTCGCATGGCTCTATCATAGTCTGCATCTATGTCCATCATTTGCTGTTGTGTATCCATGGCTGTCTGAATCATTTGTTTCACTACAGGTTTCAGTTGAGCAATATCCACATTAAGCCATGTTTTTGGTATACTTGGTTCTTCTCCGGTTGTGACATCTTTGCCCTGTGCCACATGTAATGTAGTGTCATGGGGCTGCCTATCTGAAGCTGGATCCTTGGCTCAACCACCACGTTTTCTTTGTTTCCTTGAGGTGTGTCATCTGGTACCTCAATCACAATTTGTTCTTTATTTTGTAGTAGCTCTGCATCCTTGTTCATTGGAGTTTGGACTTCCTCTTTGATAGGTGATTTTACATATGTAGCATTGGTTGGAGCTTCCTTGACGCTTATCTTTGTAGTATCATTCAATTGAATGACATGCGCAGGTTCAATAGAATCTTCTACATTCTTTTCCTTTTCTTCGTGGTTGTCCGGCGTCACTTCGACTTGATTAATTTCATCGCATTCTGCTTCTTGAGTATCTTTCCTTATATCAGTATCCAGAGTATCTTTTTCAGGACTGGACTCCGTATTGGTACTAGAATCATCTATGCCCAGCTCTTTGTATCTTCCAGCTTGTTTGGGAGTCTTCTCTGTACTCCGTTGTTGTTTTTCTTGACTGGTCTGTCTATAATGATGACCTTGAATATTTAGGTTTACCTGCCCTTGCATATACTGATGTGTGTCTTCTAGGGCAGCGGAAAGATCTCTCTTTGTAATGGGCATTTGAGCCGTCGTGATCTTCAGCAATAGATGTGTTCTCTTTGATTGCGGTGTAGCTTGAGCTTCCTCCTCCCGTAGACGCTTTGTACCCCTCATGGGTTTTTGTGAGCTGGTTCCTGCTTCTTCAACCATAACAACTGCTTTCTTTTTCTTAGGGACCGTAGCTGATTTTGCGTATTTGGCTAGCCCTTCTGATGTTGGCATTTCATGTAAGCAGTTTTTCATGTCAAGAGCCTTGTATATTAGTAATGTCAAGGCTGAACTCCCATTTAGGAACTTTTTCTGGCCCCACTTCTTCTGGGCTTCAAATAGTCTTTCTTGGATATACCCTGTCAGATTCACTTTGTTCCCAATTTGTCTCATGGCATGAGATAATAGTTGTACTACAATCTTTTGTGGTGCCGTGTATCTGTGCATACTAGGGAAACAAAAATGTTGGTGCACCAGACGGACAGCATCTTCAATGTCTATTCTGTTAATATCCACAAAGGATCTCTTCTTAGGGTCATGACATTCCTCCTTGACATTAGTAATTCCTTCTTGATTCCATCCAAAAGCTTTGTTGATCAATTCATGAGTGAATTGAATTGTCTTCCATGTCCCTACTTTATCCAATACTCGTGCTTCTGGAACTGATATTTTTGTTGCGGCAGGTTGCAAGGTATTCATTACTTGAGCACATCTCTGAAAATCTGGAATATAGATTGGCAATTTGAGAAATGCCTCTAGGCCTGCCTGCTTTCATACATCTTCAATATGCGGTAATCCTTGGATTATGGTCTTGAAGTCTTGTGACATAATAGGGAAGTAGTGATCCCTATCCATAATCTTGATAGTTGCCATGAAAATGAGTTCCGAGACTGGTTGGTCATCACGAAACCAATGGCCTCCGACTTTTGTAATTGATTCCAATGGAAGAAGTTGGATCTCTTCCACTTGTGTAGCTTCAGAATTAGTAGATGCCATCTGCACTCAATATAGAGTATGAATTAGTGGCCATATAGTATCAGAAATCCTCCTTTATAAGCTTGATATTGCTCCGAGTGAATGGTGTCGTCCCTTTCCCGTGGGTGTGAGAAAGGTAATACCTGGATTTTTCACATTTTTAGATATTTTTATATTTTCATCTAAAAGGAAAAACAGAAAAGTTAGTTCATAGACGAAGCGGTTATTATTTTTGGAGTAATTTTCTTAATGTATGTACAAGTGCTCTCCTATTTCCCAAGAGGAAAACGTGCTTGACTATCCTGAAATAGAAGGAATATGTGCCGAATGCTTGGCCTTGTAATGTGGCCCTACTATGCATACTTTAGGTCCTGACAACTCCATATGTGTGCAATCGGAAGTAGTTGTTTGATGTATGCAGTCTGTCTTGTCTTTCGGCACCCAAATCTGCTTCATTCTGGTGGAATGTAGTGTATTCTCCATCTTTTTGATGAATGTGGTTCTCCTCTTGTTGTATGTCTGCTCTCTCTGACTTTTGAATCTCAGATTGGCTTGTGTAGCGACTGCAGACTCCTTTGTTTTCCTGTAGCTATTCTTCTGTGGCTGTTTTGCTCGTAGCCCCTGTTGGTTCTTCTTATGCTGAGGTTCAGCGTTTCGGATTAGCTTCTTTGGAGCACATGACTTAGGAATCCATATTTGCGATCGGTTTGGTTGAGCGGCTATTACTTTCCTTGGGATCCAAATTGTAGCCTTTCGTTGTTGACTTTGGTGCTCAGAATGATTTGCTTTGTTACTTGCTTGGTTGCTCCGATGTCGATAATGCTTCTGTCGTTGAAGATATTCCTTCCCTTGATCTTTCCTTATCCAAGCTTGTTGAGTGAACGGAATAGGGTATATTTTAATAGGTACAGATTTTGAATTACACCGAGGACTGGACTCTCTTGTGCATGGTGCTTCACTGAGATTGGTTTCAGATAGATTGACACTCTTGTGACTTGCTAGACTAGAAGATGGTATGCAAGCAGAATTCAATGTATCCTCACATATAGTACTTGACGAAGGTGTTTCTATAGTGCTAGTGAACATACATTCATGACTTTGTTCATTGGAATGAACTTCTTGCTCTATGTTCACAGATTTGATTGGTCGTTCGTCTAGTAGACTGAATACTTCACGATGACCTATCCTGGCAGAGATGTATCCTAAAGCCAATTGAATGGTCACCTCATATTCGTAAATCCAATCTTGACCTAACACAACATCTTCAAGCAAATCCTGATCATGACACACTAATAGCTTTTGTTCCATAGTGTTGTTGCCAAGATGCAAAGGTAAGGTGATCTCACCTATGCATTGAGTAATCGTCCCTCCTATTCCTATCAGCTGTGCCATCGATGGGCGTACTTCCTCCTTGAGTTTCTGGGTCAAAGAAAGTTTGATACAGCTTATGGCAGCCCCTGTGTCAATGAGAGCATCCACCAAGTGGTACTCCGATTTACCTGCTCCTAAATTTAAATATGGTTGCGTTCTCTTTGAATCTACGCTTTTAGTGGCTCTAAAATTAGCCGTTGGGATGAGTTCTTCTCCTCGTCGATATCTCTCATCTCGCTCTCTCATCCACTCTTTCCGTTTCTTAATTCGTTCTAGGGCTTCCTGTCTTGCTTCTTCTCGTATTCTTTCCTCTTCAATACGTCTATTCTTGCCCTTGATTAATCTAGACATTGTTTCTTCGGTCAATGGTTCTAGATATTTTTTTACTCGACATCCACTGATGTAGTTTGGTAATACATCCCCATCTATGGTTGCTAGGCTGATGGCTCCACTTGTGGATATATGATTGATGATTAATGGGCCATATCCTTTCTTCTACCACTTCTTAGCATGTTGTTTCAAGGTATATGCCAAAACTAAATCTCCTTCCTTTAGATTTTTGTCCTTGATGTGAGCATCAAAGTATGCTTTCTATCGCCGTTTAGCAGCATAAATGCCTGCTACTACTTGTAACCTAGTTTTGTGAAGCTTTTCTATTTGATCCAATTGAGCTGATAGTTCATGTCCCGTCCACTCGTAAGTAGTTGCTACTCTCAGAGTGGGAATTAAGAAATCAATTGGCAAAATAGCATTTTTTCCATATACTAAGTTAAAAGGAGTAGTGCCTATGGCAGTTTTGTAGGCTACTCGAAATGCCCATAAAGCATGATGTAATTGCTTATCCCAATCCGATCTACCATTGTTAACAATTTTTGTGAGAACTCTACACAAGATTTTATTCGAACTTTCGGCTTGTCCATTGGCTTGTGGGTGATAAGGAGCTGATTTCTTATGAAGTACCAAGAATTCATTCAGTAGAGCTTCTATAACTTCATTCACAAAGTGCGTACCTCTATCACTCACAATTTCTATTGGTAGGCCAAATCTAGTGAAAATGTTCTCAAAGAGAAACTTGGCCGTGGTTCTTGCGTCATTTTTCTTGGTTGCTTTGGCTTCAACCCATTTGGTCAGATAGTCTGTAGCTACAATTATATATTCGGCATGGGATCCTTTCGTTGGTGGGCTAATAGGTCCTATGAAGTCTATTCCCCATTTGGTGAAAGCTCTAGCACTCATCATGGGTCTAAGTGGCATTTCATCTCTTCTAATAGGATATTTGGTTCGTTGACAAGTATCACAACGTTGCACATATGTCACCGCATCTTGATGCAGAGTTGGCCACCACATTCCTGCAAAGAGGATCATCTTTGCAGTTTTATCTGCAGAGAAGTGCCCTCCTGCAGCTCCTGTATGTGCCATCTCTAAAACAGAAAGATATTCATCTTCATGAATGCACATTCGTAATTGATTATCTCTCCCTCGCTTGAAAAGTTGTTTTCCTATAATGGCATAATCCTTACTCTGTTCTACAAGTGCACATTTCCTGGCTGAAGTGGCTCCTTCTGGGTATTCTTGAGTTTTTAAGAACTTTACCAGAGGCATGCTCCATCTAGGTGCTATTGTGGAATAGCATAGAGTTAAGTTCTCTTCTGGGTTGTGTTCTTGACAAATTTGGCAAGCTGATACATAGTTATGTGCGTCTCTCTGCATGGTCGGCCAATATATGCCTAACCTCTCATAGTTTGCCATGTTCCGTTTGCATTCAAATGATTTTTCCATTGATTCACATGTGCTTTCTGAAGCCACATTTCCTGTTCCTCTTCTTCTACGCATCTCATTAACAATCCAATTGAATCTTGGTGATACAAACTTCCCGCAATGATATGAAGGTTTTTAGTCTTCCAAAGGTCTTGGGTTCGGTTTGGTGTGATCCCATCTTTCGGTCCATGTGTAAGTATAGGGATCAACTTTTCTGCCCATTGGGGACATACTTCTAGGTTAAATAGGTATGTATCTGGCAGATCATCTGGTACTCCTATGGGTGGTTCTCCATGGGTCATCCTGGATAAGTGATTTGCTCTTATGTGGGTATTTCCTTTCTTGACTACTACCTCAAAATCAAATTCCATTAGCAATAAAAACCATCGTACTAGTCTTCCTGTATTACAAGGCTTGTTGACTAGGTACAGTAGGGCTTGATGATCAATGAAAAATTTGAATTTGTTTGCCAACAGGTAATGTCTGAACTTTTTGACTACGTACACCATCCCTAGGCCTTCTCTCTTAGTGGTGGTATAATTGCGTTCTGCTTGATTGAGTTGTCTACTGGCATAGGCTATAGGGTGATCTAGTTTTCTTGTATCTGCAGGTTGAGCTAAGATGCAACCAATGGCAAACTTGGAAGCATCCACATGAATGTGAAATGGCTTATTCCAGTTAGGTACTCGAAGGATTGGTGTTGAACTCAATCGACTCTTAAGCTCATTGAAGGCTTTCTCACATTCTTCGGTCCAATTAAATTGTGTCAATAATGCATAAAGAGGTCTAGCAATTATGGCGTACATATGTATGAATCTTCGATAGTATCCACAGTGTCCCATAAATGCTTGAACTTCTTTAGCAGTCTTTGGTCTTGGTAAATCCAGAATTACTTTGATTTTGTCTTCATCAGTTGAAATTCCATTTTTAGAGACGATATGTCCTAAAATTTTCCCTTGTCTAACCATGAAGACACATTTTTCTGGGTTGAGGCATACTCGATATTGTTGACACTTGGCAAAGATCTTTTCTAGTTCAGGGATATGCTCTGATCGTATAGCTGAATAAGTACAAAGATCGTCCACGTATACCTCCATACTTTTTCTTAGGAATTCTTTGAATACATGGCACATCAATCTTTGGAAAGTGGCTGGGGCATTCGTTAGACCAAAAGGCATGACTCTAAAAGCGTATACTCCCCATTCAGTTGCGAACGCTGTTTTATGTTGGTCCTCAGGAGCAATGGCTACCTGATTATACCCTGAAAAGCCATCTAAAAAGCTATAGACTTCCTTCCCTGCCACTCTTTCCAACAGATGATCCGTAATGGGTAATGGGTAACTATCCCTTATGGTCGCGGCATTTACTTTCTTCAAATTGATGCACACTCTTAACTTTCCATTCTTTTTCGGTACAACCACCAAAGGTGACACCCATTCCGTGTGCTCAATCTCATATATGAATCCAACATCTAACAATTTGTCTATCTCTTCCTTTATCTTTGCTGAATACACATCATTGTATGTATATGGTCTTTGTTTAGAAGGTTTGGCTTCGGATGTCATGGGAATTCTATGGGCACATATAGATGGATCTACTCCTTTCAAGTCCTTATAGGTCCAGGCAAAGACATCCCGATATTCCCTTATGAGGCGTATTAACTCTTGTTCTTTTTCCATGGAGACGTCCTGTCCTATGAAAGTACATCGTTCTTCTCCTTCTTCTAACATTACTACTATCTTCTTGGTTTGTTCTTTGTTGTCATATGCTATTCCCGGCTGTGCCTCTCTTTTAAGCATTTGAATAGCAATTTTTCTCTCTTCCACTTCATATTTCTTGAAGTGAGCGGGCACTTCAAACTGATCTTGTGGCTTGTTTTCTTCATTTTCTGGCTCTTTATCTAACTCCAACTCTTCTTTCTGTGTAGGATCCTGGTTGTTTTCATTAGCTGTGATGCTTATTTTTTGATCTTCATCCTCAGGTTCCATTGGTTCTGGCTCCATTTCAATGCTCTCATAGTCCTCCTTCCATTCTTTCTCTATCACTTCTCCTTCTTCAGCCTCCTGAAGAACTACTACATAGAGACTAACGTCCTATCCTTCCTCGTCAATGCATTCATTCATAGTTATTACTTCTTCGTTCACGCATACATCGAGGGTCGCTAAAATCTCCATCCAGCCATGAGGTTCAAACTCTTCATCTAAAAAGACTTGAGGCATGTAAGCGGGATCTTGTACAGACCTGGCTACTCCTTGCCCTTGCTGCCATCCCTTTCTCCTATCCTCTTCCTTTTTGGCAGTTTGGCATATCCATAGATGAGTGTCCTCGTTCATCCAAGATTGGTCACTAGAACCTATGCTGTGAATTGACTGATCGTCTTCCTCCTTGTGAATTTGATTCCATTGTAAGGGAGGAACATCTTGATATGTATAAGTGTGAAGATTTATTCTCGTGGTTGTTCCTTCATGTTGTAGGTATACTGCATCTTTTCCCCAATCTTGCACAACCTTTAACTGTCTCATGAAAGGTCTTCCAAGTATCATTTCATAGTTGCTCGCCCTTTCAAATTGACAAATTGCAAAGGTGTGTTCAAATTCAACTCCGCAGGTGGTGAAAACTACTCGTTCCAATAATCCCAAGGGTCTTTCTGTGTGTCCGTCAGCCATTTGTATTTTCATACGCGTTGGTCTTAAAGCTGGTTTTCCCCATTTCTCCCAGATTTCTCTAGTAGCAATGCCTACACCAGCTCCTGAATCTAAGATGGCTTTGGTTGTATAACCCCTAAAGGTAATTGGAAGGCAAGTGTTTCCTTCATCTCCCTCACTAAAATCTCCTACCTTATCCACTGGGATCTTTACTGTGTTTACTTCATCAGATATCTCTTTTTCCTCCGTCCTGATCTCCAATTGACTGGTCAATTTTTCCTTCAAATGTGGTTTAATCTTCAACAATTCTTCTAATGTTAGGGTACAAGGGATTTTTACCTTTCTAAGGTGTTGTATGATGTCCGATGTTTGGACTGATGGGTTCGGTTCTTTTTTCGTTATTGAGGGAATACAATATAATTCTGAATTATGTTCGTACTCCCCTGTGTAATTGGGCAATTCCTTTACTCCCTCATCTCCTTTGTCACTAGGATCCATTGGTAAAATTTCTTTTGAATTTAATTCAGGTATTGAACCCTCTATTTCGTTTTCTGCTTCTAGTTCTTCAAAGGGTGGTTCAATTCCATCCACTTTCTTCCATCTATCTTCTTGGACTCTAGCCCACAAATCCTTAGGCCATCCCCTTCTACTTCGGGAACAATAGATCCTTCCCTTCTTTCCTCACAATAATTGCCATTCTGTGTATTACTTACTTCAGGTTTTTCGTGGTCATTGGTGATGATGCACTCTTGGAATTCTCTTTCAGGAATTCGGGTCTTGGGCAATGGCAGTGCAGGTTTTTCTAAGGTCTGTTGAGCAACTTCTATTAATTTTTTGCAGATCTCCAACCTCTCTTTCTCTAGATCACCTCTAGGATATTCTCTTTCATGTTGTTCGATGGTCGGTCTTGCTCTTATTCGTGCCTTGTATGCCTGAATCCACATGGCTAACTCTTCAGGCATGGGATTTGCTAAGACTGATCCAACCTCTTCTCTTTTATGTTTTTCATTTTTATTTTCTTTTTCAATTTTCTGTTCCTCTTTTGGGTTTTGTTTGCTCTTCTCATTTTCCTTTTTCTTCAGTAACTTCTTTTCTTTCATCCTATCTCTACGGTTCTTCCATCTTTGGGTTCTTTTACTTACAACACTTTTTTCAGGCTCTTCCGAGTCTTCAACTCTCTGTGGTGTGGGTGTATTCATTTCTGGGCCATTTTGATTGTGTTTTTCAGGTTTTTCTCGGGTCTCTCTAGCTTTGGCTCTTGTTATCGCTTTCAGTGGTACAGTGTATTCCTTATCCTCCCTGATGACTCAACTACTTCTATCACATTGATTTGCACGTTGGACGTAACCTTGTTAGGGTTCTTGGGGTAGTCTCTGAAAAGGTGTTCCTTACCACAATCACTACAGTAGCCTTCCCAAACTCGTTGTGGTGGTGGTGGGTTTGGCAATGTGCATTCTCTGATGTAGTGATCACCTCCACATCTATAGCATGGTCCTCTGGGTACCGGCGGTCTGTTCATGGGTCGGGATGGTATGGTTGCTCTAGGAGCTGTGTACATTAGTGACACATAGTCCTGCTCGTATCCGTATGAACTATCTGATACTTCCATGCCATAGGCATATGGTTCGTATAGTTGTCCATATTCTATCACAAAGCTTTCATAATTGTGATATGCTCCTTGACTATGGTCGTAAGATGAGTCATATGGTTCATTACTAGCCAAAGGTGTGGCTGGGACTATAGCTCTCTCTAGGTTTTCTTCAGGGAGCTATCTTGACTGAGACAACGTTCTAAGGATGGGGTGGTTGTTGTCCTAGTACTAGTTGTGGTTGGGTGTATCCTTGATATGCATATGGTCGTGGCACTGGTGCCTGCGGCTGATAAGTGGGATATCTAAAGGCTTCACCTCCTTGATATCTCTGAGGGTATCCATAAGGTCTTATGTATGGCTGTGCTAGTCTTGATTGCCTATTGTAAGGGCAATTTTCTGTGTTGTGATTTGTATATTTTTGTTCTATACTGCATTATTGTAGAGGTCCTGGGACAGTGGGTCTATTATAAGCATAAGCAGGTGGTGGGACTACTCCCCTAGTACACAGGTGAGAAGGATGATCACCTCCGCACTGCATACATTTTCTGAGCATGGGCACTCTCATAGGGTTATTGGGGTAGTTCCTCTGTCCTTGAACGTTCAACTTCTTAGCTACCAGATCGGCTATCTCCTCTACATTGTTTTTAGGGATTGATGTGCTACTGGCCGAATCTTCACTTTTCAAACTACCTTGAGGTATTTTCAAATCTTCTGCTAGGTTGTCTTCTAGGTCTATACATTCCTTCATGCACTCTTGCAAAGTTTGAACTCTCTTTACATATACTAAAGATCTCAAGGATCCGTTCAACAATCCTTCCAAAAATAATGACACCATTTTATTTTGGGTAGGTCTCTCTTCTACTGGGCATCTGTCCACATACTGCTTGAATCTTCTTGCAGCCAATCTCACTGATTCGGTAGGGGCTTGCTTAAAGCTATGGATCAGTGACGAAGAATTGTTTTTAATTCCTGACTTAGTGAATTCCTCAATCATTTCTTGGTAGACTTGTTCCATGTTTTGAAAATGATTAGGGTCCAATGGCTGGAACCATGCTAAAGCAGTGTCTGACAATGTAAGACCAAAGGACTCATATTGGATCAAGAAGTCTTCTACCTGTTCGGCTCTGATTACTTGTTTAAATTCAGCTATATGATTGTAACGTTCACTCGAGCCATCATAATGGTTTCTCATGCATTTGGCAACTTGAATTGGCCTTAATCTTCTTCCTGCTTCGGGTGGTCTAGGCATTACTGGGAAAATTGGTCTTCCTATTGGTATGCCTGGTCCTCTTGCTACAGGTGGTCTGACTGGAGCAGGAATTCCATGTCTTGGATCAATAGTTGGTTGAGGTCGGTAATTAGGGTATTTACAGGCATTGCAAACTGCACATGTGGTCTAACTGGGATTTGTGTTTACTGTGTTTGCCCTGACTGTTGATATGAATCATTCTGTGATGTTCCAAGTGGGTTTCTTGAAGTAGTGGCTTGGTCCCTAGGGGGAAACACTGGGATATTCTGATATTTCAACTCAGCTCTTTCTAATTCTGTTAAGGGCCAATATCTTCTCTTATTCTTATCCAAATATGTGATGATGGTGGGGAAATCAGGATCCTGTAACTCATAGATGGTAACTGGATTAGGAGTAGCTTCCCATATCGAGGAATGTGCTCTAAGAAGATGCTCTATCCCATTGATCAAATACACATCCATTAGGGAGTCATCTTGGGGAATCAGGTCTCCTCTCCATATCCTAGCTACAGTAGATCTCCCTCTAGGTGTAGTTACTTGCTCTTCATTCCCACCTCCATTTAAGTTTGAAGCATTATTTTCTTCACCATGTTCATTAATGTTTTCCGAGTGCTCCGTGACAACATACTGGATATCTCTTTTGTCCATATAAAATCCTCCTACATACTTGACTGCTGGTCTAGGCACTATGTAAGCCTCTGAAGCCTTCTTTAGTCTGGCCACTGATCTGTTTAGACCATCCAAATAAATAGGGATCTCATTTTGGTTGGTGTTCACATACTCCAAGGAGGTCCTGTACTCTCCCTCAATGATTGACATCATGCCAATCATGGGTACTGTGTTCTGCATATCCTCTGAAGCCATGGGAATTTCTTCCTCTGACTCACTGGAGGTCTCTGAATAATGTGAACGGCTACTTGGTTCAGCTACACTACCTACAGAAGAGATTACACTTCTTTGGCTTCCTAGGGTTCTTCCGGATCTCAGGTTCATCCACTTAAAAACTCTGATCAGCCCTTGCAATCCTCTAGCCTCTAGGATTCTTCACTAAAGGTCAGAATTTCTAGAAGACTTTGGGTGGGAAATGACTGAAAAAGACTTTTTTTTTCAGATCACGATACTTGACTCCCAAATTCCACGACACACGATCTCTGGCCCAAAATGATACACGATCTTTGGGCACAAACGATACTCGATACTTGGCTCCAAACGATACACGATACCTGATGGAAAACGATACTTGATACTTGGGAGAAAACGATACACGATACTTCCCCTAAGCGATACACGATCTTTGATGTGGAACAAAACGATACACGATCTTTGAAGTGGAAACGATCGACGATACCTGAACAAAACGATACGCGATCTTTGGTAAGTATCGCGATCTCTGAGAAACGATCGACGATACTTGAACGAAACGATACACAATCTTTGGCCAAAACGATACTTGGGAGAAAACGATCTACGATCTCTGACCCAAACGATCTCTGGCCGAAACGATACACGATCTACGATCTCTGGCCAAGTATCGCGATCGGTATGAAACGATACACGATAGGAGGGAAATATCGCGATACTCAACCACAGGAGGTCACGATACTTGCTAAGTATCGCGATACTCGACCGCGGGAGTAAACGATACTTGACCCTTTGACAAGTTTTTGAGAGATTTTTCAGGGTTTGATTCAATACACTTGTTCTACTAGTTCTTCTACCCACCCCTCACTCTCTGTTCTCATTCAAATCACACTTCTTCAACCCTGTAGGTCCTAAACGATACCTGACGCAGATCGTTTCATTTTGATATTGACTTTTTGAGTGATGAAAAAGGACTAACAATTGATTGGCTCACCTTTGATGCTCTTTCCCACTCTTCTAGCACCCTCTTTTGCTCCGCGTAGCTCCCAATAGCTTTGTTTCTCAGTGTTGCTCTAGCACAATGGTGAGAACCACGTTAAGAAGCTTCACCTCCTTAATGTCAATCCGAGGGAGAGGTAGGAGTGATATGAAGATCGTGAACGTGAGATGATGTGAGAGTGAAGGTGAGAAGCACAAAGATGCACACACACATACACACACACAATGAAGAGACAAGCAAGACACAATGGAAGGTGGGAAATTAGCTCTATTGCTCAAGAATACTCTTACAAGCTCAAACTAGCTCTATGCTCACACTAACCAAAATGAACCAACCTCAAAAATGAGCTCTCTAGCTCTTTTTATAGTTTCTAGACTAGTTTTGACCGGTTTCACATCTAGTGACCGGCCTAGTTAAAAAATAGGTCCTAGATGCTATTTGGAAGGGTAAACGATGTCTAAAAATAACGAAAATTGGTACGAGCGTTCTACCTAAGCTCCTCAAGCTCGAGGACTCCTCGGCTTGCACAAAATGGAGCTATGGATTACAAAATGGGGTTTTCTATGATACATATGTTACAATTAGTGATAATAATCACTGTTGAATGTTTGGAGAAATAAGAAATATATTTGTTTGAAAAAATTGATCCTCCTGGCTCCCTGCTTTGTCTTCACATGCTTCCGTGGCGTCTGTGCCTCTGGCTGCTGCCAACACCCCCCTCCCTCTCGCTTCTGTCGTCCCTGACAGAACCTTGTTGTGAGGTCTGCCGGATGTAATTCTGTAGGAGGTCTTGAGCGAGGGTGTGCTCTGATATACGAATACCTCGGGCTAGATCAGCCTCGAGTTTCTCCCAGTCGATAGGTTGTGGCTCGTCTGGTGGTGGGAGCTGATAGTGTGTGGAGTACACCATTCGTTCACAGGCGAATAATTGCAATAAGTGTGTGGGCCTGCTTATAAATACCTCTGAATGGTACTCCCAAAAACCGGTGGTGAACATTTCTTCGAATGTCTACTTGTAACATGCCGATAGATATTTGATCCTGCAGTGCCAGGCGTAACACACCCGTAGCGATGGCGTTGTGCTCATATCATATACTAAATCAAAATTGCCATGCTCAAAGCCCGGGGTGTTTACATGGGGAGCCTTGATGCGTCGGAAGACTTTAAAGACCATCTGCATCATGTCAAAGATTTTGACAGTCATGTGCGCGGCAACATCATCCATATGTTTTAATCTAGGGAGCCAGTGGCGGATCGTCGCCATCATGTAGCCTACTGTGGGTAACTCGATTGGTGGCCTGAAATAGGGATAGTTCAGCCAGTCTTGGCACTGCTTATTGTTCTGTACCTTAATGGCGAAGGCAGTCCAAGAGCGGCGTCGTGGGACTGGTCCCCAGCATGGGTTAAATTTTAAATGTAGCGGCGCTTTTACCCATGTGCTCATCATCTCGGGATAGTTTTGCAATAAATCTCTGCGCCAGTCTGGTTGAAGGATTTCACCTCTCTGCGCCCTTGGTGGCAAGTCCTCCGGCTCGAATTGAGTGGCATGCGTGGGTTTCATGCCTGTTTCTTTCTCTATGGTTAACTGGTATTCGGCCATTAACATGAAGTACGGTTTATATTGGAGCTCATGCCCATATATGTATCGTCGCGGGGCCAATTGAGCAAAGAATGGTGACTGTAAAATTTTCTCTTCAATTATGGCCATGGCATGTAGCTGTGCCTCTACTCTGGCCGAGTGTGTCGTTCCGAGTTCTTCAACTGTCTTCATCCACGCGGGGGTAGGTAATTCATATGTCATCTGGCCTTCGGCCGTGACACGTCCGCCTGGGATGGGTATCGGTTCATATGCCTCTTCAAATGTCTCCTCCACCGGGATAGTGACGGTTTCTTCCTCAGCTGGTAGCTCAGGTGGGGAGTCTGGCCTTGGTGGTGTGTCATAGATGGCAATCCTAGATTCAAGATTTGTTACCTGGGCCCGGAGTGCGTTGAGTTCCTCTAAAACTTCAGGGGCAGGGTCCACAGGTGCTGGTAATTCCGCTGCTACGTGTACTTGTTGTGTTGCTGGTTCTCTGAGCTGTAGCAGTTTGTGATCTTCCTTTAACTTTTGATACTCTTCATTCATACGATCATAGTCCTCGAGCAATCTAACATGGTCGTCTAGCAACATCCGCATCGACTCAGATGGGATTGCCTTGAATCTGCTCGGACTTAGTGGCTGTTCTGGATGATCTAAAGCCGCTTCCAAGTTCTCTCTATTTTGCTCTTGGAGTCTCTGGTTCTCCTCTTTTGCTGCGGCTAAGTGTCTTCTTAGTAGGCCCATATTTCTAGTAAGCGTTGCATTGCAGACAGTCTGGGCTCTAAGTAGGTTATCCAAATCCGCGGTGGCTTCTTTGGTTTTCTCCTCACTTTCTAGTTCTAACTTGTGATAGGCCTCTCGTAAATCTTGGTATCGGCTGTTCAGTGAGGCGTTCTCAATTGATAACGAATTAAGCTGCGTTTGTAATTCGTTCGTCGTTTTCTGCAGCTGTTGATAGTTGGTGCCGAGTGATGCAAACTCATCGTGGACTTGCGTCATGCATGCGAACATGTGTTGAAATGCGGTGTCTATGGTGGGCGATAGTAGTAGTGAAGTGCTAAATGAGGATGTAGTGGGAGTAGATGCAGTGGGAATGGGAAGTGGGGTTGGGACAGTGGATGCAGTGGTGATTGTGGAAAATTGTGTCGTGCCTAAATATGAGGGTGCTGTGAGTGGAGTGGGTGGTGGTGAGGTGGATGGTGATATGTCCATGCCATTGGACGTGTTTAATGTTGTGACTGTGAAAAGTGGTGTGATTGTGGGTGGTTGTGTAGGTGTGAATACGGGATTTGCAAATGTAGTGTAGTTTACAGGGGGAATGGTTGGAGCAGCTTGGTGAAATGGGGAAATAGGGGTTATGGTAGGTTGGGGAGGTGAGATTGGTGAGAAGGTTAGTGGGGTTAGGAAGGGGAATGGGGGTCTTAGAGGTGGGGGAAACGCTGGGAAGGATGAAGGGGTGAAGGGGTTAACATATGGATGCGGAGGGTTGGGTGTGGGTATGGTGGTATGAATGGGTAAGGAAGAGGTTGTGGCTATGTTGCTTTGTACAGGTGTGGATGTGGGGGAAGCAGGTAGGTGTGCGGGGGACACAGGATGGGTTGGTGAAAGATGAGGTGAGAGAGGAGTCGAAGGGGTGGATGTTATTTCGAGGATAGTAGTGGTATGTACAATGGTGGTACGGGGTGGCGAATCTACAAGGATGGTTTCTGCGGTTAATGAACGTTCGGGGGCGAGGCGTGCCTCCCTGGCTTGTGCTGAGGATTGAGCTCCTGTTGGTACACGAATATACTCTCCGGGCTTTGAAAGTAGTCGCACTCGGCGGGGATCAAACTGTGGTAGTTGCTTTCTTTGTAAAAACCTGAGTGCTTCATGGGAGCCTACTGATTTGACTAACTCTCTGAACCCTCTGATATATGCGTCTTCGAATCCTCCGGAGATGAGTTCCTGTTCAATTAATGCCTGGCTCTCCTCTTCAGTTAACTTCTTTCGTGCCCAGACTTTCTCCATGGTACGATATAATTTCTTTATAGCCAGTGTGTACGCTGCAGCTTCGAATGTCTCATCTTCATATGTGCTGGTGTCGCCGTGTGTGTCGGTTTGTTGGCCTTGGCCCTCTGTCTGTTCGTCATGTGAGCCCTGGCTGGCTTCATCGTCGCCTTCCTCGTTGTCTGTTTCGGTTCTCTCTTCTTCAGAGCTCGACACAGCTTGTCCCTGTGGCAAATCTCGCGGCGTGGTAGGGTAGCTGGGACGCTCATATTCCTGGGAGAACAGTTGTGCTTCTGAATACTGGAATTCATTTGAGAATGCATCAGGCATCTCAAAATCAAATGTAGTGTTTATGGGGTCGGCCTCCATATGTGGTATCGGGAAAGAAAACGCTTCCGCACCAATAGTGGTGGGAGCTTCTGCTGTTGTGGTGGTGGGTTCTGAGGTGGCAGCTGTCTGAGGTGCAGCGGTACTA
Organism: Ceratopteris richardii; assembly: GCA_020310875.1. Taxonomy (NCBI): domain Eukaryota; kingdom Viridiplantae; phylum Streptophyta; class Polypodiopsida; order Polypodiales; family Pteridaceae; genus Ceratopteris; species Ceratopteris richardii. The sequence goes on along the minus strand of CM035416.1, from coordinate 60,363,649 downwards.
GTGGTGGCCTCTGTAATCACTGGTCTGGACAACCGTATGCGAATAGGTTGTACAGTAGGAGCAGCTTCTGTCTGTGGTCGCTCTGGAGATGGTTGTGGTGATGGCGACTCTGGCACTTGAAGGCAGGGGATGGTGCCTCGCATGCGCTTACCTGCCCGTGTCCTACTGGGCTTCCTGGCTTTCTTCGTTGTGCCCTTGAATGCCTTCAGTTCTTCTCCTGTTAGTGCACGCTCAATTGGCAAGTCATAAGCCAAACACATATACACAATTCTAGTGAGCGCACAACATCCGTTAAGCACTTTTTTACGCTCCCATCTGTGCTGTGCCAGATACATTTGATCTATGATCCAGCTTGCCAGATCAACTGTTTGAGGTCCCGTACATGCCAAATACAATCCGAACCAGATTCGTTTATGGGGCATGGTAAATCTGTCCTGAGCTGGAAATGCGAAATGTTGCATGCATATCCTTAGTGGCTTTGACAGCTCAGGTGTAATGGCCGAAATCTCCTCCCACTTCGTGACGTCCCCACGTTTCATCGGTTCTGGAATTAATCTCTCTCGATCTGTGGGTGTGTGGGTGCCATGGATCTTGATGGCTGCTCTGATTAAGTCCTTAGAGAGATAAAATCTTTTGTAAGGTGGATCATCCACTAGAGTAGGCAATATGAAGGTTCCTGGGATGTCCTTATTCTCTGATGCCAGTAAGGTAGTGATTAAGTAATAGCACCTGTAAAAATCCGGTTTGGGCAGAGGATCACTGAAATACTCTGTGAAGCCTGCTCTGGCCCAAACGTGAGTTAAATCCTGGGTGCTCTGTAGGGCTTCGAACTCTCGGGAGAAAAACTGGTATTTTCCCCACGTGCGGTCATCAAAAGTCAGAGAGGATTCAAATATAAAGTCCGCGTCCGCAAGGGGTCCTGCAGGCCCTGAAACCAATGAGAGTTCCTGTGTATCTTTTCGGTGTAGCCCATAGGGGGGTTATCGATAGGCATTGGCCCTGGAAATCCCTGAAATTCCGGCGGTGGAGCAGTCGGGTGGGACTCAGCTCGTAGCACGTTGAGTGGTACTGCCGCTACACTGGGGCCTGCTCCTGATGTTCCTTCGTCGGTTTGCATGGTAGCTGATGCGCTAGTGAGATAGATCTGCTACAAAAGATTAACACATTAGCATGGAAATTAATTATGATCCCATTAAAGTGAGACCGCAATCCCTTTCCATAACTGATGCGTAACCCGTGTAGCCAAGTGCTGTGAAGTGATGGATGCAATGTTCTTGCAGCACTAGTGCAGGTCTCTAGACACCTATACGTTTCAGATCATGCATACATTTCTTGATGTGATGAGATCACAAGTGGTGTGTGATGATGGTGTGTGAATTTATACAAGGTTTAAAGGTTAGTGATTTAGTACAAGGTTGTATGTTAGTCGGGGGGTAGTTAGACAATGGGTTAGGGGAAGACGGTTGGACACGTTTCGGTATCCATTTCCTAAGGATCTTGGGGTGGTTGGTGGGTTTCTGCTGAGGTTCAAAGGGTGGTGTCGGGTGTGGTGGTATTGAGGGATGAAATGAGTTATGGGGGTTATATATTACATGGCTTATGGGTTGAGCTATGATACATGGTTTGGGTACCCAAATCTGCGTGGGCGTGGGTCTATGGGTAAGGTACTTCTTGGCGATCCACATTTGTCGGATGCTCGGACCTGTAGAAGAAGGTCGAGGGGATGGTGGATATCGATTCTGTTTCTGTTCGGCCTTTTGATTGTTGATCTCTGCTTGGTTGGAGTCCTTCGGTGCTTTTTGTCCTTTCGGCACCCATATTTGTCTGGTGCCGCTTCCTTTGGGAGGCCTAAACTGCTTTCCATGTTGTTTCCTCTGATACTGTCGTCGGTCTGGGTTCCTTTGTCGTGGTTGACTTTGTTGTTGTTGAGGTTGAGAGGTCGGATGGACACTCTGCTTTGGAAAAGAAGGGAGTTCCAACACTTGCGTGACCTGCCCATTAGGAAGTGATGCCTTTTGTAACTTTAATCTAGGCCAGTCCGCAACAAGTTTGGAAGGATGAGCACCGCAGGGTGTCGTGCTCATTTGGCCGCTGATGCAACCCACCTGACCTCTGATTGTGCCCTTCTGTCCTTGCGTTTGGGTAACTGTCGCTTCTAGTTTGCAGGAAGTCCCAGGGAAGATCTCCTGTCGTTCTTCTGACTGACAACTGTCTATGGCCAAGCCCGAGTGGGTTGGTGTAGACGTAACGTGACTGGTCTGCCCAAAAATCTTCCTGTCTTCCGTCGCATGCGTTTCATAGGGTCTAGGGTCACAACCGTCAAGCGGAATGCCGTTAGGGAAGTCAAGCGGTATCACTCGCTTCTGCTCTAAGGTTCCAATCTGTAAGGAGCCTTGTCTAAGATTTAGGTCCACTGAGTGATCGTATAGCCAATCTTGGCCAAGGATTAGGGGTTCTATCAGGTCGTCATCATGGCACACTAATAGCTTTGCTGTCATGGTCACCTCCTTAACGAGGATAGGAAGGTCCACCTCACCCATGCAAGGGGTTTCCATACCTCCTAGGCCTATGAGGTATGCTTCAATTGGCCGCATTTCTATTCCTGAATCCTTATAGTGGGACCATCTAATCGCACTCGTAGCAGCACCTGAGTCAATTAAAGCCCTGAGTTCTTGGCTATGGTTACCGTGCTCTAGCCTAACTGTAATGAATGGTCTCCTGTCCACTATGCTAGGATGAGTGGTTGACTTTACTTGACACATGGCCATGGGGTATCTGGGTGATGTCTCCAGATGGTTATAATGTTCTCTCCCTAGTCCTTGTCTTCTTAGCTTCATGCGCTTAATGCGTTCTATGGCTTCCGCCTGAGCTTCCGCTCGTATTCTATTTTCTTCCTCCTTACGCTTCTTTGCCAACGTGAGTCGTCTAAGCATATCCTCAGTAAGAGGTTCTTGATATAGCTTGACTCTACAGCCACTAATGTAATTAGGCATTATATCTCCTTCTAAGGTGGCTAACTATACTGCTCCACTAGTCGAGAGTCTGTTAATGATCATAGGTCCATAACCTCGCTTTTCTAACTTGCGTGCATGCTGTTTCAGCGTATACACTAGAACTAAATCTCCTTCTTTTAGGCCTTTATCTTTCACATGTGCATCAAAATATGCTTTCTGTCGCTTCTTCGCTGCGTATATTCCTGTTGTTGCTTTCAGCCTGGTTTCTCCTAATCGTTCCAAGTCCATTATTCTCGCTGATAATTCATGGCCGGTCCACTGATGTTCTTGTGCAACCTTAAGGGTCGGTATCAAGAAGTCCAAAGGAAGCACTGCATTCTGACCAAAAACCATCTGAAAGGGAGTTGCATTGAGTACGGTCTTGTAGGCCACTCGATATGCCCAAACAGCGTGGTGTAGCTATTTGTCCCAATCTGAACGTTTACTGTTCACGAGTTTCGTCAGTACGGTACAAAGTATCTTGTTAGTGCTTTCAGCCTGACCATTGGCCTGAGGATGATATGGTGCAGATTTCTTGTGAATCACCATAAAATCCTGTAACAAATATTCAATGACTTGGTTTAGAAAGTGAGTGCCTCGATCGCTCACTAACTCTATAGGCAGTCCATATCTTGTAAAGACGTTTTCAAATAAGAATTTTGCAGTCGTGTGAGCATCATTCTTTTTTGTGGCCTTTGCCTCTACCCATTTCGTGAGATAATCTGTGGCAACAATAATGTATTCTGCATGTGTACCTTTTGCAGGGGGGTTGATGGGTCCTACAAAGTCTATACCCCACTTAGAAAATGCACGTCCGCCCATCATGGGTTTCAATGGCATTTCATCTCTGCGAGTAGGAAACTGAGTTCTTTGGCACACATCACATCTCTTGACATAGGTATGTGCATCCATGTGAAGAGTGGGCCACCATAATCCTGCAAAGAGGATGGCTTTGATTATCCTATCTGGTCCAAAATGACCTCCTGCAACACCTTGGTGTGCAGTCTCTAGTATGCTCAGATAATTGCTCTCATGAACACATTGTCTTAGATATCCATCTCGTCCTCTTTTGTATAGATTATCGCCAATAAGTGAGTAGCCTTGAGCTTCCTGCTCTAGACTGCGTTGTCGAGCTAAAGTCATGCCTTGAGGGAATGTGTGCATCCTCAAGTATGTCACTAAAGGTTCACTCCAGTCTGGTGTGAGAGACACGTGATACAATGTAGCATGCTCTACTGGTGGTCTTTCACAACAAACATGGCATTCCTTACACAACTTGTAGACATCTGCTTCCATTGTAGGCCAGTATACTCCTAATCTATGCAGAGTCTGTAATGTTCGATGTTTTGAATGGTGTTGCTTTAGTGCACCTATGTGTGCTAATTGCAACCAATTCGCATGTTCTGATTCATCTACACAACAAGCAAGAATCTTTTGATTATCTTGTTTATATATGCTTCCTGCTATTATTTGGTACCTCTGAGATTTGGTAATCTCTCCTTCTTTGATCTTTATCCTAGGATTCTTGGGTCCGTATGTGAGAATAGGGACTAATGGCTTAGCCCATTCTGGTGCTATCTCAAGGTTAAACAAGTATGCATCTGGTAGATCATCGGCTATTCCTTGAGGAGCCTCTCCTGAGGTTAATCTTGAAAGGTGGTCGGCTCTAAGATGCGTCTTTCCCTTCCTGACTACCACTTCAAAATCATACTCCATGAGCAATAGAAACGGGCAACGTATCAGTCGTCCTGTGTTACAGGGTTTGTTGACTAAATATAATAGGGCTTGATGATCTGTAAAGAACTTGAATTTGTTGGCCAACAAGTAGTGCCTAAACTTCTTTACAGCGTAGATCATCCCTAATCCTTGTCGTTCCGTCGTGGTGTAATTTCTCTCTGCTGCGTTCAGTTGTCTGCTAGCGTAAGCTATGGGGAGATCTATGTTACCTTCATTCGTGGGTTGTGCTAACACACATCCTATGGCGTAATTGGATGCATCCACATGTACATGGAATGGCTTACTCCAATCTGGGGTGGTCAATATAGGTGCTGAGCACAAGCGTCGTTTAAGTTCATTGAATGAATTTTCACATTCGTCTGTCCATTCAAAATTGGTTAAAAGAGAGTACAAAGGCTTGGCTATGATTGCATACATGTGTATGAATCTCCTATAATAACCGCAATGGCCCATAAATGCCTGTACCTCTTTCACATTAGTTGGTCTTGGTAATTCTGCAATTACCTTCACCTTTTCCTCGTCCGTAGAGATTCCATTTTTTGACACAATGTGTCCTAGAATTTTGCCTTGTCTGACCATGAAAACGCATTTTTCTGGGTTCAAACAAACCTGATATTCTCGACATTTGTCAAATATTTGTCTTAACTCTGGAATATGTGTCTGTCTTACATTTGAATGAGCACATAAGTCATCGACATAAACTTCCAAGCTCTTGCGTAAAAATTCCTTAAAAACATGACACATAAGTCGCTGGAAAGTGGCGGGTGCATTTGTTAAGCCAAATGGCATCACACGAAATGCAAATATGCCCCATTCTGTGGCAAAAGCCGTCTTGTGTTGGTCCTCTGGAGCAATGGCCACTTGATTATAGCCTGAGAATCCATCAAGAAAGCTGTAAACTTCCTTGCCCGCAACTCTTTCCAATAGGTGTTCCGTGATAGGAAGAGGATAACTATCTCTAATCGTTGCGGCATTAACTTTTTTAAGGTTAATACACACACGCAATTTTCCATTCTTCTTGGGCACAACCACAATGGGGGATACCCATTCGGTATGCTCAATTTCGTAAATGAATCCTGCTTCTATCAAGCGATCTATCTCCTCTTTAATCTTCGCAGCGTAGTTATCATTGTACGTGTAAGGTTTCTGTTTTGTCGGTTTCGCATCTGGAGTCATAGGGATTCTATGAGAACATATATCTGGGTCTACTCCTTTCAAATCTTTGTAACTCCAAGCAAAAACATCTCTATATTCGCGCAATAGGGCAACTAACTCTTCTTCTTCTTCAGTCGTCAAATCGTGCCCTATGTAGGTGCATTTTTCTTCTTCTCCTTCTATGGCAACTATTATTTTCTTGGTTTTCTCTCGGTTATCATATACTTGTCCATCCTTCTCTTTTCTATTAGGCATTCGTACCATGATTCTTCTATCTTCAATTTCATATTTCGTGAAATTCTCGGGTACTTCAAACAAAGATTCTTCTTTTTCTGACATGGTTTCTTTCTTCTTTCTTTTCTTGCCTTCACTCTTGGTAGTCACTTCCGTGGCTAATCTCACTTCATTCGTAATTTCCTCGTGTCTCTGAGTGTGAGTCTCTACTTCATAGAAATATTCTTCCTCTGATGCAAAGGGTGAGTCCATGATAATTGATTCTAAATCAAAATCGCTTGCATCCTCAAATGCATCAGTGTTTGGTTCGCACTCTTCTAAAATTGCATCGCACATGATCGGCTCTATCGTGAAAACTGAAATGTCATAGCCATCCTCGTCACAGTGGGGTGTCCATTGTTCTTCATTGATGGCTACATCCATGGTTGCTAGGATTTCCGCCCAACCATGGGGTTCAAACTCCTCGTCTGGGAATACTACAGGTGCGTAGGCTGGATCTTGAAGGGTTCGTGGATGTTGTTCCGCACCTAAGGTCCTTGCTTCTAATCTTTCTTCCTCTTGTTTGGCTACTTTACACATCCATAAATGGGTATCCTCATGCAACCAAGAAGGATCTGATTCTAATGAGTGCACGGATTCCGTCTCTGCTGGTGTCTTATGGATGGTATTCCATTGTATTGGGGGTACATCTCTGTGTGAATAGTCCTTAAGATTGACTTTAGTAGTCACTCCTAAATGTTGCAAGTACAAAGAATTAGTTCCCCAATCTTGTACAATTTGCAACTGACGCATGAATGGTCGTCCCAATATCATCTCATATGCATGATTTTTAGCAAAGTCACAAATGGCGAAAGTATGCTCAAATTCTACACCACAAGTGGTGAGAGATATGCCTTCTAGTAAGCCTAATGGTTTTTCTATGTGTCCATCAGCCATTTGTAGCTTCATCCTGGTGGGTCTGAGTGCTGGCTTACCCCAACGTTTCCACAGAGCGGTGGTAGCTATGGCTACTCCGGCTCCCGAGTCTAAGATGGCTTTCGTGGTGTAGCCCTGATGGGTTATTGGAAGATATGTGTTACCTTCCTCTCCTTCGCTTACGTCTCCAATCTTTTCCACAGGTATCTCTGGTACCTTCTTATGTGATCCTATCTGAGAGGGTGTGGTAGCTAGCTCAGGGAATTGATTTGCTACGTGCTTCCACAATTCTGGTTTTACCTTTAACAATTCCTCCAGAGTGAGATTACACTGTACTTTAGTGTTCTTGATCACATCCGTGTCCCTAGGGATCACTGATTCTTCATTCCTCACTATTATCGTGGGTGCTCTCATACTAATAGACTTTGCTTCCCAAGGTCCCGTGAACTGAGGTAATTCTTGTAAAGAATTAGATTCAAATCCTGTGGGTTCACTCAGTTGCTCCACCTCTACCTCATCATATATAGAGGGGATGTCTTGGGGAAATTGTTCCTGCAAGTCATCTATTTCTCGAATAGGAGGATGAGTTCCTTGTTCTTTTCTCCATTTCTCTTCTTGTATTTCTCTTAAAAATTCATGTGAGTACCTATGTATGGAAGACAAGTTGCCTTGACTTTCTGTATTAGGCACTTGAGACAGGGATGGTGCATTCCTTTCCTGTGTCTCTGGGACAATAGGGTTCCTATGCTGATCCTTTTTCTCTTTGCTTTCTATTAAGTGTTCTAGCCTCTCCATTAGTCCTTGAAAGTGTAATTCCGGTTTTGCCATGTTATTCCAATTAAGATATCTAGAGGCTTCGAACAAAGCTTGTGCTAACTCACCATTTTCATGCACAGTTTAGTTCTCTCAATTTCTAGATCAGCTCGAGGGTAGTTTTTACTCATTTCCGTTACTTGAGGTCCCTCTTTTATTCTAGCCTGATATGCACGAAACATCATGTCCAGATCTTCCGATATTGGTTCCGCTAAAACTGATCCTGATTTCTGAGCTGGATTTTCCTGATTTAATTCTTGTGAAGCCAATTCTTGTATTTTGGCTCTAGATTCCCTTAGACTTCCTTCCAACTCACTTATCTTTTTACTCCATTTTCTCTTGATTCTTTCCCTAGAATCTTTCCAAGATTTCGTCTTTTTACTACTCGATTCTGCAACTTCACTAGTTCCGGCTACTTTCTCTGGATTGAGCTGTTGGTTTTGTAAGAGCGCCTGGGCTCTGGTTATAGCTTGGATAGGCACGTACGTAGTATTGGATCCATCTGCATTGTTTACAATACCTATCACGTTGATCGGTGTCACATTTGTAGTGTTAACTGGGTTCTTAGGACAATCTTTGATTATGTGCTCTTTGCCACAATCGGCACAAAAGCCTTGTATGTTATAGTACTGTGATTGCCTTGCTATTGGGGGATGTGGACAATCCTTAATGAAATGATCTCCTTGGCACCTAAAGCATGGTCCTCTAGGGCCCTGTGGTCTCTGTTGTCTCAATTGGGGCCGTGGGTTTGGGTTTGCGTACATCACATTAGCATAATCTGGCTCCCAACTAGGTTCCATTGGTGGACTATCATAATGATATGTCTCCACATGTTCTGGTGACTCCGTGTAATAAGCGGGTGGACTAGTTACGTGTGTAGAGTCAAAACTGTTTGAGTTCGGGTCACTTTCTGTGATCAAAGGTGAAGAAGGCACTAAGGCCCTACTTAGGTTCTCTTCTGCAGCAGCGTATTTGACTGAGATGACATTCGCTGGTGGGGGTGGCTGCTGAGCTAAGACGGGTTGAGGTCTCTGTTGAGCCTGATATGGGTAGTTCTGGGGAGGCCTATAGTAATAAGGTTGAGCATTGTATTGGCCTTGATACCTACCTGGCTGCTGGTATGTTTGCGGGTAGTTCTGTCTCACGGTTTGTTTGTTGTATGGGCAGTCCTGAGCCGTATGATTCGTGTATCGTCTCTCAATTGTACAATATTGGCCACTAGGGTTGACATGAGGTTGAGGTGTATTGGGGCACACGTTTGCCAAATGATTTCCACCACAAGAGTAACAACGTACATTTGTAGGTAGCTTGGGCACCTGTTTACTAGAAACTCCTAGTTTTTGGGCCACTTTTTCTGCTAGATCCTCTATTGAATTCGACAATTTTGTGGATGCTAGAGAAGAACAATCTGAGTCCTTATAGACCTTTGAGAGTTCTAATTCCTCTCCTAGGTTGTCCTCGATGTCTATACATATTCTTACACACTCCTCTAGTGTTCTGGGTTCTTTTAGGTACACATAAGAGCGTAGTTTAGCGCTCAACAATCCATCTAGGAACAGTGATACTTGTTTAGCTTGTGAGGGTAGCTCTTGCATTGGACATCGTTCAACATATTGTCTGAACCTACGTCCTGCCAGTCTAACTGTTTCCTGAGGGGTCTGTTTAAAACTATGAATCAACGAAGACGTGTCATGTCTAACCCCACTTTTAGAGAATTCAGTGATGAATGACTCTAAAAAGTGATGGATGTCTCTAAATTGCCTTTGTTGCAAAGGTTGGAACCAAGTTAAAGCGGTATTCTTTAACGTTAGTCCAAATGCGTTGTACTGCGTGAACATGTCCTCGACTTGTTCTGCTCTCAGTACTTGCTTGAATTCTGCGACATGGTCATAGGGATCTCCTGTCCAATCAAAATAATTTTTCATTGATTTTACTAATTGAGTGGGTCTCAATACTCTTGCGTGTTCACGTGGTCTAGGTAGAGGAAAATCATCTCTACCACCTGGTATTCCATGATCTCTTTGTCTATCCGTTCTATTAGTGTTCGTGGTTGTTCTATCTCTCCCTATGGGATGAGTGAAGCTTACTTCCGGTCTCTCGTGATTTCCTTCTCTTTGATTTCCATGGGCTGAGGATGTTCCTGCTCCTTGTTGATTTGTATTCATGTTTGTTCGAGATGGAGGGAATATCAATTCACCTCTCCGAGTGTATGTGTTTTTAGCGCGCTCAGGCACCACAAAGACTCTTTCTGAAGTCTCATCCAGGTATACAACCTTTCCAGGTGTATCTGGGTCCTTGAATTCATAAATTGTAATGATGCCTACCTCACTGGGGTTTTCCTTTCTGTACCTCCAAAAGGCTTCGTCTGTTTCTTTATTTACGAACAACTCGGTGCTCCTGTTATCTTGAGGGATCCACTCTGGGATGAGTACTCTTGTTAATACGGATTTCCCTCTCGGTGTTCTAGGTTCTTCTAACGGTTCTTTTCCTTGAAATTTCGCTTCCGTCTCTAATTGAATTGTGCCAAACTCATTAGTATCGTTTGGCTGCGCACTTAGAACATACATGGTTCCTTCTTTGTCTATGTAAGCGTCTCTCTCAAATTTCACCACTGGTCTTTCCAATCCAATGGGTTGATCAGGGTTGTGCAGTTGCACCACTTGCCTTTGCAAACCATCCTCATAGATGCGAGCACCTAATCGGTTGGTTCGGAGAAACTCTAGTTGCGTTCTATAGGGTCCTTCGGGTTTTTCTAGGTATGCTACATGAGACCCTCCTTCTGGTCTGTCTGTGCTAAATGCCATTTCTGATTCACTTGATTCTGAGCTCAACTCGTAAGGGTAACTACTATTCAACTGCTGAGCCCAAGATCGAGCTGTGGTTCTTACACTAGCCTCTGATGATCTAAGGCTTCTTCTGTCCGACTTACCTATATGTCTCCCTGATCTAAGGTTCATTAATTTCCTTCCTTGCACGCTCAATTACACCCTTAGATCGTCAATGGTCCTTTGTTATTGATTCTTGATTCTTTTTAATTTTCTCTGGATTCTTGTCTTAATGAATGCGTCAGGAATTCGACTTTCGTTATGATTTTGAGTTCTCGTTCCGTCAGACTTAGGTTCTTTTCTTTAGGTTTTCGTCACACACACCTTTACTTTAAGTCTTAGACTTGAAATAATTAAGTATCTTGAACTTGAGGCATTCCTATCGTCTTAAATCCACAACTACCGTTTAGCCTAAGCTAAAAATTGACTGAGGGGGTTGAGTAATCTTCCAACCTCGAGTCGGCTTTTCCGGTTGCTCTGATGCCCTGTTGCCCAAGAAGCCGTGCTTCCCAAGCTCTGCTGTCTTCACTGCCTCGCTTGCTTGCCTTGGATTGCCCTTGCTAGACCTGGAAAATTCCAATATTAGACCAATTCACAAGATGATTAAACACTTGAGCACATACATCTTTTAAATCCCTTCCCTTTTTGCCCACATCTTCAATGTGTGCCCCCTGACTTCCTAGTCCCAAACTAGGTGAACCTCAAATTAGCTTATCCAAAAATAGATGTATTCTTTATGAAAAAAAAACAGTTGAGGTCACGTAGTACTCGTCGCGAGCTTTCTAACGAGCTATTAAGCTCAAAAAACGGACTTCGGATGAAAAAGTTATGAGCGTTCAGGCCCTGGGGGGTAAAAACTGACAGTCAAGTTTTCCTTTAAATATGAGCTAAGGGGTCTCCTATGAGTCTAATGGTCCAAAAATTTTTCAAAAATACCCTCAAAATTGGTCAAAAATTGGAGTCCAAAATTTGCGATGGGGGTGCACAATCGCGATGGTCTGGGACCGTCGCGATGGTCCAAGCGAACCGTCGCGATGGCGTGGGATTTGGACAATCGCGATGGCCCGAAAAGGCGAACAATCGCGATGGCTCGAAGTGAACGATCGCGATGGCGTGAGGTCGAACCGTCGCGATGGTCCAAAAAATGAACCGTCGCGATGGCGTGATCGGGCGGACAATCGCGATGGCGCGGTCAACGGTCAACGGTGGACAATCGCGATGGTCCGAAATGAACCGTCGCGATGGTCCGCGATGCGATGGCTTGAGCCAATCGCGATGGTCCGATTTTGGGCTGTCGCGATGGTCCGAAAAACGAACCGTCGCGATGGTCTATCGTGACACGTGGCACTGTCGTGGCGATGGCATAAGCCAATCGCGATGGTCCGGGGTCAGCTGAACCGTCGCGATGGTCCAAGTGGACCGTCGCGATGGCTCAAGTGAACCGTCGCGATGGTCCGAAAAAGCGAACCGTCGCGATGGTCCGGCCGAGCCGTCGCGATGGCGTGAGCCTATCGCGATGGTGCGACACAATCGCGATGGTCCGAGCCAATCGCGATGGTCCACCAAACAACGAATTTTCAAAATGTGATTGTGGTTCCGTGAATGCGCAAGTATCGCCTATCTAGTGGTGTGGTCGCCCACCTCAAAAACCGAAAATTGCAGACCATCGCGATGGTCCGCCACACTCGGAAATCTCTGACAGAAAGTACATTTTTTACCTTTTGGAAGCTCTCCTGATGCTCTGAAGCTCTGTTCCTGCAAGAAAACTCAAGAAAACACAAGTGCATACAAGCGCAAAAACTCTCTCTCGCTCTCTCGCATGCACAAATGAGGGGAAATGAGGTGAATGGGGGGGATATGGTGAATTTTCTGATTTTTTTTTGGAAATGGAGATGATGATGCGATGATGAAGATGGAGTATGGGGAAGGTGAAAAACACTAAAAACTAAATAAAAACAACAACAAAAACTGAAATTTTTACCTTCCAACGCCACTTCTTGCTATACTCTTACCATCACACATTCGTCCTAGACTCGATCCCCGGCAACGGCGCCAAATTTGGTGTTGCTCTAGCACAATGGTGAGAACCACGTTAAGAAGCTTCACCTCCTTAATGTCAATCCGAGGGAGAGGTAGGAGTGATATGAAGATCGTGAACGTGAGATGATGTGAGAGTGAAGGTGAGAAGCACAAAGATGCACACACACATACACACACACAATGAAGAGACAAGCAAGACACAATGGAAGGTGGGAAATTAGCTCTATTGCTCAAGAATACTCTTACAAGCTCAAACTAGCTCTATGCTCACACTAACCAAAATGAACCAACCTCAAAAATGAGCTCTCTAGCTCTTTTTATAGTTTCTAGACTAGTTTTGACCGGTTTCACATCTAGTGACCGGCCTAGTTAAAAAATAGGTCCTAGATGCTATTTGGAAGGGTAAACGATGTCTAAAAATAACGAAAATTGGTACGAGCGTTCTACCTAAGCTCCTCAAGCTCGAGGACTCCCCGGCTTGCACAAAATGGAGCTATGGATTACAAAATGGGGTTTTCTATGATACATATGTTACAATTAGTGATAATAATCACTGTTGAATGTTTGGAGAAATAAGAAATATATTTGTTTGAAAAAATTGATCCTCCTGGCTCCCTGCTTTGTCTTCACATGCTTCCGTGGCGTCTGTGCCTCTGGCTGCTGCCAACACTCAGCCACGATACCCGACTAGAACTCTTCACGATACTTGCTCAAAAACACAAGTAACTTGCAAAATGATACTTTTTGGGCTTTTATACTTGGGATTTTCCTACTTCAAAAGAAGAACTCAACTAAACAAAAACTGAACACTACTCTAGCTACCTACTCTACTCCCTCACTCTTCCTATTCTAGGCTAACAACTCACTACACACACTCCAAGAATGAGAAGTAGCAAGTGCGGTTGAAAATGACTTACCAAAGAAGAGAAAATCACCACTCCTCCTCTTGCTTCAATGCAAAAAGCTACTTTTTCCATCACACGAATGCCTCGGTTTGATTCGTCACTCCCCGGCAATGGTGCCAAAAAGTGTGTTGACCTAAGTACCAACTTAGGGACTTGCGGAGAAAGAGACTATACCTCAATCCCCTCTCAAGTGCATATAGTGGGGATACACGCTTTTAATTATCAATCCAAAGAGTATACAAACCTAGCCGAGTGTATGAGGACATGCAATCAAGTGATGATCAATACAAATGAACTACTTAAAGAGTGTAAACAAGACAAAGACTTATCCAAACAAGCTTCAACTGTTGGTCATGGTGTCACGATACTTGGTGGAGCAGCCGTCAGTATTTTGGACTTTTCTCCCAGCTCCGAACTCCAAATATAGCAAATAGCATATGCGTTTCGAAGCTCTTGAGAAGACGCATCCAATGGCAGTAGTTTCACTCAATTTTGACACTACTACTTCAAGTTATGAGCAAAATACTGAGTCGCGGGGAATACCTTCCTACACTTCAGCACTTCCTACACTTCGCACACACCTTAACTATAGCAAACAAACACTTTCATGGATAGACAACACTCACAAGCACTCTTTCCAAGCAATACACATGCATACAAGCTTACAAAGAAGAAGATACAGAGTGAAGAAGACACAAATTCGAATTTTTGTGCTCTCTATTCTCACAATGGCAAAAGGTTTTTCACAAAGAGTCACAAATTGACTTATATACTAGTGCCCTAAAAATGGTCCTTTCACACAAGAGATCGGCACTTTATTCACTAAAAGACTAATTTCCTATTATTTTACATGGGTAAGCTTATAATCTTCTGCAGGTATGCATCTAGAGGACTCCTCTAGTGCATTTACAACGGAAAATATATTACAAGAATGGTTATGATACAAAAATATGATGTCCAAATCGGAAAATTTTGGGGCCCGTCTTTTTCTCTGCTTTGTGCTCTCTTTAGCTCTGCAACACCAAACATATTTAAAAGATGTAGAACATGCTTCATTTTCATCAAATATATACCTTCTTCTTTGTGTAGTACATCAATAGCAAAGTAGTACTTTAAAATCCGTCAAAAAAACATCAATGTAAGCTCGAACTAGATGATTTTTTATGACTTGCTCAGTTAGTTTGGAAGAAAAGAGGATTGAGTGTAAGTAAAAGACAAATTTGGTTTATACTTAGGAAAATGAATGAGCATCAATTTCTTAGAAGGTTACAATTTTTGAGAAGGAAAAATTATAAAGGGGGAAGAAACGTATCATTGATAGAATCCTTCAAAACAATAGATACATTCCTTGCCTCTTCTATGACAGTTAAGGAGCATGTTTGACATCAAGTGCCTTGTGTTTAAGATTGAGACATTAAAATACAAAGTAGGAAGTGGACATGCATGGATGGAATGCATGAAGTAAATCAAAAGATACTACTAGTTAAAGACTTGAACCATAATCATACTAAGGTACTTGAGAATGGCTAAGATGGATTTGGAAAGTAAGAATGATAACTTGCTTAAGTCAAAGGGATGACATATAGTTGTTGATCCCTAGAAAAGTTTATGAGAACATCAATAGGATGTTAAAGACTTATGAAAGATGAAAACTCATAAAGGTATGAGTTAAAGATCCCAAGAAAATCCAATGGGTAACTACTTACGATGAAAAAGGGTTAAAGTAGCAAGGAATTGTTTAACAATCAAAGAAATCTTTGATTGGCATGGAATTAGACACATTAGTGTTTGCTCTCATAATGTGAACGAAATACAAGATGGAATTTTGGATAATACAAAATGATCAGAGAGCATTAAGAGCAAAAACAATATGTAAAGATAAATTTTGTACTTATATGGACTAGAGAAATCACTCACTAATATGGAATAGTGGGAACTCACTCCCATTGAGAATTCTCTCTAATAGATACTCAAGAAAGAGACTCCATATCCAATAGAAAACATTGGGATAAGCCTTAAAGATAAGACCACTTAGAGTAAGACCTTAGGTTCATTAAGAGGTGTAAAGATGAACCTCAAACCAATTCAATAAGTTTTCTTGTATTTACAAGAGGGTAAATAGATTTTGATGATGCATATCCTCCTCAAGAGATGCATTCTTTTCAATAGGATGCATAGCCAACTTTAGATTGTGTAGTACATGTGGAAAAACTGAGAATAAAGAATTTAGGGAGTTTTCTAATTAAACTGATAGAATGATCTATAAAATCATCATTTGTTGAGTTTTTTGAGGATGAGAACAAGTGAATCAAGAATGTTCACTAAGTTCATAAAAGGTTCTAGGATATGATGCCCAAAGAGTGATATCTTTTCTTGCAAGGAATTGGAACTAAAATCATAGGAGAGTTGAATCATTTAACTCCTTTCAATAAGTAGGGAATCTGGAAAGAGGGTTCCTTGACTAAGGAAAGGTACCTTGATGGCTTGATAAGTATTGTGTTGAAAATTAAGCTCGAGTAATAGGAGCGTATGAAGCCTTGAATGGATGACACTTGGAGCATTATAAAGCAAGGAACAAGCACAAATACTCATGCCTCAAATTTGAATTTGAATCCGCTCATATTCCTCAAATCAATCACCTATCTAACTTAGGTGTGATAAAGCCTTCATTCTAGGAAAAGAGATCCCTATCATTTAGGGAATTTGGATCCATTTCTTGTCATCTTTGGTTTATTAGAAGACTATTATGGTCTCCTAATTTGGCTTGAAGAGCAAGTATAGACTCTACATATTCTGTGAGAAATCAATTCTAGAATGAATAGTGGTCCAAGAGCTACAAGAAAGAGCATCCATGATTGGGTTCTTTCATCTTGGACTAACTTAGACTTTTGAACCTTGATTGAGGCAATGAAGGGAGATTTTCAAAGATCTTATGCAAGTTACTCTCGATGGGCTAAGAGGGGAAGATAAGTGGAAACCCCTCTCGATATGCTAGAAAAGGCAAAGGCAAGACTGGAGAGAATAGGAAAGGGGGGAAAAGAAAGTGTAAGTAGTACAAGGAAGAAGAATTAGATTCAGAAGGAGATAGCAAGGGATCATCTTCAAGGAAGAAAAAGAATGGCAAAGGGAAGAACAACCCTCATCAAGGTAAAACTTGTTTTATATGTGGTAAGTAGAATCAAATGGCACAATGGGAATAGCCTATAAAAAATCCCCTTCTCTTGTACTTTACTTTATTTAATTCAAGTCCGAGAGAGTAGGCTAATGCCGAACTTCCTTTATATTAAAAAAAAAAAGAAACTATTTGTCCCAGTTCGCTGGCCTAGTGGTTGGGCAACTATCGTCATTGTCAACACTCTTGTGAATGCCTCTTGATTACAAAATCTATTAGAAAGAGATAACTATTAGGATCGAAGCATAAGTGTAAAGAAACTGATAAAATACTTTCTTCTGCCCTAAGTGAAACTACAAGCAAGGGCTCATGCTATGATGGTCAGACCTTGAAAGAGGAGGATGTAGAAGGTTGTGATGAAAACAAAAACGAGGCCGATGTTGCTAGGCTCGATGCTTTGTTGTTTTAGTGATTCCCATTGACATTGATCTTTTGCAACGTCACCATCTCCCCACTCTGCAACACCACATGGTTCCCTGATGATGCACTCTACATGTCGACCATTCACGATGCTAAACACTGCAATTCCCGATCAGGTCGATCATGACCTAGATGCTTCCTTCTTCTCCTCAACATTCTAAACATGGAACCCTAGGAGTAGCTGATGCTCCCCTCTCAACATTTTCTGCTTCACAAGGGCAAACATTTCAGCCCTCTCTCTCATCATTCACTTATTCACCACTTCAACTAGCAATCTCTTCCACTTCTGCTCCACAATTTCATTTCTACGACCTGCTTTGAAACTTTGAACTAACTACTATGTCTACTCACAATCCTCTTTGTAGTTACCTCTTTTGATAGAACAATTTCTCATCCCTCATATAAGTTTTGATCCTAATGGATGCTTGGTGGACTCTAGTAGTGTGAAGCTTCTTCTCTACTAATGCTTGAGTGCATTTCCTTCTCTAAGTGTCGCTATGCATGTCAATGTGGGATGTTGTGTAACTACATTGAGTGTATTCCTCTGTGCACATATTATATGCATTTCTGTGTATACCTACCTGGAGCTAATTGCATGTATGTCTTCATCTTCCTTCTTGATTGCCATCCAAGTCCTTATAGAATGTGTCGACCCTCTTTGCCTGTTAGTGCACTTCAAGCTCCTTGTTCATTGCACCACCATATTGTTCTATGATCATTCTGAGTTGCTGCTTAGGGCTATTGCTTTCACATAGGGGAAGATATGGGAATATCTATTTCGTTTGTCAAAATGGCATTGTAGGTGGATAAGGATGGTTAGGGGCATGAAGGATGGGTAAGTTAATGTGATGGAAAATGCAAGGGGCGATGGAGTGAATCGAAATTTTACTACATTGGTAAATTCGAGAATACAAACTTTGGGAAAGAATAGTCAATCTATTTTGAAGAAAACAAATTAAAATCATTAGATTTGAATACTGGTAGGTGACTAATCATATTATTTCACAAAAACAAATTCTATTCATGAGATCCGAATATTGGCACGTTTTCGTTTTCATTTTTGTGGGAAACTCAATTCGTTTTCATTTTTGTGGGAAACTCTAACGCGCGCCAACACTCTCAGCAGCAGTGTTTAAATTTGATGCCCAAAATGGGCATCAAAGAGGGGTTTGGGCATCCTTTGATGCCCGTTTTTATGGTCCGGGCATCCTGAGGGATGCCCATTTTGAAGACCCGGGCATCCCAGGTTATATATATATATATATATATATATATATATATATATATATATATATATATATATATATATATATATATATATATATATATATATATATATATATATATATATATATATATATATATATATATATATATATATATATAAGTCGATGGCCATGGGTGTGATACTTCGAAAATATTCACGTCATATGATAATTTCAATTTTTGGAAATAATTTTAACTTTTTGAAATGGGCCCTACCTATTGTTCTCTGAATGTGGTTGAAATTTGAATTCTACCCAAACTTATCTGCAGTGAAATTTCTAAAATCTCACAAATCTCTTGTGTCTTTCTTTGCAAATAAAAGCATGGGCCGAGCCGCTGAGTCCGAACCCTTGACCATTTTCCAAAGTAGTTTTTAATATTCCAGAGTGCAGTTTTTTAGAGAGTTCTTCTTTTGCATTTCAACTTTGAGCGAAAGATCGCTTCCAAGAATCCCGCCATTTCTTCCGCGCTCTTGGTCATTCTACTTCACGAAGCATGTCCCTTCCACAGTGAAGCCACTCTCCACCTCATCTTGGCTCAAGCGAAGCCACTCTCCACGTTGTCTTCATTGAAGTTGAGAATTCAGCGGCAACTGTCATACACAAAAATACGAACAGACCTCTTATCCTGTAGTGCACACATTCCAGTTGGACGCGAGTCGACTATATACCTATAGATTTTGTATTCAGAAATTGAAGCTACAGCTGACAAGACCCATTTACATAGTAAACATTCAGGAGCCATTTCTACCGAAAACGTATGGAGCTCAGCCTGTCGCCTGCCAAAATCTGGAGATTCAAGTGAGTCTATATTTATCATTGCAATCTCCTTTGCATAACATCTGTATATATATTATTTGTCCATCAACATCTCAGA
>CM035416.1:60324298-60334298 GCA_020310875.1 Ceratopteris richardii | reverse complement strand
GCTCATATGATATAAGGCTCCATCTTAAGTTCGAGCCTCTCAAGTTTTTCGGTAAAAACAGGCTTCAACTTAAGTTCGAGCCTCTCAAGTTTTCTGGTAAAACACTAATATTTTTAACTCAAATCTTCTTGCATCTACAAAAGCTAAGCCTCTGAATCATATGAGCTGAGTTATGAAGCTCATACTTTTTCAGCTTTTCCAAAAGTTGTTATGAGCAAAAGAACAAAGAGGAGTTCGAGCCTCTCAGCTTTTTCCAACCATATCAAGTTCAGGATTGTTGGATCACATGATATGAGCAAAAGACCAAAGGGGCTCGAACTTAAGTTCGAGCCTCTCAGCTTTTGCAACCATATCAAGTTTAGGATTGTTGTGTCTTATGTGCAAAAGAACAAAGAGGCTCGAACTTAAGTTCGAGCCTTTGAACTTTTCCAACCAGATGAAGTTCAGGATTTGTTGGATCAAATGATATGAGCTTCAGCTTTTCCAGCCATATCAAGTTTAGGATTGTTGTGTCTTATGTGCAAAAGAACAAAGAGGCTCGAACTTAAGTTCGAGCCTCTGAGCTTTTCCAACCATATCAAGTTTAGGATTGTTGGATCACATGATATGAGCCTCAGCTTTTCCAGTCATATCAAGTTTAGGATTGTTGTGTCTTATGTGCAAAAGAACAAAGAGGCTCGAACTTAAGTTCGAGCCTCTGAGCTTTTCCAACCATATCAAGTTTAGGATTGTTGAATCATATGATATGAGCCTCTGAGCTTTTCCAACCATATCAAGTTTAGGATTGTTGGATCACATGATATGAGCAAAAGAACAAAGAGCTTTTCCAACCATATCAAGTTTAGGATTGTTGAATCATATGATATGAGCCTCTGAGCTTTTCCAACCATATCAAGTTTAGGATTGTTGGATCACATGATATGAGCAAAAGAACAAAGAGCTTTTCCAACCATATCAAGTTTAGGATTGTTTGGTCACATGATATGAGCAAAAGAACAAAGAGGAGTTAGAGCCTCTAAGCTTTTCCAACCATATCAAGTTTAGAATTGTTGGATCACATGATATGAGCAAAAGAATAAAGAGGCTCAAACTTAATTTCGAGCCTCTCAGCTTTTCCAACCATATCAAGTTTAGGATTGTTGTGTCTTATGTGCAAAAGAACAAAGAGACTCGAACTTAAGTTCGAGCCTCTGAGCTTTTCCAACCATATCAAGTTCAGGATTTGTTGGATCACATGATATGAGCCTCAGCTTTTCCATCCATATCAAGTTTAGGATTGTTGTGTCTTATGTGCAAAGGAATTAAGTTCGAGCCTCTGAGCTTTTCCAACTTAAGTTCGAGTCTCTGTGGTTTTCTAACCATATCAAGTTTAGGATTTTTTGGTTATATGATATGAGCAAAAGAACAAAGAGGCTCTGAGTTCGAGCCTCTGAGCTTTTCCAACCATATCAAGTTTAGAATTGTTGGGTCACGTGATATGAGCAAAAGAACAAAGAGGCTCGAACTTAAGTTCGAACCTCTCAGTTTTTCCAACCATATCAAGTTCAGAATTGTTGGATCACATGATATGAACAGAAGAACAAAGAGGCTCGAACTTAAGTTCGAGCCTCTCAGCTTTTCCAGCCATATCAAGTTTAGGTTTCTTGTGTCTTATGTGCAAAAGAACAAAGAGGCTCGAACTTAAGTTCGAGCCTCTGAGCTTTTCCAACCATATAAGTTTAGGATTGTTGGATCACATGATATAAGCCTCAGCTTTTTCAGCCATGTCAAGTTTAGGATTGTTGTGTGTTAGGTGCAAAAGAACAAAGAGGCTCAAACTTAAGTTCGTGTCTCTGAGCTTTTCCAGCCATATCAAGTTTAGGATTGTTGTGTCTTATGTGCAAAAGATTAAGTTCGAGCCTTTGAGCTTTTCCAGTCATATCAAGTTTGGGATTGTTGTGTGTTATGTGCAAAAGAACAAAGAGAAGTTCGAGCCTCTCAGCTTTCTCCAACCATATCAAGTTCAAGATTGTTGGATCACACGATATGAACTTCAGAAAACTTGAGAAACCCAAACTTAAGTTTGTAAATAAGATAGGATTGAAATTCAAACTATGAACTTCAGTTGAATTTCATTTCAACTTGGATAGAGAGAGTTTGAGCCTGTATTCAATTTGGAGCCTCTGAATCATATAAAGTTCGAGATTGTTTGGCACATGATATGATGCTCAAACTTAAGTTCGACCCTCTCCGCTTCTCCAAGAAATAGATTGAGCCTCTATTTAACTTTGGGGATCCTTTATACAATTTGGAGTCGCACTTAAGTTTGAGCCTCTATTTAACTTTGTCACGATAAGTTCAAATTCATAGTGGAAACCTCTATTCAACTTCAAGTCAGTGAAGGTGAACTTAAGTTTGGATATTGATTCAAGTTGAAGTTTAAGATTCTATTGACCTTGGAATCGAAGGACTTATAGATTCGAGCATGTTAAGTTCAACACTCTCTTGTATCCAAAAGGACTTATAGATTCGAACTCAAGTTCGAGCCCGTGAGTCATATCAAGTTTAGGATTGTGGCTCATATGATATAAGGCTCCATCTTTAGTTCGAGCCTCTCAAGTTTTCCGGCAAAAACAGGCTTCAACTTAAGTTCGAGCCTCTCAAGTTTTCTGGTAAAAACACTAATATTTTTAACTCAAATCTTCTTGCATCTACAAAAGCTAAGCCTTTGAATCATATGAGCTGAGTTATGAAGCTAAGACTTTTTCAGCTTTTCCAAAAGTTGTTATGAGCAAAAGAACAAAGAGGAGTTCGAGCCTCTCAGCTTTTTCCAACCATATCGAGTTCAGGATTGTTGGATCACATGATATGAGCAAAAGAACAAAGAGGCTCGAACTTAAGTTCGAGCCTCTCAGCTTTTGCAACCATATCAAGTTTAGGATTGTTGTGTCTTATGTGCAAAAGAACAAAGAGGCTCGAACTTAAGTTCGAGCCTTTGAACTTTTCCAACCATATGAAGTTCAGGATTTGTTGGATCAAATGATATGAGCTTCAGCTTTTCCAGCCATATCAAGTTTAGGATTGTTGTGTCTTATGTGCAAAAGAACAAAGAAGCTCGAACTTAAGTTCGAGCCTCTCAGCTTTTCCAACCATATCAAGTTTAGGATTGTTGGATCACATGATATGAGCCTCAGCTTTTCACAGCCATATCAAGTTTAGGATTGTTGTGTCTTATGTGCAAAAGAGCAAAGAGGCTCGAACTTAAGTTCGAGCCTCTGAGCTTTTCCAACCATATCAAGTTTAGGATTGTTGAATCATATGATATGAGCCTCTGAGCTTTTCCAACCATATCAAGTTAAGGATTGTTGGATCACATGATATGAGCAAAAGAACAAAGAGCTTTTCCAACCATATCAAGTTTAGGATTGTTGAATCATATGATATGAGCCTCTGAGCTTTTCCAACCATATCAAGGTTAGGATTATTGGATCACATTATATGAGCAAAAGAACAAAGAGTCCATATCAAGTTTAGGATTATTTGGTCACATGATATGAGCAAAATAACAAAGAGGAGTTAGAGCCTCTGAGCTTTTCCAACCATATCAAGTTTAGAATTGTTGGATCACATGATATGAGCAAAAGAACAAAGAGGCTCAAACTTAAGTTCGAGCCTCTCAGCTTTTCCAACCATATCAAGTTTAAGATTGTTGTGTCTTATGTGCAAAAGAACAAAGAGACTCGAACTTAAGTTCGAGCCTCTGAGCTTTTCCAGCCATATCAAGTTGAGGATTTGTTGGATCACATGATATGAGCCTCAGCTTTTCCAGCCATATCAAGTTTAGGATTGTTGTGTCTTATGTGCAAAAGAATTAAGTTCGAGCCACTGAGCTTTTCCAACTTAAGTTCGAGTCTCTGTGCTTTTCTAACCATATCAAGTTTAGGATTGTTTGGTCATATGATATGAGCAAGAGAACAAAGAGGCTCTGAGTTCGAGCCTTTAAGCTTTTCCAACCATATCAAGTTTAGAATTGTTGGGTCACGTGATATGAGCAAAAGAACAAAGAGGCTCGAACTTAAGTTCGAACCTCTCAGCTTTTCCAACCATATCAAGTTCAGGATTGTTGGATCACATGATATGAACAGAAGAACAAAGAGGCTCGAACTTACGTTCGAGCCTTTGAGCTTTTCCAGCCATATCAAGTTTAGGTTTCTTGTGTCTTATGTGCAAAAGAACAAAGAGGCTCGAACTTAAGTTCGAGCCTCTGAGCTTTTCCAACCATATAAGTTTAGGATTGTTGGATCACATAATATAAGCCTCAGCTTTTTCAACCATGTCAAGTTTGGGATTGTTGTGTGTTAGGTGCAAAAGAACAAAGAGGCTCAAACTTAAGTTCGTGTCTCTGAGATTTTCCAGACATATCAAGTTTATGATTGTTGTGTCTTATGTGCAAAAGATTTAGTTCGAGCCTTTGAGCTTTTCCAATCATATCAAGTTTGGGATTGTTGTGTGTTATGTGCAAAAGAACAAAGAGGAGTTCGAGCCTCTCAGCTTTTTCCAACCATATCAAATTCAGGATTGTTGGATCACATGATATGAACTTCAGAAAACTTGAGAAACCCAAACTTAAGTTTGTAAAAAACATAGGATTGAAATTCAAACTATGAACTTCAGATTGAATTTCATTTCAACTTGGATAGAGAGAGTTTGAGCCTGTATTCAATTTGGAGCCTCTAAATCATATCAAGTTTGAGATTGTTTGGTCACATGATATGACGCTCAAACTTAAGTTCGAGCCTCTCAGCTTCTCCAAGAAATATAGATTGAGCCTCTATTTAACTTTGGGGATCCTTTATACAATTTGGAGTCGCACTTAAGTTTGAGCCTCTATTTAACTTTGTCACGATAAAGTTCAAATTTATAGTGGAAACCTCTATTCAACTTCAAGTCAGTGAAGGTGAACTTAAGTTTGGATATTGATTCAAGTTGGAGTTTAAGATTCTATTGACCTTGGAATCAAAGAGGCTGAACTTAAGTTCTAGTCTTTATTCAACTAAGAGTGAGAAAGGCTAAAACTTAAGTTCGAGCATGTTAAGTTCAACACTCTCTTGTGTCCAAAAGGACTTATAGATTCGAACTCAAGTTCGAGCCCGTGAGTCATATCAAGTTTAGGATTGTGGCTCATATGATATAAGGCTCCATCTTAAGTTCGAGCCTCTCAAGTTTTCCGGCAAAAGAGGCTTCAACTTAAGTTCGAGCCTCTCAAGTTTTCTGGTAAAAACACTAATATTTTTAACTCAAATCTTCTTGCATCTACAAAAGCTAAGCCTCTGAATCATATGAGCTGAGTTATGAAGCTCAGACTTTTTCAGCTTTTCCAAAAGTTGTTATGAGCAAAAGAACAAAGAGGAGGTCGAGCCTCTCAGCTTTTTCCAACCATATCAAGTTCAGGATTGTTGGATCACATGATATGAGCAAAAGAACAAAGAGGCTCGAACTTAAGTCGAGCCTCTCAGCTTTTCCAACCATATCAAGTTTAGGATTGTTGTGTCTTATGTGAAAAAGAACAAAGAGGTTCGAACTTAAGTTCGAGCCTTTGAACTTTTCCAACCATATGAAGTTCAGGATTTGTTGGATCACATGATATGAGCTTTAGCTTTTCCAGCCATATCAAGTTTAGGATTGTTGTGTCTTATGTGCAAAAGAACAAAGAGGCTCGAACCTAAGTTCGAGCCTCTGAGCTTTTCCAACCATATCAAGTTTAGGATTGTTGGATCACATGATATGAGCCTCAGCTTTTCCAGCCATATCAAGTTTAGGATTGTTGTGTCTTATGTGCAAAAGAACAAAGAGGCTCGAACTTCTCAGCTTTTTTCCAGCCATATCAAGTTTAGGATTGTTGTGTCTTAAGTTCGAGCCTCTCAGCTTTTCCAACCATATCAAGTTTAGGATTGTTGGATCACATGATATGAGCAAAAGAACAAAGAGCTTTTCCAACCATATCAAGTTTAGGATTGTTGAATCATATGGTATGAGCCTCTGAGCTTTTCCAACCATATCAAGTTTAGGATTGTTGGATCACATGATATGAGCAAAAGAACAAAGAGCTTTTCCAACCATATCAAGTTTAGGATTGTTTGGTCAAATGATATGAGCAAAAGAACAAAGAGGAGTTAGAGCCTCTGAGCTTTTCCAACCATATCAAGTTTAGAATTGTTGGATCACATGATATGAGCAAAAGAACAAAGAGGCTCAAACTTAAGTTCGAGCCTCTCAGCTTTTCCAACCATATCAAGTTTAGGATTGTTGTGTCTTATGTGCAAAAGAACAAAGAGACTCGAACTTAAGTTCGAGCCTCTGAGCTTTTCCAACCATATCAAGTTCAGGATTTGTTGGATTGCATGATATGAGCCTCAGTTTTTCGAGCCATATCAAGTTTAGGATTGTTGTGTCTTATGTGCAAAAGAATTAAGTTCGAGCCTCTGAGCTTTTTCAACTTAAGTTCGAGTCTCTGTGCTTTTCTAACCATATCAAGTTTAGGATTGTTTGGTTATATGATATGAGCAAAAGAACAAAGAGGCTCTGAGTTCGAGCCTCTGAGCTTTTCCAACCATATCAAGTTTAGAATTGTTGGGTCACGTGATATGAGCAAAAGAACAAAGAGGCTCGAACTTAAGTTCGAGCCTCTCAGCTTTTCCAACTATATCAAGTTCAGGATTGTTGGATCACATGATATGAACAGAAGAACAAAGAGGCTTGAACTTAAGTTCGAGCCTCTGAGCTTTTCCAACCATATCAAGTTTAGGTTTCTTGTGTCTTATGTGCAAAAGAACAAAGAGGCTCGAACTTAAGTTCGAGCCTCTGAGCTTTTCCAACCATATCAAGTTTAGGATTGTTGGATCACATGATATAAGCCTCAGCTTTTTCAGCCATGTCAAGTTTAGGATTGTTGTGTGTTAGGTGCAAAAGAACAAAGAGGATCGAACTTAAGTTCGTGTCTCTAAGCTTTTCCAGCCATATCAAGTTTAGGATTGTTGTGTCTTATGTGCAAAAGATTAAGTTCGAGCCTTTGAGCTTTTTCAACCATATCAAGTTTGGTATTGTTTGGTCACATGATATGAGGAAAAGAACAAAGAGGCTCGAACTTAAGTTCAAGCCTCTGAGCTTTTCCAGTCATATCAAGTTTGGGATTGTTGTGTGTTATGTGCAAAAGAACAAAGAGGAGTTCGAGCCTCTCAGCTTTTTCCAACCATATCAAGTTCAGGATTGTTGGATCACATGATATGAACTTCAGAAAACTTGAGAAACCCAAACTTAAGTTTGTAAATAAGATAGTATTGAAATTCAAACTATGAACTTCAGTTTGAATTTCATTTCAACTTGGATAGAGAGAGTTTGAGCCTGTATTCAATTTAGAGCCTCTGAATCATATCAAGTTCGAGATTGTTTGGTCACATGATATGACGCTCAACCTTAAGTTCGAGCCTCTCAGCTTCTCCAAGAAATAGATTGAGCCTCTATTTAACTTTGGGGATCCTTTATACAATTTGGAGTCGCACTTAAGTTTGAGCCTCTATTTAACTTTGTCACGATAAGTTCAAATTCATAGTGGAAACCTCTATTCAACTTCAAGTCAGTGAAGGTGAACTTAAGTTTGGATATTGATTCAAGTTGGAGTTTAGGATTCTATTGACCTTGGAATCGAAGAGGCTGAACTTAAGTTCCAGTCTTTATTCAACTAAGAGTGAGAAAGGCTAAAACTTAAGTTCGAGCATGTTGAGTTCAACACTCTCTTGGATCCAAAAGGACTTATAGATTCGAACTCAAGTTCGAGCCCGTGAGTCATATCAAGTTTAGGATTGTTGGCTCATATGATATGAGACTCCAACTTAAGTTCGAGCCTCTCAAGTTTTCTGGTAAAAACACTAATATTTTTAACTCAAATCTTCTTGCATCTACAAAAGCTAAGCCTCTGAATCATATGAGCTGAGTTATGAAGCTCAGACTTTTTCAGCTTTTCCAAAAGTTGTTAGAAGTTAAGTTCGAGGCTCTTAACTCATGAATCGAAAAGAGCTAAGAGGCTCGAACTTAAATTCGCACCTTTAGAATCATATCAAGTTTGAGTCTCCACGTGATATGAGACTCGAACTTAAGTTCGAGCCCATGAATTTTATGTTATGTCACATAAATGAGGCTCGGACTGCTTTGAATCATGTCAAGTCTCAATTTGTTTAGTTACAAATGAGGCTCGAACTTAAGTTCGAGCCTCTAAGTTTTTTCAGCAAACATGATAGTATTTTTAACTTAAATATATTTTGAAATTTTAATAAAAGACGCTCGAACTTAAGTTTGAGCCTACTATTACGTTGAATACTCTTTTACATCCAAAAGAACTAACTGAAGGTGAAGCTTAGGTTTGGATGTCGATTCAAGTTGGAGTTTAAAATTGAATGTCTGTTGAACGTAGAGTCAGCCCATGAATTTTATGTTGTGTCACATAATATGAGGCTCGGACTGCTTTGAATCATGTCAAGTCTCAATTTGTTTAGTTACAAATGAGGCTCGAACTTAAGTTCGAGCCTTTAAGCTTTTTCTAAGCAGTTTGAAAGGCTCGAACTTAAGTTTGAGCCTCTATAAATTGAATAGAAGAAGCTCAAACTCAAGTTTGAAGCTCCATTCAATGTGCAATTTGAAAGGCTCGAACTTAAGTTTGAGCCTCTATTCAATTTAGAATAGAAGAAGCTCAAAATTAAGTGAGCCAAACATGATAGTATTGTACAACTAAAATACACACATACAAAGACATACATAATATCATTTCAGGGATGGTTTGAGTGCCTCTTAACATGCTAGCATCAAAATGAAGTTAGAGATTTTTATTCCGGTAGTTTCCTTGATTTTTGACTAGACTCAAAGTTAAGTCCAATTAGTGAATGTCTGTATATGCAAATATGGATTATTTTTTGTGGAAATGATGTTTGTATCTAGTTTTAATTCATTGATTATTTTTACAATAATTATTGAAAGAATGATCAATTGAATAGCATTGTTAATTTCTCATTTATTCTTTACAGGAAAAATCAAGATGGCAACAAAGCAAACTATATCTAGTCAACTTGAAGAAAGAGAAAAGTGGAAAGGAAAGAGAGTCATCTTGTTGGATCATGAAAAGCGTGAAAGATTTGCAACTGCTATTGTTTTATTGGTAAATCCATGGGATGCTATAAATTGCAAAGAGTTGGGAGAAAGTTGCCTAGGTGTTATTATGGATGAAACTGTGGATGCATCAACTTTGGATTCAACTTTGAAATTGGTTAGTTGGCCCATACTCCAAATCATTACAGAAGATGGTGAGCCTATGATACAAAAATTAGGCTTTAACTCACTGTATGACATTGAAGATGATCATTGCAATGGTATTGAGGATGTGGATCTTGAAGCTGGAGAGAATCCAAATTTTTGCTTTACGTCATCATACAATATCGATGATGATAATTGCAATGGTATTGAGGATGTAGATGTTGATAAGAATTATTCTCATGCAATTGATATTCAACATTGTTTTGATGATATACAAGTTGTTTCTCCTCTTCGAATGGAATCAGATCAACAAGAGGATTTTCATATGGAAAATAGTAACTGTGGATATTTTGAAGTGAACCAAAAAAAAAGAAGTTACATCCACAAGGTTAGAAAAATTACTACATTGGCTCCTAATAAGAGATGCTCATTTGAGAGAATTCAGATGGTTTCAATGCATGATTGTTGTGAACAGAGATGTTGTCAAGTAGCTAGTAGGGCTAAAATATTGGATGCAAGATTAAACTTTTGGGGACAACGCTATTCAGATAGATGCAAATATGTATTGGATTGCATGAGTATGGTGTACAAAGGTAACTTTGTGAACTCAAGTCAGCGCTTGAGTTTTAATTTCATGTTTGATGCAAAAGAAGTATGCATCAAGGCATGGTATTTAATTCATGATATTGGAAAGAGCTCATTTTATAGGCTACGAGAAAAG
>CM035416.1:60116798-60319298 GCA_020310875.1 Ceratopteris richardii | reverse complement strand
GATTCAAATTACATATACTCTGTTATGAGTTTCTAGGCCCAATTCCATATTCCTGATTGGCTTGTGATAGACAAGCGTTCATAGCGACGTTGCTTTTGATCCTTCGATGTCGGTTTTTTTTCTATCATTGCGAAGCAGAAATTGCCAAGCACGCAGTAGCGAAGGGAGAAAATCCATGTTCTGATTTGACGGTGGATTTCAGAGATAATAACTTCTCTGATTTTGCGCTGACTGAGAAGCTTCTTCAATCAACTTCTGATTACTCCAGTGGCACATACACTTAATATCAGTTCATTCATTAGCACAGATTATAAAAGCAGATTAGATTTTGGATGTAAGTGCACTAAACAGTTTACAATTGTACAAAAGTTGCATCCATCTTTTCCATGGTTTGCTTACGCAAAAGCAAATAAACTTCAACGCTATGAACTCAAATCAAAGAATTGGCTTGTGAGTGTGCGAAAACAAGCGATCAATGTGATGTGCAATGATATCATAGACAGGATAGTTTGTATCTCATGCGACCGATTTTGAAGTCTCTGCCGCCTTTATTCCTCACATCTACAGTAAAGCAGAAGAAGTCTTTTTTATTGTAAAGTCATTCGTAAACTTCATGTTCATTATACCTATTGATGAGACAAAAATATGACTGAATCTTTTGGAATTTACATCTTCCCTTAATTGATTGAGAAAGAAACCTACAAGAGTTTTGTCTTTTGTTAACACTATTCCTTGGTGGGTCATCATTGATTCAAAACTTATATCTCTTGAGCTAATCAAATTCTCTTTGAGTGGCATCATACCTGAGTTTGCTACAAACACCCCGCGTGTGCCAATCGATTTTGGCAGATGAACTAATCCAACATCCGAGCATCTACACGACCCGACATTGGTGAAGCCGACGTGCACAATGGCATTGCGACTCAGGTACATCCGACGGGAAACAAATTCTAGGTATTTATACTTGAATTCTCCTTGCTTGCACATAGTTAAACGAAAATGAAATCTAATGTAGAAAACCTTTTGCATGATATGGAAGCACGATTAATTTCCTCTATAGATTTAAAGCTTAATTCTAAGTCTAAGTCCTTAAACTCGTTTCTTTCAATCTTAACTACAATAGTATCTGATTTTAATGCAACTCTTAAGTCAATAGATACTCAATTTGATCACGAGTTTAGGAATTTAGAAGGAATTCTTCATTATGAACTATCAAATTTAAATGAAAATAGGGAAACATTAGAAAATCATGTAAAAGACTTTTCATCATTCAAAACTATTGGTCATGACATTGCAAGTTTAAAACAGAACATTGAAAGGTTAAACCATCAAATACACAAAAGTGTTACATGTGAATGCAAAGATAGATATCAAGTACGAGTTCAAAGTAGATCTATGTCTTCAATTGACCAAAAACCTTTACCGGATCATAGAAGAGTCGCTCCTAGGCCTTTATATCAAAGACCAAAGAGAACAGTAAGATGCTTCTGGTGTGACCAACTAGGTCATACTTATGGGAATTGTATGGCCTATGAGAAAGCATGTAGACAACAATTGGTACTAGAAAGTGAACAGAAAATATGTGATTATCAAACACAACTCCCTTTGAGATTAAACTTAGGTAGAGGAGGGATGATAGACTATTTTGACCAAACAAAATTTAGTCCTAAAACCAAACTTCAAAAACAATGGAAACCTAAGAGTCATAATGAGAAAAGCAATGTATGTCAATTACATTCTATGAACACCAAGATTGAGACTAACACTGAATGCTTGGACAATGATCAAAACCGTCTTAAACCTAAATCTATGAGTAATATTGATATGCAAACTATATCTAAGGATCAAGATACATTGAAAAAGATTAAGAAAGAAGAAGATGTAAGGATAAAAGATGAGGAAAATGAACAATCAATTGATGGAAATAAAGACATACATGCAGTTAAAACAGAACCTAAAGACATAGAAAATGATAATAAATGTGATCAAAATAAACCTGATAAAAGAATAGTACAAATATCTGAAGATGAAAATCTTCAAATTCATTTGAAACATGACAAGAATATGGGAAAATGGGTACAAGAAGCCATATGGAAGATTTAAAATAATATCAAAAACTCATCTAAAGTTAAGATAAAGGAGAAGAATTTAAGCGAATAGTTTTATTGTGATGGAATTGTTTATTGAAGATAAAACATTTCAATTTTTTGATATTGCTTGCTGCATATATGCCTGTTTTCCTAAAGTTGAGGAACATATACCTAAATTGTTTTGTTTTATGAAGTTTTATGTTTGAAAAACTAGTTAAAAGCTTATGATAAAGTTTTACATTATGATTTTCTTAAACAAAAGAATAATAAAATATGAAAACACAAAGTTTGTTGATTACAATTTAAACTAAAACTTGTTTGGAATTATGCTTGCAAATAAGTTTGATCGATATGCTTGTCATTTCCTAAACTTATGATGCCAAAGATGCTATTCTAGAATGAAAATATGATTATCCATTGAGATAGGATGATAATAATTAGGCTGATATACTACTCAATATGATTTTCTTTCTTATAATGAGAATTAGGACCATATTTAATGCTTTTTATTGATACTCAGATGATAATAAACCTTCTAATTATAATTAGTATTATCAAAATGATATTACTAAACTTCTGATTTTCTTTCTTTCACAAATAGGAAGAAATCTTTATGATGAACAAGTAGGAAGAACATTATTTTGAACAAAATGATTTTTGTTTACAACAATTATGATGGTTTACTTTTAAAAGAAAGAAATATACATGATATAAATATGATCATGATAAATATGAAGAACATGAAAATATGATACAATATGATGATGATTATATTGACATTCCATATGATGAGGAAGAGGAACTTTCATAATCCAGATATGAATTTTTCATTTATATCAAAATATGATGCTCATTTATAATGATACAATTTAAAAATACTATGAACATTATGATTTTGCCTAAAATTTATGAACTTCGTTACATAGGTTGAAAAACCTAATGTGAAACTTAAGATTACGTTACATAGGTTGAAAAACCTATTGTAAAAATTAAGAATGCATTATTTATGACAATTATAACCACTATGAATTTCTTATGATGAAATTTGTGACGTGATGAAGATGAATCTGATAGAATATATGAATTTATATTTGCAAGATAAATGATAATGAAGATTACTTGTTTTGTAGCTTCTACTTTTTGAGTACTTACAGGTTCTGAAGATGAATTGATCAAAGCAATTGAAGATTTTATGCCAACAGTTCTGATGAACTTAAAGAGAGCTGAAGATGGAGTCAATATAGATCAGGTGAAAAAGTTCTAAACCTGATTTATGTTGTAATTTATTATGAAAGTTCATGTATTATCATAATTAGATATGTACATTCTTCAGATAGGTTAAGAAATTTTTTAAAATTATGAAAAGTAGAATTTACACTGAAGTAGGAACGTGCTTGAAGAGAAGATAGGGATTAGAGACCTATGGCTGTCATAAGAATAGTTGAAGGAACCCTTAACTTGCAACTCCTAGTAGAAGTAAACTTGTTTTATATAGGTAAGCTTCCTTAAATCTGACCCATTTAGCTAAAGAGATCCTAGTTCCACTACAACAGATCGATGGTATACCGAGGTTTTTACCGAGGAAAATGAATGCGGCTTTATTTGCCACGACGCCGGTGTAAAAGTCGGTGTGCGCGTCGGTACCAAAGCCTTGGTATAAGCGTCGGTATATAGCCTCGGTATAAGCATCGGTATATGCGTCGGTATAAGCGTCGGTATTTGCGTCGGTATTACCGACGCTCATACCGGGGCTTCTGCTGGAGGTACCGTCACCTATACCGAGGCCTGCCGGGTGTACCGACGGTTATTCCGATGACACTACTGGGAGTACCGTCGCGTATACCGACGACCATACCTACAAAACTTTTTTTGGGCAGAATGTTTTGTTTGTTGCTACAACAACATTACCATGATGTTGCTTAACAAAAGACAATACACTCTGCCCAAAAAAAACTGAGTAGATGTGATGTGTACTCTAATGACAACCGAAATATGATTTCATGAAACAGAGTATTATTGGACACAAAAGAGATAATCAGAATGAACAATGAACCATGTACAAAAGAAGTTATATATTTCAATAATGAAGCATGTACAAGAGTGTGGCAGACCACTGTCATATATGACGCTTTTAAAAAATGTGGCAAAGCAATGTATTGCCATATGAACATCAAATACAAAATATTGGTCTTCCACTACCATACACATGCAAAGAAGGTGTATGTGTGTGTGTCTATGAATGTATGTGTGTATGTGTGTATGCACGTGTATATATATGTGTTTGTGCATATGTATTATGTGTTCATATGTGTATATGTGTGTATGCATGTGTGTATATATGTAAAAACCAAAAACCCTAACCCTAACCCTAAAACATGCATATGTGTGTATGTATATGTCACGTGTGTGTATGTATGCATGTGTGTGCGTGTGACTCTCTCTCTCTATGTGTATGTGTGTGTATGTATGTATGTATGTATGTGTGTCTATATGTATGTATGCATGTGTGTGTATGTATGTATGTATGTATGTATGTGTATGTGTATGTGTGTGTATGTGTATGTGTATGTGTATGTGTATGTGTATGTGTATGTGTATGTGTGTATGCATGTGTATATGTGTGCATGTGTGTATGTATTATGTGTGTATATGTGTAAAAGTAAAAAACCATAATCCTAAAACCCTAACCCTAAAACATGTATATGTGTGTTTGTGTGGATGTATATGTGATGTGTGTGTATGTGTATGTGCATGTATGCATGCGTGTGTACAGGTGTGTGCATGTATATGTGGGTGTGTATGTATGCATATGCATATGCATATGTGTATGTAATATGTATGCATCTGTGTGTATGTATCTCTATGTCTCTCTCTTTCTCTCTATCTATATCTCTCTCTTTATCTCTCTCTCTCTCTCTCTCTCTCTCTCTCTCTCTTTCATCTCTCTCTCCCTCTTTCTCTCTCTCTCTCTCTCTCTCTCTCTTATTCTCTCTCTCTATCTCTATTTATAATAAAGAACAAAACAATCACTTACATCGATGTAATTCTTTTGAACGCTCTCGTCAAAGCCCAATTGACATCATCTCTTGTCAAATTCCAAAGAATCAATGCCAAAAATCTCGTGCAAAACAAAAGAAAAGAGAGTTCAAAAACCCTAATCCTAAAACCCTAACCCTAAAACATGTATATGTGTGTATATTTGTATGTATATGTGATGTGTGTGTATGTGTATGTGGATGTATGCATGTCTGGGTATAGATATGTGAGTGTGTATACATATGTGAGTGTCTATTAATATGTGTGTGTATATAATATACATGTGTGTATGTATGTATGTGTGTGTGTACATGCATATGTGTGTGTATGTATGTATGCATATGCATGTGTGTATGCACATATGTGTGTGTATACATATGTGAGTGTGTATGTAATATGCATGTGTGTATGTATGTATGTGTGTGTACATGCATATGTGTGTGTATGTATGTATGCATATGCATGTGTATGCACATATGTGTGTGTATACATATGTGAGTGTGTATTTATATGTGTGTGTGTATGTAATATGCATGTGTGTATGCATGTATGTATGTGTGTGTACATGCAAATATGTGTGTATGTATCTCTCTCTTTCTTTCATCTCTCTCTCTATCTCACTCTATATCAATCGAAAACAAAACAATCACTTACATTGATGTAATTGTTTGGAGCATTGTCATCAAAGTCCACTTAGTGTTGTCCTTCGTCGAATTCCAAAGAACTGATGCCAAAATCTCCTCCAAAACAAAAGAAAAGAGAAATTCATAAACCCTAAGCCTAAAACCCTAACCCTAAAACATGTATATGTGTGTATGTGTGTATGTATATGTGATGTGTGTGTATGTGTATGTGCATGTATGCATGTGTGTGTATACATATGTGAGTGTGTATATATATGTGTGTGTGTATGTAATATGCATGTGTGTATGTATGTATGTGTGTGTACATGCATATGTGTGTGTATGTATGTAAGCATATGCATGTGTATGCACATATGTGTGTGTATACATATGTGAGTGTGTATTTATATGTGTGTGTGTATGTAATATGCATGTATGTATGCATGTATGTATGTGTGTGTACATGCAAATATGTGTGTATGTATCTCTCTCTTTCTTTCATCTCTCTCTCTCTCTCTATCTCACTCTATATCAATCGAAAACAAAACAATCACTTACATTGATGTAATTATTTGGAGCATTGTCGTCAAAGTCCACTTAGTGTTTTCCTTCGTCGAATTCCAAAGAACTGATGCCAAAAATCTCCTCCAAAACAAAAGAAAAGAGAAATTCATAAACCCTAAGCCTAAAACCCTAACCCTAAAACATGTATATGTGTGTATGTGTGTATGTATATGTGATGTGTGTGTATGTGTATGTGCATGTATGCATGTGTGTGTATACATATGTGAGTGTGTATATATATGTGTGTGTGTGTATGTAATATGCATGTGTGTATGTATGTATGTGTGTGTTCATGCATATGTGTGTGTATGTATGTATGCATATGCATGTGTGTATGCACATATGTGTGTGTATACATATGTGAGTGTGTATGTAATATGCATGTGTGTATATATGTATGTGTGTGTACATGCAAATATGTGTGTATGTATGTATGCATATGCATGTGTGTATGTATACATGTGTGTGTGTACATGAGTGTATGTATATGTGTGTATACATGTATGTATGTATGTTGTTGGGAAAGATGGATGGATCCTTCAGAAGATTGAGTAGGTGCTGCTAATCCTGCTTTGCGCCAGCCCTCAGTGACTCCAGATATGATTAGTAGACACCCTTAGCTTCCAAATGATACCAAGAGATCATATATGTACTTTGCAAATGATGTGTGTAGTGATCAAATCAAAACAAACTACTTGATACTTCACAAATCCAAGAAAACTTGCTATTTTGGTATTGACACCTGCTTAGTTTTTCACTCAGTATTACCAGTACCCTTACAATTGGCAAAATTCCTTCTAGAGGTATTCTATTAGCTTAATAAGCTACCATTTACAAGTGGAATGAGATAAAATGATAAACTATACTAGGAGAAATCACTTTAGCAAAATTATGGACACCCCCGACTTTTTAGGAAGTATGCAGACAAATACCAGTGAGCACTTTGACCGCGATTTCTCGAAATTGGCTGAACCAAATTGCTTCAAACTTTTTATGCTTGTATTATGCTTTGAGCTGGATCTACTTCAGTGGATGACAATGCCACTGTTGGTTGTTTCTTGGCTGACCAAGAAATAGGTTTATCACCTGCAAAAGATAAGTATCCTGATGTGCTCCTCCTATCATCCTTGCATCCTGCCCAATCTGCATCTGAATATACTTTAATATCAATATCTGATGTATAAGGAAAGTACAAACCATGGTTTTGAGTTCCCTTTAGGTACTTCAAGATCTTCTTTGCAGCCTCAAGGTGAGCTGCCCTTGGTTTGTGCATGAATTGACTTAGCACACTAACTCCATATGCTATGTCAATTCTGGTCAAGGTAGCATAATTCAAACTACCTACCATACTTTGATATCCTGTAATGTCTTGAACTTCATCCCCTTCATGAGCACTTAGCTTTAGGTTGACTTCCATTGGAGTACTAGAGACTTTAGCATCCTGCAAGCCAAACTTCTTTAACATGTCCTGCACATACTTCTTCTGAGTGATATATATACCTGAATTAGTATAAACCAATTCAAGTCCTAGAAAGTATTTCAATAATCCAAGATCATTGATCTTGAACTCCTTCATCATCTGATTTTTTATGCTTCTGATTCCTTGGACATCATTACCTGTAATGATGATGTCATCAACATAAACACAGAGATAGATTACCTCTGAATTGCTCCTTTTGATAAACAATGATGTATCTGCCTTGCTCATAGTAAACCCTTGGTCTTGGAGGTATGTTGTCAGTCTATAATTCCATGCCCTAGGTGCCTGTTTCAATCCATATAGAGCCTTCTTCAATTTACACACATAATTTACCTTCTTGGGATCTTCATAGCCAGGTGGTTGTGACATGTAGACTTCTTCAGATATCCATCCATTCAAGAAAGCATTTTTGACATCTAATTGGTACATGTTCCAATTCTTGGATGCAGCTACACTCACCAATACTCTGATTGTTGGCATCTTAGCCACAGGAGAAAATGTCTCCTCATAATCAATGCCTTGGGTTTGTGCAAAACCCTTGGCTACCAACCTAGCTTTGTACCTGTTGATTGTACCATCAGAATTCCTCTTTAGTTTGTAGATCCATCTGGATCCTATCACCTTCATAGAGTCCTTCTTGGGTACCAAGTCCCATGTGTCACTCTCCTTGAGAGCTTCTATTTCTTCATCCATAGCTCCTTTCCATTCTGGTTTGGTGATTGCCTCTTCATATGAACCTGGTTCTTCACTTAACAAGTCCTTTGCAAGATAAATTGAATGCTTAGTTACAAGAGATGTATCATACCCATATCTGATAGGCTTCTTACTTTCTCTCTGAGATCTCCTCATTGCTTGAGTTGAGGATTCTGGTATATCCTCAAGCTTCTTTAACTTTAACTTACCTTTGGACTTCCATGCCTTGAATTCTTCAAGATTGATTGTGTTATCATCTTCTAAACTTGAGTCTTCCTTCTGGATTGGTTCTTCCTTTGAGAGTTTTGGAAACTCCTCTTCCAAATCATAGGGTAGGCTAACCTTCCTGCATTCATTCTCATACCATGAGTCATTCTCATCAAAGATGACATCTCTTCTTACCTTGAACCCTTTATTGGTTGGGTTGTAGAATCTGTACCCTTTTTGATTCAAGTCATAACCAATGAAAATACATTTTTCTGCTTTAGGGTCTAGCTTTCCCCTTACCTGTGAGGGAATATGCACATATGCTACACAACCAAAGATTTTGCAATGATCCAGTGATGGTCTCTTACCATGCCAAGCTTCATAAGGTGTCATTCCATCAAGTGACTTTGATGGCAAACTATTTATGAGATAGGTGGCAGTAGATACACTCTCTGCCCAAAGATAATTTGGCAACTTCTTTTCATTAAGCATGGACCTGGCTGTTTCAACTATGAGTCTATTCCTTCTTTCAGCTACCCCATTTTGTTCAAGTGAGTACCTTGTAGTTATCTCCCTTTTGATGCCTCTTTCCTGCAAGAAGTCCTCAAACTCATTGGAGAAGTATTCACCTCCTCCATCTGACCTTAGCTTCTTCAAGTTCCTTCCTGTTTGATTTTCAACTAGTGCAAGATACCTTTTGAAACAATTAAACACTTCATCCTTGTGCTTCATAAAGTATAACACAGTCCATCTGCTATAATCATCAATGAAAGACACATAGTACCTTGATCCTGAAATGGAGGGATCCTTGCTAGGTCCCCAAACATCTGTGTGCACCAAGTCTAGGTAGTCTTCATGCATAAAACCTTTCCTTGAGTAGGGCAATCTGTGAGACTTACCAAACTGACAAGCACCACATTTGTAAATCATATGTTGCTTGGATACATTAGGTATCCCAAGCACACATTGGTCCCTGCACATTTGCTTTAAGGTCCTTTCACCTATGTGACCTAATCTCTTGTGCCATATTTCTAATTCTCAAAGTGTTTGATCCTTGTAATTGTATAAAGCAATGTTTTTGGTGTCTTCTAGCTCAAAAGTAAATAATCTACCTGACTTTTCTCCCTTGGCTATCCTTTTGAATCCATGTCTTGGGTCCTCTACATATGCTCCATGTTGATTGAACCTGACCTACAAACCTTTCTCCACAATCTGACCAACACTCATTAAGTTTTTGGTAATAGTTGGTACATAAAGTACCCTGCTCAATAGGTTCTGGTTACCATCACAAGTTTTTACATTTCCAATCTTTACTACAGAATGCTTAGTATCATCACCTGTCTGTACTTGATGTTTGCCCTTGGGTTCCTCAAGATCAGAGAGTAGTGCCACATTACCAGCTACATGATTAGAACACCCTGAATCTAAAACAGATGATCATCATTGATACCTGACTTGGAAGTCATATTCATGATCAATAGGGAGTCATCTTGCTCCTCTGTGTAGTTGTTGTAGTCTTTCCTATTTCTGAATCCTCCTTGATAGTTACCATTATGGTTGTTGTTGTAATTGTTGTAGCCATTGTAGCCTTGGTGTTGGTTGAACCTTCCTCTTCCTTGAGAGTATCCACCTCTTTGATAGCCTCTTCCTCTCTGATTTTTGTAGTTTCCGTAGCACTCATCTGTGGTGTGGTTAGACAATCCACAAATATTGCATGGTGATGAATTGTAGGGTCTCCCCCTACCTTGCTTACCTCCTCTACCCTTGCCTCTTGAAGATCTACCTCTCCCTGCATAGTTGACTTGGGAGGTAGAACCTTCATCCTCTTGCTTTTTACCTTTACCTTTGTCTTTAACCCTTTTATCAGTATATAGGGCAGAAGGAGTGTTACCTTTAGATGTATCTCCAACCTTTGTGAACTTTGCTTCATGTGTGAATAGTTGGCCCATCAGAGTTGTGAGATCTGGGGTATGCATGTCCATGTAGAGATCCATTGCAGTGGTGAAGCTTTCCCACTTATCATCTGCCTTTAGTCCATTGGTTACTTGCCTTACTATTTGTTCCTCTTCAATCTCCTCTCCTATGCTTGCTAATTGGTCTGCCACATCCTTGATCTTGGTCACAAATTCTGAGACTGATTGCTTTGGTTGCTTCCTAAGGGTTGTGAATTCAATCCACAATTGATTCTTTCTGGCCCTTGTATTAGATGAAATTCTTCCTTGGTGGGTAGTCCCCTTGCTTTGAATGAGGGCAATTCCTCATCTCCTGAGATGAATCCAAATAGACTTCTTCCTTGTAGATAGGTCTTCATCCTCAGAGACCAAGCTTGATAATTGTTCCTGTCCAATTTGTCAATGAATGAAGGAAAACCATCTCCCATGTTACCTTGTTTGCTCTGATACCACTGTTGGGAAAGATGGATGGATCCTTCAGAAGATTGAGTAGGTGCTGCTAATCCTGCTTTGCACCAGCCCTCAGTGACTCCAGATATGATTAGTAGACACCCTTAGCTTCCAAATGATACCAAGAGATCATATATGTACTTTGCAAATGATGTGTGTAGTGATCAAATCAAAACAGACTACTTGATACTTCACAAATCCAAGAAAACTTGCTATTTTGGTATTGACACCTGCTCAGTTTTTCACTCAGTATTACCAGTACACTTACAATTGGAAAAATTCCTTCTAGAGGTATTCTATTAGCTTAATAAGCTACCATTTGCAAGTGGAATGAGATAAAATGATAAACTATACTAGGAGAAATCACTTTAGCAAAATTATGGACACCCCCGACTTTTTAGGAAGTATGCAGACAAATACCAGTGAGTACTTCGACCGCGATTTCTCAAAATTGGCTGAACCAAATTGCTTCAAACTTTGCATGCTTGTATTATGCTTTGAGCTGGATCTACCAAGCTTTGAACCATCTGATTTGGTGCAGTAGGCATTGAGATATGCCTCTTTGAAGTTGACAAACTTAGAGATAGAAAACTCAGAGTACACAGAAGTGATAGATGTAAATGTATGTATTGATTCACATTAGTTTACAAACTCATTAGCATGCCAAGCATTGCCTAATGAGGTAGAGATGTGTGGGCTATGGTGTAGCACTCTCACACACTCAATACTAGCAGAAATGAAGCTCGGGATCTCTCACTTTTACACGCGACTTTTTGATCACACTTTATATGATGACTAAGGATTTTGAATTCAAACTTGAATTCTTTGCTCCCTTCAATCTAGCATCTAAAAGTATGGAGATATTCTCTCAATCATGTAATCTACTTTTCCACGACTCAATCAAGTAGGTGTATCCATAAGATTTCAAGTCACTTAGACTTTTACAAGGAGTAAAAAATGGTAAGAACTTATAAGCATAAGTTCCTATGGTCCGTCCTTCAAGTGTTTTCTTCATGAAGTAATCCAAGCCAAATTGTGAAGGCTTGAATTGCACCAACATATGTGAGTATGAGAATGAATATGTGTGTGTATGTATATGCATGTGTGTATCTAATATGCATGTGTGTATGTAATATGCATGTTTGTATGTAATATGCATGTATGTATGTATATGTGTGTATGCATGTGAGTATGTAATATGTATGTGTATGTATATGCATGTGTGTATGTAATATGTATGTGAGTGTGTATGTAATACACATGTGTGTATGTAATATGTATGTGAGTATGTCTATGCATATGTGTGTGTATGTATGTATGAATCTCTCTCTCTATCTCATTCCATTTCTATTTCATCTCTCTCTCTTTCACATTCTCTCTATCTTTCTCTTTCATCTCTCTCTCTTTCTTTCTCCTTCTCTCTCTCTCTTTATGTTTCTCTAGATCTCTCTCTTTCTTTCATCTCTCTCTCTATCTCACTCTATATCAATCGAAAACAAAACAATCACTTACATCGATGTAATTGTTTGGAGCATTGTCATCAAGGTCGAGTTAATGTTGCCCTTCGTCGAATTCCAAAGATTTGATGCCAAAAAGCTCCTACAAAAGGAAAGAGAAGAGAAATTAGAAAAGGGAAAACACAAAGAAAGAGAAAGGGTGCTACAGTATGTGCAATTCTTACCAAAATTTCAGATCTAGAGAAACAGAGATGTAGAGAGAGAGAGAAAGAGAGAGAAAGAGAGAGAAAGAGAGAGAAAGAGAGAGAAAGAGAGAGATGTGTGTACACAATAGGTTCGGAATGTAGTTCGCGCGCGCAAACTCGACAGTAGCAAACTTTGGTTCAAAATGCAAGCAGATGTCGAATTTTTGCTCTCGGGCCCGGTTAAAAGTTGCCTCGGTATAAGCGTCGGTATGAGCGTCGGTAACTTTCAGTAAAGTACCGACGCCTATAGCGGTGCTCATACCGACGCCATCTATACCGACGATTAAATGACCGTCGGTATTGCATCCATGTCTTTTCAAGCATTTTCAACGGTCATACCGACGCCGAGGGG
Source organism: Ceratopteris richardii (assembly GCA_020310875.1). NCBI lineage: Eukaryota > Viridiplantae > Streptophyta > Polypodiopsida > Polypodiales > Pteridaceae > Ceratopteris > Ceratopteris richardii. The sequence continues at coordinate 60,306,149 of CM035416.1, read as the reverse complement.
TGACCGTCGGTATGCCCCTAATATGTTGTAGTGTTCTTGCTTTAGCTTACCTCTAGATCCTTTGCTCTCATTAGGGGTTAAGCCTTTCCCCTTCATCAAAAAAGTTGCGAAGAAAAATTGAAAGCAATACATTAATGGTTGCTGTATATGAAAAGAGGAAAAATGACAAAAAGAAAAATTATGATGAAAAAAAGAGATGAAAGAAAAATCAAATGATTTCAATAAATCAGTTGTGGTCTTGAAATCACTTCTGAATTGAAAAGCGGGCTATATAAGGCGGATGTATGCTAGAGAGGAATTAGTTTTTTGTATCTTAATGGCAAGTGGCTAGGAGATGAGGATAGAAGGCTTATATAACATATGCTTTACTTATCAACAGAGTTAATAGAAAAGTTAGTACAAACACTATTTGAATGACTTCTATAGTTTCTTTCTAAAACCTGTTTTCCAACTCATGCATTGAAGGAAAAGGTTGAAATTCAAGCTTACATAATTTTATAAGTTTTCTTTGCTATCAGAAGATGTACTAATGATAGAAGCATTTCTTATAGACTATTTGCATTTGAGTCATGAATAATTTTCAAAAGAATTTGATATTGCCTTCTATGATCTGTAGATTTGGCCCATCGAGGATGATGTGCAGGTTTGGTGGCGGTGGATGTCGGGAAGATTTGCATCTTCCAGTTGATGACCACAGAAAATAAAAACAACTTTATTGGTGAACTTTAACCTTTTATATCACTGTTGATCAGTTGTGATGATTGGAGTTAATTACTTTGAAAGTGTTTACAGGTACAAATGATGATGAAGAATATATGTTCATATTAGGGTTTACCCTAATTACTCATTTAATGAGTATTTTAATATTTATACATGCAAGAAACATGGGTATATAACCCTAGGATTTCATAAATTCATATGATTTTATGTCAATTCGGTTAATCCGAAGGGTCTCAAAAGATTCTAATGGGTTTTAAGTACGATTGCTAGGGTTTATGTCAATGTCAATGGGTTAGTGAATGGTTTTCAAAAAGGATTTTAGGGATTTAGTATGTTTCAAAGGATTAAAACAATTGGTATCTAATTAATTTAACTTATAATTTGAAGATTGTTTTAATAAAAAAGTAAAATATGATCTACATAATTAATTTAATTATGTGTATGCATATTAATACTAAGGTATTAATTAATTAAATTCTTAACCTAAGCTTAAATGAAATGAAATATTTATTTATAAATATTTAGGGTAATTGAATTAAAATGAAACTAGTGGATAATGAATGAGTGGTGAATGTGCGTAGTGTTTAAAGTGTGGTGTGAAATAAGTGTGTAACTAAAGTGGTTAAAGTGAGTAGATAAAAGTGTGGTCGTTATTTGTGTAAGTTAAAACGATGGTTTAGCTAATTTATGCAATTAAAGTCGAAAAGTGGATGGAAGAAAGGATGGTGTGTGAGTGAGGGTATTAAAAGAGAGGTTGAGATAGAAAAGTCATTTAAAGTGTGGTAAATATATATGGACAAAAGTGTGGTTGCAAGAAAAAGTAAAATAAAAAAGAGTGATGAAGAGAAGACTCTTTGTGAGTATTTAAATGTGTGTTGTGTTTCAGAAGAGGGGAGGCTAAGAAATGTTTTTTGGTAGGCCAATTCATCGTTCTTTTCAGGAAGATTAGTAGAGGAAAGAATGGAAGGAGCGCCAACGCTGCCGAATAGCATCGGACATAACCAAAGAGAGGAGGATCACGACGACATCGATCTGGGTACTTCATGCTGAAAGGGCTGCATCTGGAAAATTCACGAGGCTTCACGCATGAGAAGACAAGGACGTTAATGTACGCTACGAAGAGCGATGGAGAAACGAAGGTCAATATAGTGACGATTACCTGCTACCTTCCGACCATTATTTCAGACACGCTCGTCTGTCAATCGGACACTTCATATTTTCAACCTGTGCGTAAAGCCATCTGGAGAAGGTACGAGGTGGAAGTTGAGAGAAAAATCGGAGGCAGACTTGTATTGAGCGGGGCCTCTCGCTTTTCTTTTTGTGACAGAGGTTCTGAGTACGCATGAGAACTGAGAGAAGACCAATACGTTTTATTTTCTAATGAAGTTCGGAGGCTCCTGTTCTCTATGTTTCAACTGCGCTGAGTTCTGAGAATTTTCCGATAATGATTCAAATTACATATACTCTGTTATGAGTTTCTAGGCCCAATTCCATATTCCTGAGTGGCTTGTGACAGACAAGCGTTCATAGCGACGTTGCTTTTGATCCTTCGATGTCCATTTTTTTTCTATCATTGCGAAGCAGAAATTGCCAAGCACGCAATAGCGAAGGGAGAAAATCCATGTTCTGATTTGACGGTGGATTTCAGAGATAATAACTTCTCTGATTATGCGCTGACTGAGAAGCTTCTTCAATCAACTCCTGATTACTCCAGTTGCTGGGGCACATACACTGAATATCAGTTCATTCATTAGCACAGCTTATAAAAGCAGATTAGATTTTGGATGTAAGTGCACTAAACAGTTTACAATTGTACAAAAGTTGGTTCCATCTTTTCCATGGTTTGCTTACACAAAAGCAAATAAACTTCAACGCTATGAACTCAAATCAAAGAATTGGCTTGTGAGTGTGCGAAAACAAGTGATCAATGTGATGTGCAATGATATCATAGACAGGATAGTTTGTATCTCATGCGACCGATTTTGAAGTCTCTGCCACCTTTATTCCTCACATCTACAGTAAAGCAGAAGAAGTCTTTTTTATTGTAAAGTCATTCGTAAACTTCATGTTCATTATACCTATTGATGAAACGAAAATATGACTGGATCTTTTGGAATTTACATTTTCCCTTAATCGATTGAGAAAGAAACCTACAAGACTTTTGTCTTTTGTTAACACTATTCCTTGGTGGGTCATCATTGATTCAAAACTTATATCTCTTGAGCTAATCAAATTCTCTTTGAGTGGCATCATACTTGAGTTTGCTACAAACACCCCGCGTGTGCTAATCGATTTTGGCGGATGAACTGATCCAACATCCGAGCATCTACATGACCCGACATTGGTGAACCCGACGTGAACAACGGCATTGCGACTCAGGTACATCCGACGGGAAACAAATTCCAGGTATTTATACTTGAATTCTCCTTGCTTGCACATAGTTAAACAAAAATGAAATCTAATGTAGAAAACCTTCTGCATGATATGGAAGCATGATTAATTTCCTCTATAGATTTAAAGCTTAATTCTAAGTTTGAGTCCTTAAACTCGTTTCTTTCAATCTTAACTACAGTAGTATCTGATTTTAATGGAACTCTTAAGTCAATAGATACTCAATTTGATCACGAGTTTAGGAATTTAGAAGGAGTTCTTCATTATGAACTATCAAATTTAAATGAAAATATAGAAACATTAGCAAATCATGTAAAAGACTTTTCATCATTCAAAACTATTTGTCATGACATTGCAAGTTTAAAAGAGAACATTGAAAGGTTAAACAATCAAATACACGAAAGTGTTACATGTGAATGCAAAGATAGATATCAAGTACGAGTTCAAAGTAGATCTATGTCTTCAATTGACCAAAAACCTTTACCGGATCATAGAAGAGTCGCTCCTAGGCCTTTAGATCAAAGACCAAAGAGAACAGTAACATGCTTCTGGTGTGACCAACTAGTTCATAATTATGGGAATTGTATGGCCTATGAGAAAGTATGTAGACAACAATTGGTACTAGAAAGTGAACAGAAAATATGTGATTATCAAACACAGCTCCCTTTGAGATTAAACTTAGGTAGAGGAGGGATGATAGACTATTTTGACCAAACAAAATTTAGTCCTAAAACCAAACTTCAAAAACAATGGAAACCTAAGAGTCATAATGAGAAAAGCAATGTATGTCAATTACATTCTATGAACACCAAGATTGAGACTAAAAGTGAATGCTTGGACAATGATCAAAACCGTCTTAAACCTAAATCTATGAGTAATATTGATATGCAAACTATATCTAAGGATCAAGATACATTGAAAAAGATTAAGAAAGAAGAAGATGTAAGGATAAAAGATGATGAAAATGAACAATCAATTGATGGAAATAAAGACATACACGCAGTTAAAACAGAACCTAAAGACATAGAAAATGATAATAAATGTGATCAAAATAAAACTGATAAAAGAATAGTACAAATATCTGAAGATGAAAATCTTCAAATTCAACTGAAACATGACAAGAATATGGGAAAATGGGTACAAGAAGCCATATGGAAGATTGAAAATAATATCAAAAACTCATCTAAAGTTAAGATAAAGGAGAAGAATTTAAGCGAATAGTTTTATTGTGATGGAATTGCTTATTGAAGATAAAATATTTCAATTTTTTGATATTGCTTGCTGCATATATGCCTGTTTTCCTAAAGTTGAGGAACATATACCTAAATTGTTTTGTTTTATGAAGTTTTCTGTTTGAAAAGCTAGTTAAAAGCGTACGATAAAGTTTTACATTATGATTTGCTTAACCAAAAGAATAATAAAATATGAAAACACAAAGTTTGTTGATTACAATTTAAACTAAAACATGTTTGGAATTATGCTTGCAAATAAGTTTGATCAATATGCTTGTCATTTCCTAAACTTATGATGCCAAAGATGCTATTCTAGAATGAAAATATGATTATCCATTGAGATAGGATGATAATAATTATGCTGATATACTACTCAATATGATTTTCTTTCTTATAATGAGATTTAGGACCATATTTAATGCTTTTCTATTGATACTCAGATGATAATAAACCTTCTAATTATAATTAGTATTATCAAAATGATGTTACTAAACTTCTGATTTTCTTTCTTTCACAAATAGGAAGAAATCTATTATGATGAACAAGTATGAAGAACATTATTTTGAACAAAATGATTTTTGTCTACAACAATTATGATGGTATACTTTTAAAAGAAAGAAATATACATGATATAAATATGATCATGATAAATATGAAGAACATGAAAATATGATACAATATGATGATGATTATATTGACATACCATATGATGAGGAAGAGGAACTTTCATAATCCAGATATGAATTTTTCATTTATATCAAAATATGATGCTCATTTATAATGATACAAATTAAAAATACTATGAACATTATGATTTTGCCTAAAATTTATGAACTTCGTTACATAGGTTGAAAAACCTAATGTGAAACTTAAGATTACGTTACATAGGTTGAAAAACCTATTGTAAAAATTAAGAATGCATTATTTATGACAATTATAAGCACTATGAATTTCTTATGATGAAATTTGTGACGTGATGAAGATGAATCTGATACAATATATGAATTTATATTTGCAAGATAAATGATAATGAAGATTACTTGTTTTGTAGCTTCTACGTTTTGAGTACTTATAGGTTCTGAAGATGAATTGATCAAAGCAATTGAAGATTTTATGGCAACAGTTCTGATGAACTTAAAGAGAGGTGAAGATGGAGTCAATATAGATCAGGTGAAAAAGTTCTGAACCTGATTTATGTTTTAATTTATTATGAAAGTTCATGTATTATCATAATTAGATATGTACATTCTTCAGATAGGTTAAGAAAATTTTTAAAATTATGAAAAGTAGAGTTTACACTGAAGTAGGAACGTGCTTGAAGAGAAGATAGGGATTAGAGACCTATGGCTATAAGAATAGTTGAAGGAACCCTTAACTTGCAACTCCTAGTAGAAGTAAACTTGTTTTATATAGGTAAGATTCCTTAAATATGACCCATTTAGCTAAAGAGATCCTAGTTCTCGCTTTAGCTTACCTCTAGATCCTTTGCTTTGATTAGGGGTTAAGCCTTTCCCCTTCATCAAAAAAGTTGCGAAGAAAAATTGAAAGCAGTACATTAATGGTTGCTGTATATGAAAAGAGGAAAAATGACAAAAAGAAAAATTATGATGAAAAAAAGAGATGAAAGAAAAATCAAATGATTTCAATGAATCAGTTGTGGTCTTGAAATCACTTCTGAATTGAAAAGCGGGCTATATAAGGCGGATGTATGCTAGAGAGGAATTAGTTTTTTGTATCTTAATGGCAAGTGGCTAGGAGATGAGGATAGAAGGCTTATATAACATATGCTTTACTTATCAACAGAGTTAATAGAAGAGTTAGTACGAACACTATTTGAATGACTTATATAGTTTCTTTCTAAAACCTGTTTTCCAACTCATGCATTGAACGAAAAGGTTGAAATTCAAGCTTACATAATTTTATAAGTTTTCTTTGCTATCAGAAGATGTACTAATGATAGAAGCATTTTTTATAGACTATTTGCATTTGAGTCATGAATAATTTTGAAAAGAAATTGATATTGCCTTCTATGATCTGCACGTTTGGCCCATGGAGGATGATGTGCAGGTTTGGTGGCGGTGGATGTCGGGAAGATTTGCATCTTCCAGTTGATGACCAGAGAAAATGAAAACAACTTTATTGGTGAACTTTAACCTTTTATATCACTGTTGATCAGTTGTGATGATTGGAATTAATTACTTAAAGTAAAATATGATCTACATAATTAATTTAATTATGTGTATGCATATTAATATTAAGGTATTAATTAATTAAATTCTTAACCTAAGCTTAAATGAAATGAAATATTTATTTATAAATATTTAGGGTAATTGAATTAAAATAAAACTAGTGGATAATGAATGAGTGGTGAATGTGAGTAGTGTTTAAAGTGTGGTGTGAAATAAGTGTGTAACTAAAGTGGTTAAAGTGAGTAGATAAAATTGTGGTCATTATTTGTGTAAGTTAAAAGGATGGTTTAGCTAATTTATGCAATTAAAGTCGAAAAGTGGATGGAAGAAAGGATGGTGTGTGAGTGAGGGTATTAAAAGAGAGGTTGAGATAGAAAAGTCATTTAAAGTGTGGTAAATATATATGGACAAAAGTGTGGTTGCAAGAAAAAGTAAAATAAAAAAGAGTGATGAAGAGAAGACTCTTTGTGAGTATTTAAATGTGTGTTGTGTTTCAGAAGAGGGGAGGCTAAGGAATGTTTTTTGGCAGGCTAATTCATCGTTCTTTTCAAGCAGATTGGTAGAGGAGAGAATGGAAGGAGCGCCAACGCTCGCGAATAGCATCGGACAGAACCAAAGAGAGGAGGATCACGACGACATCGATCTGGGTACTTCATGCTGAAAGGGCTGCATCTGGAAAATTCATGAGGCTTCATGCATGAGAAGACAAGGACGTTAATGTACGCTGCGAAGAGCGATGGAGAAACGGAGGTCAATATAGTGATGATTACCTGCTACCTCCGACCATTATTTCAGACACGCTCGTCTGTCAATCAGACACTTCATATTTTCAACGTTTGCATAAAGGCATCTAGAGAAGTTACGAGGTGGAAGTTGAGAAAAAAATCGGAGGCAGACTTGTATTCAGCGGGGCCTCTCGCTTTTCTTTTTGTGACAGAGGTTCTGAGAACGCATGAGAACTGAGAGAAGACCAATATGTTTTATTTTCTAATGAAGTTCGGAGACTCCTGTTCTCTATGTTTCAACTGCGCTGAGTTCTAAGAATTTTCCGATAATGATTCAAATTACATATACTCTGTTATGAGTTTCTAGGCCCAATTCCATATTCCTGAGTGGCTTGTGACAGACAAGCGTTCATAGCGACGTTGCTTTTGATCCTTCGATGTCGGTTTTTTTTCTATCATGGCGAAGTAGAAATTGCGAAGCACGTAGTAGCGAAGGGGGAAAATCCATGTTCTGATTTGACGGTGGATTTCAGAGATAATAACTTCTCTGATTATGCGCTGACGGAGAAGCTTCTTCAATCAACTTCTGATTACTCCAGTTGCTGCGGCACATACACTTAATATCAGTTCATTCATTAGCACAGATTATAAAAGCAGATTAGATTTTGGATGTAAGTGCACTAAACAGTTTACAATTGTACGAAAGTTGCTTCCATCTTTTCCATGGTTTGCTTACGCAAAAGCAAATAAACTTCAACGCTATGAACTCAAATCAAAGAATTGGCTTGTGAGTGTGCGAAAACAAGTGATCAATGTGATGTGCAATGATATCATAGACAGGATAGTTTGTATCTCATGCGATCGATTTTGAAGTCTCTGCCGCCTTTATTCCTCACATCTACAGTAAAGCAGAAGAAGTCTTTTTTATTGTAAAGTCATTCGTAAACTTCATGTTCATTATACCTATTGATGAAACAAAAATATGATTGAATCTTTTGGAATTTACATTTTCCCTTAATCGATTGAGAAAGAAACCTACAAGGGTGTTGTCTTTTGTTAACACTATTCCTTGGTGGGTCATCATTGATTCAAAACTTATATCTCTTGAGCTAATCAAATTCTCTTTGAGTGGAATCATACCTGAGTTTGCTACAAGCACCCCGCGTGTGCCAATCGATTTTGGCGGATGAACTGATCCAACATCCGAGCATCTACACGACCCGACATTGGTGAATCCGACGTGAACAACGGCATTGCGACTCAGGTACATCCGACGGGAAACAAATTCCAGGTATTTATACTTGAATTCTCCTTGCTTGCACATAATTAAATGAAAATGAAATCTAATGTAGAAAACCTTCTGCATGATATGGAAGCACGATTAATTTCCTCTATAGATTTAAAGCTTAATTCTAAGTTTGAGTCCTTAAACTCGTTTCTTTCAATCTTAACTACAGTAGTATCTGATTTTAATGCAACTCTTAAGTCAATAGATACTCAATTTGATCACGAGTTTAGGAATTTAGAAGGAATACTTCATTATGAACTATCAAATTTAAATGAAAAATATGGAAACATTAGCAAATCATGTAAAAGACTTTTCATCATTCAAAACTATTGGTCATGACATTGCAAGTTTAAAAGAGAACATTGAAAGGTTAAACAATCAAATACACGAAAGTGTTACATGTGAATGCAAAGATAGATATCAAGTACGAGTTCAAAGTAGATCTATGTCTTCAATTGACCAAAAACCTTTACCGGATCATAGAAGGGTCGCTCCTAGGCCTTTATATCAAAGACCAAAGAGAACAGTAAGATGCTTCTGGTGTGACCAACTAGTTCATACATATGGGAATTGTATGGCCTATGAGAAAGCATGTAGACAACAATTGGTACTAGAAAGTGAACAGAAAATATGTGATTATCAAACACAACTCCCTTTGAGATTAAACTTAGGTAGAGGAGGGATGATAGACTATTTTGACCAAACAAAATTTAGTCCTAAAACCAAACTTCAAAAACAATGGAAACCTAAGTGTCATAACGAGAAAAGCAATGTATGTCAATTACATTCTATAAACAACAAGATTGAGACTAAAAGTGAATGCTTGGACAATGATCAAAACCGTCTTAAACCTAAATCTATGAGTAATATCGATATGCAAACTATATCTAAGGATCAAGATACATTGAAAAAGATTAAGAAAGAAGAAGATGTAAGGATAAAAGATGATGAAAATGAACAATCAATTGATGGAAATAAAGACATACACGCAGTTCAAAAAGAACATAAAGACATAGAAAATGATAATAAATGTGATCAAAATAAAACTGATAAAAGAATAGTACAAATATCTGAAGATGAAAATCTTCAAATTCAATTGAAACATGACAAGAATATGGGAAAATGGGTACAAGAAGCCATATGGAAGATTAAAAATAATATCAAAAACTAATCTAAAGTTAAGATAAAGGAGAAGAATGTAAGCGAATAGTTTTATTGTGATGGAATTGTTTATTGAAGATAAAACATTTCAGTTTTTTGATATTGCTTGCTGCATATATGCCTGTTTTCCTAAAGTTGAGGAACATATACCTAAATTGTTTTGTTTTATGAAGTTTTATGTTTGAAAAGCTAGTTAAAAGCTTATTTTAAAGTTTTACATTATGATTTGCTTAACCAAAAGAATAATAAAATATGAAAACACACAGTTTGTTGATTACAGTTTAAAGTAAAACATGTTTGGAATTATGCTTGCAAATAAGTTTGATCAATATGCTTGTCATTTCCTAAACTTATGATGCCAAAGATGCTATTCTAGAATGAAAATATGATTATCCATTGAGATAGGATGATAATAATTATGCTGATATACTACTCAATATGATTTTCTTTCTTATAATGAGAATTAGGACCATATTTAATGCTTTTCTATTGATACTCAGATGATAATAAATCTTCTAATTATAATTAGTATTATCAAAATGATGTTACTAAACTTCTGATTTTCTTTCTTTCACAAACAGGAAGAAATCTATTATGATGAACAAGTATGAAGAACATTATTTTGAACAAAATGATTTTTGTTTACAACAATTATGATGGTATACTTTTAAAAGAAAGAAATATACATGATATAAATATGATCATGATAAATATGAAGAACATAAAAATATGATACAATATGATGATGATTATATTGACATACCATATGATGAGGAAGAGGAACTTTCATAATCCAGATATGAATTTTTCATTTATATCAAACTATGATGCTCATTTATAATGATACAATTTAAAAATACTATGAACATTATGATTTTGCCTAAAATTTATGAACTTTGTTACATAGGTTGAGAAACCTAATGTGAAACTTAAGATTACGTTACATAGGTTGAAAAACCTATTGTAAAAATTAAGAATGCATTATTTATGACAATTATAACCACTATGAATTTCTTATGATGAAATTTGTGACGTGATGAAGATGAATCTGATAGAATATATGAATTTATATTTGCAAGATAAATGATAATGAAGATTACTTGTTTTGTAGCTTCTACTTTTTGAGTACTTATAGGTTCTGAAGATGAATTGATCAAAGAAATTGAAGATTTTATGCCAACAGTTCTGATGAACTTAAAGAGAGCTGAAGATGGAGTCAATATAGATCAGGTGAAAAAGTTCTAAACCTGATTTATGTTTCAATTTATTATGAAAGTTCATGTATTATCATAATTAGATATGTACATTCTTCAGATAGGTTAAGAATTTTTTTTTAATTATGAAAAGTAGAATTTACATTGAAGTAGGAACGTGCTTGAAGAGAAGATAGGGATTAGAGACCTATGGCTGTCATAAGAATAGTTGAAGGAACCCTTAACTTGCAACTCCTAGTAGAAGTAAACTTGTTTTATATAGGTAAGCTTCCTCAAATCTGACCCATTTAGCTAAAGAGATGCTAGTTCTCGCTTTAGCTTACCTCTATATCCTTTGCTCTGATTAGGGGTTAAGCCTTTCCCCTTCATCAAAAAAGTTGCGAAGAAAAATTGAAAGCAGTACATTAATGGTTGATGTATATGAAAAGAGGAAAAATGACAAAAAGAAAAATTATGATGAAAAAAAGAGATGAAAGAAAAATCAAATGATTTCAATGAATCAGTTGTGGTCTTGAAATCACTTCTGAATTGAAAAGCAGGCTATATAAGGTGGATGTATGCTATAGAGGAATTAGTTTTCTGTATCTTAATGGCAAGTGGCTAGGAGATGAGGATAGAAGGCTTATATAACATATGCTTTACTTATCAATAGAGTTAATAGAACAGTTAGTACGAACACTATTTGAATGACTTCTATAGTTTCTTTTTAAAACCTATTTTCCAACTCATGCATTGAACGAAAAGGTTGAAATTCAAGCTTACATAATTTTATAAGTTTTCTTTGCTATCAGAAGATGTACTAATGATAGAAACATTTTTTATAGACTATTTGCATTTGAGTCATGAATAATTTTGAAAAGAAATTGATATTGCCTTCTATGATCTGCAGGTTTGGCCCATGGAGGATGATGTGCAGGTTTGGTGGCGGTGGATGTCGGGAAGATTTGCATCTTCCAGTTGATGACCAGTGAAAATGAAAACAACTTTATTGGTGAACTTTAACCTTTTATATCATTGTTGATCAGTTGTGATGATTGGAATTAATTACTTTGAAAGTGTTTACAGGTACAAATGATGATGAAGAATATATGTTCATATTAGGGTTTACCCTAATTACTCATTTAATGAGTATTTTTATATTTATACATGCAAGAAACATGGGTATATAACCCTAGGATTTCATAAGTTCATATGATTATATGTCAATTCGGTTAATCCGAAGGGTCTTAAAAGATTCTAATGGGTTTTAAGTAGGATTGCTAGGGTTTATGTCAATGTCAATGGGTTAGTGAATGGTTTTCAAAAGGATTTTGGGGATTTAGTATGTTTCAAAGGATTAAAACAATTGGTATTTAATTAATTTAACTTATAATTTGAACATTGTTTTAATAAAAAAGTAAAATATGATCTACATAATTAATTTAATTATGTATATGCATCTTAATATTAAGGTATTAATTAATTAAATTCTTAACCTAAGCTTAAATGAAATGAAATATTTATTTATAAATATTTAGGGTAATTGAATTAAAATGAAACTAGTGGATAATGAATGAGTGGTGAATGTGAGTAGTGTTTAAAGTGTGGTGTGAAATAAGTGTGTAACTAAAGTGGTTAAAGTGAGTAGATAAAAGTGTGGTCGTTATTTGTGTAAGTTAAAAGGATGGTTTAGCTAATTTATGCAATTAAAGTCGAAAAGTGGATGGAAGAAAGGATGGTGTGTGAGTGAGGGTATTAAAAGAGAGGTTGAGATAGAAAAGTCATTTAAAGTGTGGTAAATATATATGGACAAAAGTGTGGTTGCAAGAAAAAGTAAAATAAAAAAGAGTGATGAAGAGAAGACTCTTTGTGAGTATTTAAATGTGTGTTGTGTTTCAGAAGAGGGGAGGCTAAGGAATGTTTTTTGGCAGGCCAATTCATCGTTCTTTTCTGGCAGATTAGTAGAGGAGAGAATGGAAGGAGCGCTAATGCTGGCGAATAGCATCGGACACAACCAAAGAGAGGAGGATCACGACGACATCGATCTGGGTACTTCATGCTGAAAGGGTTGCATCTGGAAAATTCACAAGGCTTCACGCATGAGAAGACAAGGACGTTAATGTACGCTGCGAAGAGCGATGGAGAAACGGAGGTCAATATAGTGACGATTACCTGCTACCTTCCGACCATTATTTCAGACACGCTCGTCTGTCAATCGGACACTTCATATTTTCAACGTGTGCGTAAAGCCATCTGGAGAAGTTACGAGGTGAAAGTTGAGAAAAAAATCGGAGGCAGACTTGTATTCAGCGGGGCCTCTCGCTTTTCTTTTTGTGACAGAGGTTCTGAGAACGCATGAGAACTGAGAGAAGACCAATACGTTTTATTTTCTAATGAAGTTTGGAGGCTCCTGTTCTCTATGTTTCAACTGCGCTGAGTTCTGAGAATTTTCCAATAATGATTCAAATTACATATACTCTGTTATGAGTTTCTAGGCCCAATTCCATATTCCTGAGTGGCTTGTGACAGACAAGCGTTCATAGCGACGTTGCTTTTGATCCTTCAATGTCCGTTTTTTTCTATCATTGCGAAGCAGAAATTGCCAAGCACGCAGTAGCGAAGGGAGAAAATCCATGTTCTGATTTGACGGTGGATTTCAGAGATAATAACTTCTCTGATTATGCGCTGACTGAGAAGCTTCTTCAATCAACTTCTGATTACTCCAGTTGCTGCGGCACATACACTTAAGATCAGTTCATTCATTAGCACAGATTATAAAAGCATATTAGATTTTGGATGTAAGTGCACTAAACAGTTTACAATTGTACGAAAGTTGCTTCCATCTTTTCCATGGTTTGCTTACGCAAAAGCAAATAAACTTCAACGCTATGAACTCATCCTTACATTCCCCTCGATTTGCTTGATAATATCATCAAACAAGTGTTTCTCTACTTCATTAACTTCTTTGTCAAATTTTATATCTCCTTGAGTTTCTTCTTTACTCTTTTCTTGTTCAATCTATTTATCAAAGTTTAGTTGAGATTGTAATTTCATAACTTTCTCTTGATCAAACAGATCCTCATTAGTCAAAAGTTTTGGATCAAATGAAACGTATACATCTTGATCTTTCTTTGATTTCTCTCAAATTTCTTTATCAGACTCCCTTTTATGATCTATTTCCATTTGTTCTCTTAATATCTACTCAATATTTTGTTTTTCAACCTTTATCTGTGTACTTCTAGTTTCCTCAATAGGTTTCTCTTGACTCACAGTAGATAGCATTCTCGTTTGTTCATCAGATTTACTATTCCTTTTTGGTTTCCATATCTTTTGAAATGACTTTGATATAGTTTCGGTCTCTTCAAAATATTCCTGCAGCCCACCTTTTTCTACATTCAAATGCAAAGGTGATCGATCTTGATATTTACAAATTTATGTTTACTTACTAGTCTATGTCTGCATGCACTTTCATATGCAATCCCAAACCATTTGTCAATATTGATCGCACCAAAAGCATCGTATAGGTTTCTTCTCAACACAACTTGATTTCCTACGTGTCACTCTCGGTGTGGATCTTCTAAGACCTAATGACTCTTTCTGTGCAGATATGCCTTGGACTTTTACCTCATGTTCATTATCACATTTCAATACTTGTAGGTCCTTAACTTGTTTGGTCAACAACTCAACCTTATGTTTCAATTCAAAAATCTCATAATCCATTTCATTTTCTACGTCTTTAATACTTATGTACATTAGATGGATAGTGTCAGATATTGCATTTATTGTTTGCATTAGGGTCATAATGATACCAAGCTTTGATTTTATAGATTCGTTCGTGTTCATTTCCATTTCCTTAAATCGCTCTTTGTATTTCCTAAATTGTTCTTCAATCATTTTATTCATTTTAGTTTTCTTCTTTTTATGATCTAAGCTATGAAAATGATAGATTCTTTATCTAAGCAAGGAATAAAGTGTACACACATATGATCTAATCGAGTGCAAGATGCGAATGCTCAAACTCATGCAAAGCACATCAATCTTTTTGTTTAAGTGTGCGTCGAGCAATGCACAAAATTCAAAGAACATAAAATGTTGGTACCTAGAGTACCTGATCTGGCGTTGAGGTTCCTGTTTTCTCTTCTCAAGGAGTGGGTGGTGTGTCGAGGATCACTAGGCAGCCACGTCGCATCACGTCGGGTTCAGGTGTCAGGAAGGAGGTAAGTAGGGGAGAGCAGCATGGGATTGGATCATGCCCCGGTGTGGGTTGTTCTCCCTATTTGGCGAGTGACTTCTGCACACTGGGTGCCTCACCCTGGTAAAATGACTTGTATCGTACATTGTAGGCCCGCACCTCAGGAGATAAAGGCTCGGTCTTGTGCACTCATAAGTGTCGTGGATCAAAAATCGAAATACAATGTGGAATGAAACAACTATGCTCAGTGATACAATGTAAATACAATTGGAGTCCTCCAATAAATGTGAATAATGCACATCAGTGATACAATAGGCCGCTACAATGCGGATTGGTGATACAATAGGCCGCTATAGTGTAGGTTGATGATACAATAGGCAACTACAGCGTGGATACAAGATAGACTTCCCACTACAGTGCAAGAAGATGCCCATGGTCTTCTCTTTGGTCTTCACTTTACTTCAAATCTGGTCTTTGGTCTTTGCTTTGGGTCACCAAGCTTTCTTCAAATAACTCTCTTTACTTCATAAAACCATAATAACTTGGAGAGAAGATCCACAAGGAAAATCCATGGGGGGTTTAATTGTTCACTTCAATCTTCAAACTCTTCAACTTTACTTCATACAATATTTTTCAAATCATGGGAAACCTACACCTGGAAAGAAAATCCACAAGGAAGATCCACGGGGTATAGCTTTTGCACTTCAGTCTTCAAATCTCTTACTCTTTACTTCATATAGTCAGTGCAAGAAGATGCCCATGGTCTTCTCTTTGGTCTTCACTTTACTTCAAATCTGGTCTTTGGTCTTTGCTTCGGGTCACCAAGCTTTCTTCAAATAACTCTCTTTACTTCATAAAACCATAATAACTTGGAGAGAAGATCCACAAGGAAAATCCATGGGGGATTTAATTGTTCACTTCAATCTTCAAACTCTTCAACTTTACTTCATACAATATTTTTCAAATCATGGGAAACCTGCACCTGGAAAGAAGATCCACAAGGAAGATCCACGGGGGCTTTAATTCTTCACTTCAATCTTCAAACTCTTCAACTTTACTTCATACAATATTTTTCAAATCATGGGAAACCTACACCTGGAAAGAAAATCCACAACGAAGATCCATGGGGTATAGCTTTTGCACTTCAGTCTTCAAATCTCTTACTCTTTACTTCATATAGTCATCCAACATCAATACTTGGAGAGGTGTTCCACAGAAGAGTTCCATGGGGGGTAACTCTTCACTTCAGGTCTTCAAATCTTTCTCTTCACTTCATATAATGTTCTTCAAATCATGAGAAACCACCTAGACCTAGAGAGGTGATCGGCAGAAGAGTTCCACGGGGGTAATGCTTCGGACTTCAAAAACATTTCTTCACTTCATATAATATTCTTCAAATCATGAGAAACTACAACCTAGAAAGAAGATCCACGGGGTGGAGGGGGGGTAAAATATTAGTATGCTAAAGATGATAGACGAATACAGAGGATAAATAGAAGATAATTCTAGACTCATGATATGAAGGCAAAGAAATGATCAAGAAAATGAATAATAAACAGTGAAAGTAGGATACTGATGATGATGATTCATTTTTGCATTTTTGATAAGGAAATCAAGTCTTCGAGGCTCTAAGATGACAATCCCAATCATCTATAGTGCTCACATACATCCAATCTATCAATCTTCCGCTCCTTGTTATCTCTCTTTCATTCTCTTCTCCCCTCCTTCCTTCCTTTTTCCTCTTTTTCTTCTTCTTTCTCTTCTACCCTCCTTTCTTCATTTTTCCTCTTTTTCTTCTCCTTTCTCTTCTACCCTCCTTTTCTACCTTTTTCCTCTTTTTCTTCTCCCCTCCTTTCTTTCTTCGTTCTCTTTCTTCCTTCTCTCTTACCTTTCTTTCCCTCTTTCTCTTCTACCCTCCTTTCTTCCTTTTTCCCCTTTCCTTCTCTTTCCCCTTCTTTGATGGGCTCTTCTTTCTCTTCTTTTCTTTTCCTTTTTTCTTTTCTTTCTTTCTTTCTTTCTTGTTTCTTTCTTTTTATTTCTTTCTCTCCCTTTTTCTTTCTTTCTTTTCATTTTCCTTTCTTTATTTTTATTTTTCTCCGTTGACATACATCTCTCTCTCTCTCTCTCGCTCTCTCTCTCTCTCTCTCTCTCTCTCTCTCTCTCTCTCTCTCTCTCTCTTTCCATGTCGTCTGCAGTCACACTCCCGAAATTCTCTCCCCCCCTCTCTCTCTCTCTCTCTCGGGATATCCCTCTGTACTGCCATAATCTACCATTGTCGAGATCCTTCTCTCTCTCTCTCTCTCTCTCTCTCTCTCTCTCTCTCTCTCTCCTCATAAATTCTGTAGTGCACCGACCTCTGACTCTCTCTCTCTGCAATGGCCCTTCATGGGTTTATCTCTCCCTTTCTCTCTCTCTCTCAACAATACAGTGCAAAAGTAGGCATTCTTTCTCTCTCTCTCTCTCTAACGTCTTTCTCTCTTCACCATCCTTGTTCTGTGTGCTATGCCGACAGCCAAGCTTCGCCTCTCTTCTCTCTCTACGTGTGTCAGTAGCAATCGAGATCCAGGAAGGCAATCCTCAAATCTCTCTCTCTCTCTCTTTATGGATGGCCTCTCTGAACCTCCTTTTGCGTGATGATTGAGACCATTCAAAATTCCTGAGAGAATTAGGTTATCAAAGTATAGCTTTCTTTTGTGGCATTCATCTAATTACACTAAAACAGTCGGGATGGATTTGGCCAACTCAATCGTATGAGCCCAATTCCTCTTTCCGTCATGAGCAATCACCAACTTGTTTGCTGCAATGGTGAACGGAACAATAGTGAATTGATATTGTGGTATCCATGAAATTTCACAATAATCGGAGTAATTCTTCCCTCTTGATATGTCTCTATCCATGTTCCCCCTTTGTTCTCTTCAATGATTTACAGAGTTAATGGAGCAAATTCTCTGTCTCCCTAAGTGCACGATCGTAAAGTATGTGCAAGAAGATAAAACATGAGTGAACAAAAATGGACAAAGAGCATACCTCGAAAGAAGATCCACAAGGAAGATCCACGGGAGGGAGAAAATGAGATTTGGGCACCTATTTATAGGTACTCCCTAGGACTTGCTTCTAGAATCTTCTAACCTCCTCACTCAACTTTCTATGTTTGGACTTTCTTTTTATTTTTCTTGGACCTAGGTTTTTGGTTTCACACTTAATGTACAAAATTAAATAAAGTTCAAAGGTTAGAACTTAGTGTAAATGAAAAATACAAGGGTCCAAGTTTGGGTTCCTCTCAAGGAAAATTAGAGTTTGCCTATATTTAAAATCTAACACATCAATTCAAGGGATTATTTACACTTGTGACCTAGAATCCTAGGGTTTCTAAGGGTCTAGGTTAGGGTTTCAATAAAAAAAGCTCAGGTTTTAGGATCAACCTAGGTTTTCCAAGGGTCAAACCTTAGTTTTTAAAGGGTCTAGAGTTAGTTTCATGGGCTATTTACAAATATACAAGTCTAATCTACATAAATCACATGGTTTTGTATCTCAAAATCAATCAAATCAACCAAAACATGCATAGTTTATAACTCTTTCTCGGTCAAAACATCACACCAAAACCAAAAAATAAGTGAACTTTGAAAAATTTTGATGCACACTTCCCTGAGGAATTTCATCCCAACAGCATGCTGTAATCCTATTAATGATAAAGTATTTGGCATATGTTGTATATTGTTTAATATAAGTGATTCCGGTAGTAGTTAATCACATAGTAGTTATTGTGGATGAGTACTTCTGGGTAGATAACTTTATGAGTGGTGTGTCAATGAGTAGTTACATCCATACATACGATTGGTGAATCTGACTATTAATATATAAGGATTAACCTATATTGGTAGTGGTGCTTGTGTGAACTGATTGGTATGTGAAGTGGGAAAAATCCTATAGGGCCTCTATTCTTATAGACCCCTGTCCAACCCAAGAACCCTGTAGAGTATTTCTATCACTATTATCTTAACGAGATACAGTAAACTTAGGGCAAAGATTTAACAGACCCTATGTTATTGTTTCTTGTTTTTATACAGGTACATATGCTTAACGTGAGCTTGATGGAAATCCTTTGAGAAATTTGATTATAGGAAATAGAATAAAGTTATTTAAACAAAGATCAAGTAGTGACTATGAAATTGATGGCTCTGATTATTTTTCAATTTTTTGTAAAGTTTTTTTTCATGCATTTCATGAAAAAAACGAGTACATTATTTTGACATGTAAAGTAGATGTTTTAAAATTATGAAAAAATGAATTAGAAACTTAATTAGGGATGATTGTGAATTGGAGACCATGTGGCTATTGTAAGGATGGAATAGGGAAATCTTGACTTTCAATTCCTAGTAGAGGTAAAGCTTATTTTATATAGATAAACTGCATTAGTCTCTAAAACCATTTCGCTAGTGAGATTTTGATTCTAGCTATAGCATGCCTCTAGGTCCTCTACTCTGATTATGGGTTAGGGCTTTCCCCTTTAACAAAAAAAGTTGCAAAGAAAAAAGATAAATAAAAGAAGTAGAACATCAATGATTGCTCCAAAGTGAAAAAGAGAAAAAGAAAAGTAAAGAAAAGAAAAAGATAAAAAAGATAGAAAATTGTTTTCATGACTAAGATATGGTCTCCAAACCACTTTTAAGATTTACTAAGCGGGCTATAGGAGGCGGATGTATTCTGTAGAGGAATTATTAAATAGAATCTTATGGCAAGTGGCTAAGTGACAGAACTGTTATATAAGATAAACATTGCTTATGAATAGAGTCAATAAAAAGGAGAGTATCATGACTATCTAAATGATTTCTATAGGATTTCCTAACACTTTTTTTCAATTTCATAAATTTAATGAAAAATTTTTAATTCAAGCTTCAATAATTTTAAAGTTTCTTTACTACCGAATCTGTATTTTCATTTAAAAACATATTTGATACACCGTTTGGAAACATTCAAAAATATTTTTTCAAAAGAATTTGATATTGCTTTCAATAATGTAAAGGCTGGCCTATCAAGATGATATGCAAGCTTAGTGGGGGCAGATGTCCAATGGATTTCTCCACTCCAACTTACATTCAAAAAAATTAAAATCTCCTTAAAGATTGGTGATCTATAAATCTCTCAAAATGTGTTCCATGTGACTATTTCATTTGAATGATCTCTTTCTTTTATACATATAGGCAAAGAAAAAGAGGAAGATGTGCTATAAACG
Organism: Ceratopteris richardii; assembly: GCA_020310875.1. NCBI lineage: Eukaryota > Viridiplantae > Streptophyta > Polypodiopsida > Polypodiales > Pteridaceae > Ceratopteris > Ceratopteris richardii. Next base: position 60,285,825 of record CM035416.1, on the reverse strand, counting down.
AAACACAAAGGGATCATAAGCAATGAGTATAATTGTGTACATGGAGTTTATATTGAGAACTTGTTTATGATGAGAAGTAGGCCATAGATGTTAGACATGTATATGTGAAGATGAAGTCCATGTACATGATCATATAAACCCTCCATAATCATGTATGCTCTCCATGAGAAACCTTCATGTAAGCATTTTATGGCTATGGGGATACCCTACTCCCTATGCCCATTTGAACCCTCCATACATAACCCTTACTAATGACATATGCATGTAGTATGTATGTTTATATAGGTGAACAATATATGTGGATATAAAAATATCTTATATGCATATGTGTGAGTATATATATATATATATATATATATATATATATATATATATATATATATATATATATATATATATATATATATATATATATATATATATATATATATATATATGTGTGTGTGTGTGTGTGTGTGTGTGTGTGTTAATGTGTTTATTTGAATCCTATGAATTTGTGTGACCTAAAATATCTATGTGCATATCAAAATGTATATGTGAAAAACCCCAAATGTGTTGTGTTTATGAAACCCTCTATGTGTTTAATATGTGTACATGTTCATGTGTATGTGAACATAATAATGTGTGTGAGTAGGCATGTATCTAACCCTATGTGATGCATGCAAATCAATGTATATGGCATAATAACCCTACGTGCATGTGAATATCTATGTGAGAATGTGTTTAGGCAATGTATGCTCATGTGTGTCTCATCTATGTATGTGTATGAGTCTATTTATGTGACTATGTTATATGTGTGTATTTGTGCATGTATGAGTGCAATGTATATGTGCATGTGTGTAAGTCTAAATGCATGTTTATGTGCGCTTAACTCTATGTGAACATGGATATGTTTATGGCCATATGTGTGTGCCTATTCTCTTTATTTATGTGCTTATCTATGAATATGGAATGTGTGTGTGGGGTATGCGAATATAGTTTTTTTAACTATATATGTACTTCCGTGTGTAACTAGGTTTATGTGCCTAAATGTATGTACGTATTTTCAAGTGTACTATTAACAAAAATAAATTGAAAACAAATCAAAGTGAAGAAATTATGTGTGCATATTACGAATGTGTGTAGTTATTTTTTTTAAGTATGTGCGATATGTAAAGGTGTGTTTGTTAAATAATCATGTTTGGATATGTATATGTGGGTGTGTGAGCTTGCATGTAGAGAGAGAGAGAGATGGTGCTTGGAACGCACACAGAGAGACAGAGAGATTGATGATTGTAGTTAGAGAAAGAGAGAGGCGGAAGAAATCGCAGAGGTCGATTAGAGAGAGAGAGAGAGAGAGAGAGAGAGAAGCACAGAGAAGGGAATTGGGACACTGCTGATTCAGAAATGAGGAATCAAAGGCATGACTGTTTGCCCGATTTAGATGGAGAGAAAGATCGCAAGGGAGAAAAAGAAAGAGAACGCTTCTATCATGCATTTATCCACTTTTTCCTAATTGCAAGTTCTATTGTTGCACGATGATTTAGTTAGAGAGAGACGGATGCACTTCACCATCTCCATCCATCTTCTTCTGTGCTCTATGGGCTACCACCATCTCTTTCTCTTACTCAAAGAAGAACATGTAAGAAAAAGAATAAGAGAAGAGGAGTTAAAGTACCTGAAAGGAAATAATGGGAAAAACCTAATGAAGTCTAGGCATGTATTTATAGCTTTCCCCAACGTTTTTTTTTTAGATCTTTAGATCCTTCTATTTTTTCCATTATATTTTCAGAATATCGTCTTTTTGTTCTTCTATCATTTGAAAAAATCCAATTTTTCTTTTTTTATTTTTGGTTTTTCTTTTTATTTTTCTCTTTTACTATTTATTTTTCTATTTTTATGAATTCACTTCTTTTTCATTTTCTTTTTATTTTTGACTAGGGTTTCTTTTCTTTTCACACGTGTATAAATTTATTTAAATTAAGAGGTTAGAGTTGGGATAAATTTTGATTCTAAGGTAGGCTTCTTATTTAAGGCAACTTAGGGTTTCTTATGGCTATAGTTAATAACTTATACTTAATGAGTAAATATATACATTTAAGATTAAAGACTCTAGGTTTCTAAGAGTCTGAAGTAAGCTTTCAAGGATTAAAGGTTAGTTTTTAGGATTTTGAGCTATAGTTTCAAGGTTCTTGAGGTCTCTAAAGGTGAAGTTTTACATCATTTTTCAAGGGTTTTGAATATACAAGGTGGGTCTTTAAAGGGTTAGGCTTAAAAATACAATGAGGGTTTCAGAGTGATAAAGTTTCCTAAAGTTCTTAATTATAAGTGAGATTCTTTTTTGGGTTTTTCTTTAGAGTTTACAAGGTTAATACATGGATTTTGAAGATAAAAGGATTATTGTTTATACAAGTAATTTTACAAGTTTCTAGGGTCATGCTAGGTCAAAAGCACACATAAAACTATAAATAAAAGCTTCTCATCACACAATGAGCCAAGCTCTTGAGCAAATACACAATTCATTTTCTTCCTGCAGATAAATCATCAGATCTTAGTCACTAAAGCAAACAAATAGTTTCTTTTGCAAGTTTTCTTGGTACACAATCTGAGAGGCTTTTCATTTCCAAAGTTTTGTTTCTACCACTTGACTTGAGTTTGCATCTCCAAATGTGGGGGTGACTTCTAAAAGAAACCCCTCATAGTCCTGAAGTACTACCATGTTCTTCTTCGAGATTGGGGTGAACCATGATAATGCTTGGCCAGAGAGCCACGTTCCAATAAACCCAACCTTGGATGCCTCGTCAGGGTATCTATCAGGTTTCATATGAATGTACAATTTATGTTACTTCCTGGAGAAATCCATGCAACTTTGTGTGATCCCCATCAGCTTGAATACTTCCTTGATTTTCTTGAAGATTCTTGATTTGTTCTTGTAATTCTTGGAAGAGTGCAACTACATGCACCGGATGTCCCATCTTGTAAGGAATTGAACTCACAACCTCTTGGTTAGGAATGTGATGGGCTAACCACTTGCCCCAAAAGCCATGGTTGAGGATTACTTCCTAATCCTCTCTCTTAGGGTGTAGTTCAACCATCTCCTATCTGTCAAGGGTGTGGTTCAATCACTTTATTACAGTCTTCCCCCCTTGCTCAATCATTGTCCTCAATGATCTGCTCTTGTATCCCTCTAGCCTCGATGATCAGTCCCTTGAACCCCTAGGTGCCCTTGAATTGATGTCCCTCAACCTCGCACAGTTTCTTGAACCTTGTTCGCAACCTTGGTCTCTTGAACCCTTGCTCTCAACCTTGGTGTCTTGAACCTTCTTGTTCGCAACCTTGGTGTCTCGAGCCCTTGTTCTCAACCTCAGTCTTGAACCTTGTTCTCACCCATGCTTGGTATCTTGAACACTCAATCAAGTGCCACCCAAGGATTCCCAAGGATTTCACACTTCCAAGCTAGCTCATTGGAAAGTTCGTTCCGAGAGCTTTCCAATGGTATATTGCATGCCTCAATCCGACCTACGGATTGAGAGATACACCCAAATCATTGTAAGGTCCATCCTTGAAACCGACGTGCGCCTTCCACAATTCCTACCCTTTCACATGGAGGATGCCCAAGCGCCTTTTTTAGAGGCCATTGGATCATTCCACTTTGCCCAAGCCTACTTCCTAGGCTCTGATACCAATGTAAGGAATTGAACTCACAACCTCTTGGTTAGGAATGTGATGGGCTAACCACTTGCCCCAAAAGCCATGGTTGAGGATTACTTCCTAATCCTCTCTCTTAGGGTGTAGTTCAACCATCTCCTATCTGTCAAGGGTGTGGTTCAATCACTTTATTACACATCTCCACTTATGTGTGTCAATGAGTTAGGGCCTTCACTTGTCATTGGAGACTTTGAAGTGATGCCACAATCTATTCATAAGCATTCTCCATGATGCGTGGTCTTGGATAAAAACTAGTCTTGCCGAAATGTTAGGGGAGCACTTGACTCTGCCCTCTCACTAGACTAGACAAGATTTTAGAATTACACTTTTGATTACAAGATCACCCATGTAGGGAAATAATACAAGAATATATAACTGATACAAGAAGTTCCATGATCTTGGATTGATAGGTATAGATAACTCAACTAGAGATGATACAGAAGATCCCACAACCTAGGATCCTAGGTATGAAGCAATATCTCTAGATTACAAGAATTACCTTCAAGGAGATGAACTTGATACAAGTGATAACTAGAAAGGATCACGTACTATGAGATTACAACAGGATAAGAGAGGATGTCCAAGATACAATAGTAGACAAGACTAGAGCAAGAGATAAGACTAGAACTCGAATTGAAACTTGAAAGTACTTACTAAGTAATCACAACTCCTTGAGATCCCAAGATTTCGCATTGGCAAGACTGAGTATGTATGTGGCCAACCCCTCCTTATATAGGTTTTCAGGGGTGGTTCATCAACGATGGTTACGAATTGATGATGCCATCAATTCAAAACATAACCTTTGCATATCAATATCAAGCATGTCGATAGTCAATCTTAGGGGTTTGGGATGTTTTGCACACAATTGAAGCATTACTCTCTTCAAATTTTGAACCAAGCATGGGATATAGAGGGTCACATGGAAACTGAGGTTCAAGATGGTATCATTTTCCATGACAAGTCAAGTGAAAGTGGAGAGATCAATTTTTGAAAGGGTCGAGGCTGCAAAGCTAACTCGAGACTTGAATGTGGCCAAATCACATAATGTGCAAAAATATCTAAGGAAAGTAGAGATTCTTACCGTGGAATTGATCTAGAATTTTTGATGTCTTATGTTTGTCATCATTCCCTAGAAAAGCAAAAAGAAGTTTATCTATTCTTCCATGAATAATAGAGTTGGTGAACCATGGCACCCATGTCTATGCACCCTCCTCTGACAATCCCATTCAACCTATCAGGGAGATAGTGCCCTACGACATCTAATGCAAAGGATATTTTCATCTATTGGCACCGGCCATGGGGCATCACACTATTGGGGTTTGAGGTCTATGGAAGCACGCAAATAGCACAAGGAAGAAGAAGAAGCTTGGAGCACAACACACAATACTTAATGTATTACCACTAGAATGTATAAAGATAAAAAGACTCATTAGGATTATAGGTGTATATACAAGTCAGGGGAAAAAACCTCCTAAAGAGTATCAGCTCTTATCAACAAGTGCATCATGTAAATCTACATCAGAAATGGAATGATATGCATCATCACATGAAACTTGTAAAGGCTTAGAAGTTGCCTCATTAGGACTAGTACTAGACTATCCACCTGTAAGAAGAGCCAGCAAAGTGGCATACATGTCTTTAGAGCTAATTGATGTCTCCTTAGTACATGAAAGTAATGTTTGAATAACATCTTCCACAAAAACAACATCATAGCTAACCAAAATGTGTTTATGTTTGGTGTATTTAATCCAAGCCTAGTGCTTCATCACTAAATGTAAAGCATCATTTGTATACACTCTCAACAAGAGAATCCATAGAAACATTCTCTTGTAACTCTTGAAAATAACTACCTTGAAAAGTAAACTGCATTTGAGAAAGTCATGGCCTGGATATGTATGAATCATGAGCAAGGTTGGGCGAGATTGATTAGCCACTTTCTTTTCATATGGCTTCCACCTTTGAATTAATTTCATTTCTCATCTTTATTTTGTTATTACATTCTCATACATTATCCATATTTAATTCCCATTGTGTAAATAAAAAAATAAATGATATTAATTAAAAAGAGAGGAAATGAAAGAAAGAAAAAGGGTTCTAGCACATCCTTCTCATCTATATGAGGCAAAAGACCAAAAATAAAAGGCAATCGAATCCAAAATACATGCAAAAATGAAGATGAAGTAAAGCAACAAAGGGATGCACTTCAATGACATAGGATCATGCACTCAAAGGGACTTCTACATGCTCTCCCACAAAAATCTCCACAATTGTAAAGTGTTTGGTGAGGATCACTAATTCAAGAAGGGGGGAAGTGTTTATAACACAACTATACTCCTTGGATCCTACTCTTATTCATCACCATTTGTACAATTTTCTACTTTTTTTATTAGTTTATTAAGCACTCTTGCATAGGTCTGTGTGATGAGTGCCACACTAGCCAATAGATGAGATTCATTCTCCTTTTAGTTGTGAAATACCATGTACCATGAATTTTGCCCATTTTGTGTATAAAAAGGTCACTACCTCTTGTTTTGGAGACCATTCTTGGAGATAATGAGATCATGCTAGTTTGTAGAATTCTTAGAGAGCTCTTGTTGTCTACTTGATGTGCTTGTGTACTTGTTCCTTTCTTGCCTCATGCGTGTGACACGTTAGTTATTGATTATCAATGTGATTATGCATGTGTTCAATCTTGTGTGTGTTGTTAATGATGCTTTCATCTTAATTCTTTGTGTAGTTTGTTGTTAATTACGTACTAACAAATATGACTTGTGATGCTACAATGTCAACAAGCTCCCTTTAGAATTTTGATTCTCGACTTTTCATCATAAAAAGCTTTTTACAATAAGTAAAAATATATTGATACTTATTGTTAGGTATGAATTAGGGATATGTCTACATACACACATTGTTACTCATAGTCAAAGGTAATCCATAAATATGGTCAAACACTAAGGCTTGTATATGTACCAATAGGAATGAGTTTTAAGTTGGTTAAGCCATGAACGAAAGGAAAGTACATAGTGAGGAGCCAAGGTCTCTGACACATGAGGAAAATCATTACCAACAAACCTCATCATGTGAGGAGCCAAGGTCTCCGACACATGAGGAAAATCATTACCAACAAACCTCATCAACAAACCTCATCATGTGAGGAGCCAAGGTCTCCGACACATGAGGAAAATCATTACCAACAAACCTCATCAAAGTTTTCTTGATTCTTTACATTCTTTAAGAAAATGTGTTATAATTGGATGTACATATACAAAAGTTCACACAAGAAAATAAAATTTTGGAGACTCAAGCTTATAAAAGTACAAGAGATATGGAATTAGTATAGAAAGTGAAATCGCAATTACAATAATTAATATATATTTATAAAGAGAAAGCAGATAAGTTAAGCCAATATGAAGATCTTCTTCTCCAGAGGGAGACACTCGTAAGTGAAATAAAAGTTTGGAATATCTAATAGGAATCAATGTTTGTGATGAAAACTCAAAAGGTTCGAGATAGATGTACATGTTCGATTTTAGAAAATCTATTCCTTAGAAAAAGATCGAAAGGTATGAAGAACTTGGAAGACAAAATGGAAAATATGATGGATAAATGTAGATTCAAAGGATGTTGTACCGCAACTGCATATATAAATAAGTTTCAATAGAAATGGACAAATCACATTATTGAGTCAAGGATGGCTATGGGACACAACTTGAACTTGATGAGTTGCTTATGTAATTTCATGAACTTTTTGACGACCGATAATTAAGAAATCAAGTATTTTTTGTAGAATAGGAAATTTGAAAGAAACAAGGTTAGAATGTAGATTAAGCATTACAAGTTTGGAAACTACACATGTAATTGCCCAAGCCAACTTCCTAAGAGGAAGAGGAGGTGGCAAAGGTAGAGGAAGAGGCAAAAGCAATAAAGATGGAGCCAAAGCTTGCGGGATTTGTGGCAAGAAAAATCATTTAGCTCATGATTGTTGGCATAATAATCAGAATAATGGAGGATATAATCAGAATTTTAATTCAAGAGGAAGAGGTGGTAGAAACCAAAGAGGTAACTTTAGAGGTAGAGGTAGTAGAGGTTATTTTGGAAGAAATGCAGGTATAGGATTCCAAAGTCAATCCTACAATAATACCTACTCCAATTATGCTTCAGATGAGAAGGAGGATTCAACCTTGATATGCAACTTGTGAAAGGCAAAGTGAAGACCAAAGAGTCTTCTACATTGACTCAGGGTCTAGCAATCACCTGAGTGGTAATATAGCTTTGATGACTGATTTGGAGAATAAGGTAACTAACCATGTGGTTCAAACAGGTGATAATACAAAGCACAATGTGAAGTCAATTGGATCATTAAAGGCCAATGATGGAAGTACTCTCCTGAGTAAGGTCTTGTGTGTTCCTACAATTCCAAAGAATCTAATAAGTGTAGGACAAATTGTTGAAAAAGGTTATGAAGTAAGATTCACTAATGATGGAGTTTTTGTGGAAGACCCTAGAAATGGGTATAAACAAATTGTTTAAGGGAAGAAAGAAGGAAGACTCTTCACATTGAAGATTCAAGGTAATGTTGGTCATGCTTTGTTCACTTATGGAGGACATAAGATCTCTGAGTTAGATCTTTGGCATAAAAGATAAGGACATTTCAATGAAAGAGGTATTAAGGATATGGTTAACATTGTCCTAGAAAAGAACATTGGGTTGTAGGACAAAGAGTATTGAGATACATTAAGGGTACACTCAAGGAAGGTTTGTATTATGGTTTCACATCAGATACAAACATCAAGATATATAGTGATACAGATTGGGCAGGTAATCTTGACAATAGGAGATCAACATATGGATACTTGTTATGTCGGAGATAAGTTAATCTCTTGGTGTTCTAAGAAGCAACACACAATTGCTTTATCATCTATCGAGGTAGAGTACAAAGGTGTGGTTGAAGCTGCAAAGGAATTCATATGGTTGAAGACTCTCATGAAGAGTTTTGACATCATTCAGAGTACACCCACTATTCATGGAGATAATATGAGTTCATTGTATCTAGCTGCTAACCCTGTTTTTCATGCTATGACTGAACACATTGAGATTCAGTATCACTTCTTAAGAGAGAAGGTGATTGATAGCAGATTGAATTCATACATACTTCAACAAAAGATCAGATTGCAGATATGCTAACCAAAATCTTGGATGGACCAAAGCTACAAAGATTCAAAGACATGGCAGGTATAAAGAAGATAGAGAAAACCTCAATTGATGATTGAAGGGGAGCTGTTGGTGCAAGTCAACCACCAATTGATGTTTTGGATAAAGACATGAAGTCAAAGGATGAACATAAGATCAACAATTGAGGATTTAAGATAGAGCATATTCAGGAAATGAAGACTTGTATACATATGTACATTAATTTGCAGTTAGCTCACTTATACCTTTCTTATGGTCATCAGCTTGTACATATATGCCTATATATACAAGTAGAAAGTCGGGGAAAATATGAGAGAGCATGAGATTTTATGAATTAGAAGTTGTAAGATTCATTAGACACTTGAGAAGTGTAGAAGATCTCTCTCATCCTTCATATGTAAAATTTTTCGGAGAAGAAGAAAAATTGCACCCGATCTTTTGCTGAGTTCTCATTCTATGTTTAATCTTTTATGAAATGATTTTGTACAAGTCTAAGTCTATATTTGATTGACCTCTATACAAGTTTTTAGATCCTAATTGTGATGAGGCTAAGAGAATTGAGAGTAGGAACATTTATATGTGTAAATGTGAAGAAGTGAAGTTGCAATAGGCACAAAATTTGATGCTAATGTTTTGGTCAATTCTCCTTCCACAGTGTAAAGTTTTGAGCAAGCAAACCCTCATTCTTTAAGTTGGAAGGTAAGCTATTGATGGCTAAAAGCATTTGATTAAAGGGGCTGTACTTTGGGAGAACCATGCTTTAGAAGTTGAAGTTGTCAAAGTCGACTATACTGGAGAACAGTTTTAGACATAGGTGAACTGTGTGGATCATTTCTCAAGATCTACTAAATCTTTTGAGATGATTTAACTTGGAGAAGGTGCAAATATATAGATGACACTTTGTGCAAAGCTTCATAAAAGACGTTACACATTTGATTAGTCAATGAATGAGTTATGTGTAGCAGATTTTCTGAGTAGTGAGTCTCTTCACAATTAGTTCAAAATTTAGATAATCTGGTATTGATCCTCCAAATTGGTAAAGGTTTTGAGTTATTCTTGATATAGAAGTGTTCTAACATCAAGGATAGTTTGTTCTTTTGGAGATTAGCAATCTCCATCACCAAGCTATGTGGAATCAATCCACAAAAGGAAGTAAGCCCAAAGCTTTGCAGAAAGCTTCAAATGTACTAGTAGGCAGAGCCTTCATGAAAAGGTCTACAATGTTCTCTTGTGTGGGCACATATGCCAAGCTGATCTCTCCACCAGAGAACCTCTCCTTGATGTAATGATAATGCATCTCAATGTGCTTAATGCGAGCATGGAACACAGGGTCCCTCACAACTGCCAATGCGCTCTGATTGTCAATGAAGATTGTGGTGGTAGAAGACAGAACAATGCCCAAATCAGCCATAAGGCATTTGAGCAACACATACTCAACAGTCGCTGTGAAAGCTTCCCTATACTCAGCCTCACAACTAGAAGTGGCCAGAGTAGGCTACTTCTTGCTCAGCCAAGATATGCATGAGCTACCAAGCATGAAGCAAAAACCACTACTAGACACACGAGTGTCTTAGCAACCAACCCAATCAAAGTCAGAAAAAGCATGCAAATTTGGTGGTAGTGATTCTCCCTTGGGATAAAACAACCCAAGTAGTCGGGTACTACCCAAGTCGCGAAAGATGCATTTAACTGCTTGCCAATGCTTCACACTTGAGCAATGCATAAATGTGCTCATGTGTGAGATAGCAAACTGAATATCTAAGTGAGTAATGCATAAGTAAATCAAGCATCCAATAGCCAGGTGATAGAGAACAGCCTCAAACGCATCTCCAGCACCATGAAGACTCAATTGTAAACCTATCTCCATAGGAGTGGTAATAGGTTTACAATCTTTAAGTCCAAGACGCTAGAATAATGTGTCAATATATTTCATTTGACACAAATCTATTCCGCCATCAATTTGGATGAACGGGATGCCCAAATAATGATGCAAATGCCCCAAATCATTCATCTCAAATGAGGCATGTAAATCAGCCTTAAAATCAGCAATATGCTTCTCATGAGGACCAATGAGCAGCATGTCATCAACATACACAACAATGATCAGAAGCACATCATTAGAACACTTAACATATAAGGTGCTTTCAGTTGGACTGTTCTCAAAACCATGTGCAATCAAATAGGCATGTATCTTTTCATACCAAACATGTGGTGCATGCATTAAACCATATAATTCCTTCTTTAACCTGCACACCTAGTTTTCATGTCCTTTCTACACAAAGCCACGGGGCTGAAAAACATATACTTCTTCATGCAAGTCACCATTCAGAAATGCTGGTTTAATGTCCAACTGATGTACATTCCAACCATGATGAGTTGCAAGTGCACAAATACTACAAACAGTAGTCATTTGCCAAGTAGGAGCTAAAGACTCATCAAAATCAATGCCTCTTTCTTGAGCATAATCCTTTGCAACAAGCCTAGCCTTATACTTCTCAATTGTTCCATCAGGTTTACACTTCAGCTTGTATAGCCACTTAGTGCCAATGGCCTTCTTCTCAAGAGGAAAGTCACATAAAGACCAGGTACCATTTTTCATGATAGCATCATATTCAGATTGCATCGTAGCCATCCAATGTTCAGAATTTTGTGCTTCATCAAAGGAAACGGGCTCAGTCTCATCACAGAGACTAGATGCAACCATAGCATAGTAGTCTGATGCAAAAGAGGCACCATGAGAGCCTCAACGAGTATGATATGACAAAGAATTTGTTGTCACACAAAGTCTGCACCAGCCATTTTGGCATAGTTTTTACCTCCTCATTATCAGCTCTTTCATTAAGTGCATCATGTAAATCTACATAAAAAATAGAATGATCTGCATCATCACATGAAACCTAGAATGGCTGAGAAGTTGCCTCATTGGGACCAGCACTAGATTGTCCAGCTATGAAAAGAGGCAGCAAACTATTATACATGTGTTTGGAGCTAACAAACGTGTCTTTCGTACATGAAAGTAAAGGTTGGATAGCATCTTCCACAAAAGCAATATCATGACTAACAAAAATGCATTTAGTCTATGGATGATACAGACGATAGTCTTTGCTTTTTGAATTGTACCCAAGAAAAATACATGTTATTGCTTTATCATCCAATTTTTTGCAATGTTGTTCAAGCACTAATGCATATGCCAAACAACCAAAAACACGCAAATGAGCAACAGATGGATTGCGACCATTTCAAGCCACATATGGAGTGATAAACTATAGTGCTTTAGTAGGACACCTATTAAGCACATATGCTGCACACATTACAGCCTCAAGCGAGAAATTGTATGGTAAAACTTGACTCTTGACCATACACCTCGCCAGCTCCATAGATGACATGTTCTTTCGTTCAGCAAATCCATTATGTTGAGGTTTATACGGCATTGTGCATTGACGTTTTGTCCCACGTTCAGCCAGAAATGCATTAAAGTCACAAGACATATATTCCCCCCCTCGATCAGAATGAAGGGTGCCCATTTTACATGCTAACAAATTTTCAACCAAAACCAAAAACTATTTGAAGCACATGAACACTTAGGACTTTTCTTTAAGTGGTATACCCATGCATGCCTTGAAGATGCATCAATGAAAGTCACAAAGTAAAGATAGTTTCCAAAAGAAGATGTCTACATAGGACCATAGACATCACTATGTACGTATTGCAATTTTTGAGTAGCCCAAACTAAACCATCTTTTGGGAAGGATGAACACTGCATTTTGCCCAAAATATAGACTTCACAAAAATGTTTATCAGGTGCCTCAAGTTTGGCAAAGAGGACACCATTTCAGATTTCTACAGGCATAGCAAACTAGCAAAATTCAGATGACCAAAGCATGCATGCCAAAGATTTGCATCTAACATAGCCTAAGAATCATGTATTGCACATGCCGAATCATTCACAAATCTTTCATAGTCTATGAGCTTGTACAACCCATGACATAAAATGTGAGAAGCAATAATCATGTTGCGAGTTGACAAATCATGAATTGTACATCTGTCATCAACAAATTTCACAACCAAGCCAATATTGGTTAATGCAGAAACTAATAAAAAATATTTATTTATCCCTAGTACAAATAAAGCATCCAAAAAAGTGAAAGAACTACCGTCATCAGTAGTGAGAATGATCTTACCAACTCCTATGACAAGATAAGAGGATTTGTTGCCGCATGTGATAGTATTCCCTATAGGGGCAGGCTCGAGTGAAGAGAAGAAACTGCGCTGCGAGGTAATTTGTTTGGTCGCCCCACTATCAAAGTACCAAACACCTGAGTCTTTGCAGACATGCACTGCTCATGAGAAGATGGGTCAAAATTGCAAATAGTAGTAAACACCCATTCTTCATCATGCACAAGATTAGTAGACTCTGTTTTCGGTGTAGAGACCTCTACAACAACCATCCCAGGCCTCTTTCTTCTTTGCCTCTTTAGCAACCAACTTTGGACATCTCTTAATGACATGATCATTTTCTTTATAGTATTTGCAAAGCAATTTTTTTTTTTCTTCTCATCTTTGTCTTCCTTCTTTGAATGTGAAAAATTAGCAAATTTTTGCTTACTAATAGAAGAGGTCCATTTTCCTTTGCCCTTCTGCCTAGAAAGCTTGATCTGCAACACCCATAATAGACCTATTCTACATGGACTGATCTTCTTGCAATAGAACAGAAAGTAACTCTTCAGATGTTAAGGCATTTGGATTGCCTTTCATCATCAAGCGAAGAGTAGAAGCAAAACTCTTATATGAGTCGAGAAGACCATTCAAAATAGTCTGCACAAGTGAACTATCAGGAAGGACTTCATGAGCAGAAATCAGTTGTTTCTTCAAATCCTTGATCTTTGTCAAAAAATTTTCCATAGAATCACCTTCATTCATGTGTTGACTCTCCAATCATTTTTAGAGGTAAGCAACAGGAGCCTCATTCCTAGCCTGGTACCATGTGGTAAGTGTATCCCAAGCATCGGTAGCTATTCTGTAAGAGCGAATGTGAGGAATAATGGCACGGTTGGCACACAAAGCTATCAATGCATGTGCCTAAGCATCTCTAACATCCCAAAAAATTTTCTCTACAGTAGGTGTAGCAAAAACCGCAACACGAACAAGAATTTGCAAAATATCACCATCTTCAATGCCATCTGCATCAGCTTCAGTCCTTGTATTTGTAGTATCTGTATTCGCAGGTATAATAGGACGTCTTTCAACATCCTACACAATATTCCATAGTCCTTTTGCGATCAATACATGATGCATCATATAAGCCCACAACAGGTAATTTGTATTATCCAAGTTATCCTCAATAGTCAACATACAAAATACATGATCACTGCTTTCAGCCATGGCCACTAACTAAAACACCTTGATGTAGAAAAACGATTGTATCTAAAAAATTTGAACAAAAGTACCTTGACGAGTTTTGCTAAACCTGTAGTAGACTTTGAGACGCTTATACTAGAAAACCAAAATTGTTATATTTCTTTGGCACAAAAAGACAAAATAGCCTACAGAAGTGCTGCAATAGTGTGTTCGGAGGATGAAACGAGCTCAGATCACGATTTTGGCATCACAAAGTGCAGCAGTTTTGATCCTTGAAACACCGTGAGTATGCTCGCCAAATTTCATGTGATTCTGAGACTACAATCGGAGAGGTGTAGACGATGCCCTAGATGAAGCGGCGACTTGCTCTGATACCAATTGTTGGAGTTAGACGTCTACGGAAGAACATAAGAAGCACAAGGAAGAAGCAGAAGCTTGGAGCACAACACACAATATTGAATGTATTATCACTAGAATGTACAAAGATAAGTAGCTTTTTGGGGTTCGGGTTCAACACATTGCTTCTAACTTATACAATTACTCACACAGATATATGAACTTGTCCTCCATTATATTCTCACACCAAATGAACAGACAAATGTGGATAAATATTCATGTAGATAGAAGAATCAGATTAATGACCTTCTGCATTCAGACAATATAGAATAGATCATCTACTCAAGAAGATAATTCACTCGCATACTTGTGCACAATAGATGTAAGGAAAACAACTTCATTAAGTTCTTCAAAAAATTTTGAGTTTACAACTTTCGGATCTACGTCAGAGATTTGTTAGTTTTCGACAGATACTTTTGTCATCAATACAGGTTTTTCATATCATTCTATGAACTTCTCCTTTTGTTGCTGGAGACGAGCCTTCTTGTTTTCCTTACATCTTCTTCTTGGGAACGCTTCTGCTTCTTCTTCCTTTTTATGAACAAAAATAGATAAATACCTTCAGGTGATGCCAAACACTAACTGGCTATAACTGTCCATTAAAAGTTTGATTCAACAAATTCGATTCGGTAAAATTCCGAGTTAGCATAATTCTGATATAACACTTTCCGACTGATCAACTATCCTTCAACACCTGGTACTGCTCGGTGGGGGATTTTTGCAAAAAAATGAGCTCGGATTCACAATTTCTTGATCATAAATAACTATTTTCAGAGATATATGAGGAACTTCTACTTCTATTGCAATTATCTCTTCAACTCGCACCAAATTTTGACATGCCTCTATCTGATCCTGCTTCTCAGTCAATCCTATATATGAAAGTAACTATTGTTTATCTACCAATGTATCCAACTCTTGTTCAACACTTTTCTACACCAATTGCTCTTTCAGTTCCTTAATCATCTGCAAATGTTCTTCATTCTCTACCTGATACCTTTCTATGACTTGAAGCAGATCTTTTTCATGTACAAAAACAAAGCCATATTGCAATTGCTCATAAGGCAATCTAATCAGAGTTTGTGGTTTGTCCTTAACCACATTCCATACATCCTACACATACTTATGGATTTTTTGTTTGATCATGCCCATATCCAATTCCTACATTAAAACTGGATCAAGCTCAATGTCTTCATTGTTCAGAGTCTGCTGCTCTAAACTAACAATGGTTTCATCCTAGACTTAAGGACCACAATATCTATTTGCAAACTAGAATTCAAAGCTGACAAACTTTTCATTTTACTTTCTATCTTTTCTTGCATTTACATCATCCACGACTCAAATTCCTGTAAGGACTTCTTTGCCCTTGATATCTCAACCACCTGTTGTTGTTTACATTGACTGCTTAACTCCTCACATGCCTGATGTTTCCTGTTTAATTCATCTTGAAGATTCCAAGTACCTGTAATAATTGATGTTCTTCAATACTTATAATATCCACATGCTGGTTTTGTTGTGCTAACTGTTCTTCCTACTTGCATAAAAACTTAGAGACCTCTTCTAACGTTTTTTGCATTATTCCTACTTCTGAGCCTATTTCCCTTTGTGGTTGTTGATTCTGATCATCTATCGATTTATCAACAATTGTTTGTAATTGAGGCTCTAATCTTCTTTTCTTTGAGAGCTTAAACATCCTCCCAAACACCCTAGGTTGCTCCTCACTGTTCGGGATATGGACTAATGCATCATGAAACATTACTCCCTTAGATGGTTCACCATTTAACTTTTGGGCAACAGATGCTAACTCCTCCGTATTATAGCCTGCCTTATATAGATCACTATATACATCTTCAGGTTTCTCTGTCTCTTTGGCAAACACTTATACTTGTCCGCAGATGCATCCAATTGACCCGTAGTCTCCTTTGGCCGTACTTGCTCTTGCCTCTCCACGTGTTGCACAAACTGAAACAGAGCTTCTAAATACGTGGACATTCTGCTACTAACTAAGGTTTTATGTCTATGTCCTGCAAACATCTCACTGTGCATTCTCTCGTATACCCAATGTGCCCAACTAACTCTCCCATTTACTTTTGCATACGCTAAAGGAGAGCGAAATCCTCCTTTGACATATAATCATACTTATCAATAAAACACAAATGTTCTGAGCCCCTTCACCTCATGTATAGTATATCTCTTTCCTAGGAACATCTATTAATATGTTACTCGCAGGAAATGAATCCCCCTCCATTCAATACTTCAGAACAAGAAAGAAATGCAAGGTTTGTTCCGAATTCAAAAGAGAAAAAGATGTAATAGTATTTTTGCAATTACTTTCCAAAGATTTTTCCTAGTTGTAGGTGGGGTATGTGCCATCTTTGGACAAGGACCAACTCTAGTAGCACATGCACCATCCTTGTTGAAGCACCATGGGTTGATCTTCACACTCAAGCTTCACGAATTTCCAATATTCATGTTAAAGAGGATATGAAAGAAGGTTGCTTAAACCTCTTTGATGTTGAGATATCAAGCTCCACATGTGATGATCAAGGATTACACGTATCCCTTTATCCTTTCTCTAACATGTATAGTGTTCACGCTGGTATATGCGAGGGATAATTTAGTGAGTTTTACTAGATTTATCTACCATGAGTGATGGCATATTTGTTTTCTTGCCGGCTCACTCATTCTTGGACATTAAGTTTTTCCTTATCTATTGTTCTTTATATATTTTACTAGTTGTATTATTGTATTAGGTCATTCTTGTACATTCTCTTTATGTAATAGAAGAAGAAGAAGAAGAAGATAATTCTTCCTTGTCTCAATCTATCTATGCTCCTCTCTTTCTATGTGAGAGTGTGTAAGAGCTCTTTTCCTTATCTCCTTTCTCTTGACATGGTATGAAAGCTAGCCTAGTTATAGAGAGCTCGTGGAGAAGGCCAATAGAGAAGAATATGTGAGAACGCATGGAGAATGCACAATTCACAACCAACCTCAGATTGCTACATAATTTGGTGTGTTGGTCGAAATCATCAAAATATTTTTGGGAGTTATCACTTTAGGTTCACTTGTTTTGCTTAGATTTCTGCTTCGGAGCCATCTTGATCTTTGTTTTGAGCTTGCAAGGTGGGGTCCATGAAGAAAGACCTATCAGTTTGAAAAATTCTAACTTGCATTTTGTTTGGCAAGACTCAAATATTCTAGATCCAAAATTTCAAGCAATTTTGTCTACTGTTGATACACGAAAATTGTGTTTCTCTGAGATCTAATGGTCATGTCACAATGTGAAAAAGTTCAAGCAGAGCTGCTACTTCTAGTGTTTCTACAATGTTGTGAATTGCTAGAGAAATAGAAAATGTTGATGGAATGAGTCATTTATGAGCAATAATTTGGACAATAACAAATTTCATGCTTGGAGATTCAGAATGAAAACTTTCCTAATGGGAAAAAATCTACTAGACATACATTGAAGGAGAGAATGAAAATGCTCCACAATTACTAGAGAGCAATTGAATTGCAGACTAGTGAAGAGCATATGAAGAGTGGAAGCAAGGAGCATGGAACATAATGTATTTTTTGTCTATTAGCATATAGGATAGCATGATTGGGCACAAATAGGATGAAACAATAACCAAGGCCAAGGTCAACAATAGAATCATGCAGGAGCTAGAGGACAGTTTTGAGGTAGAGGGACATAAAGAGGCTACAAAGATTTCCAAAGAAATTATTCAGGTAATGACAATAAAGGATTCTAGAATTGTGGTAAACCTGGTCACTTTGATCACGATTGTAGGTTGAAGAATCAAAATAACATAGGGCAACAAAACAACCATCCATCAACAAGTGCAGCTGATTTGGAGAAGCTTGTTGTGGTACAACATCACATGGTGAATAGAATGTCTTTTGATGTTTCAAAATCGAATGGTAATGTGTTCTATATTGATTCACGTGCTTATATCACATGACCAGTCGTGCAAAATGGCTGAGTTTGCAAAAATTGTCTCTTCATTCATTTGTTGAAATAGGCAATGACACATCACATCATATTGAGCATACAGGAAACATAGCAATATCTATGGAAGATGGGAAGCTACAAGTCAGGTTTAATGCTTATGTTGAATATGTAGAAGAGTACAAAAAGAATGGAAGATTGATTGCTAGAGGAAATAGAGAGGGTAGGATGTTCACCTTAGATGTGCACATTCTTGAAATGAATGCAACCATGTTTGCAAAAGGTGCAAGTGTTATTGCTGACATAGAGATTTGGCACAAGCAAACTAGACATGCAAATTTGTAGAGGCTAAAATTGATGCAGTCAAAGGAGATTGTCAATGGACTACCAAATTTCAAGGTTGCAGAGATTCAAAAGGTATGTGAAGCATGTCAATTTGGTGAACAATCAAAGGCAGCATTTCTACATGACAAGCATGTTAGTGAGAATCTGTTAGAAATAGTGCATACAGATGTTTGGGGCCCTGTAAAGACTACATCTATGGGAGGATGCAGGTTTTATGTCACTTTTATTGATGAACATACACTAAAAGTATAAGTATACTTCATGAAATAGAAGAGTGAGGTGTTTACTCACTTTTAGAATTTTAAGGCTATGGTGGAAAAGTAGACACGGAAGTATATTAAGATATCGAGATATGATGGAGGAGGTGAATACATGTCAAATTAGTTCAATATCTTTCTAAAATGTCATTGAATTTGATGATAATTATCATGCAGCTACACACCACAACATAATGGCATTGCTGAATGGAAAATAGAAATATTACAAAAATAGCAAGAGCCTTGATGGTAGAAAAAATATGCCTCATTGTTATTTGACACAAATTATGCATACTATTGTATACATCATAGTATGCATCATGAATAGAAGTCCAACTGACTTCCTCTAGCATGTGGGTAAGGAAGGTTCCTTTTTGCCCATTTGCTTCTTGGTGTGAGCTTATCACCTCACACATCGTCCCTTTCTGACATTCTCTCATTGAACATTATTATTCCTTTCTTCATTTTTTAGGGGAAAAGTGTGCGAAACTTTTTCCAAACTTTTATGTAGCCATTTTTAAATGTGTTATTATGCTTGGTCATTTCTAGTTTTATGAGTACTCTAATCAGCTATTTTTCACCATGGCATCATAAGTTTCAAGAAAATTTGGTGGATTAGGATCTAGTGCAAGTGGCTCCAAGAAAGCTACAACTTGAAAGTGAGAGACTAATTTGAGATTCACAAGTTTGATGGCACAAACATCTCTTTATGGAAGAATGAAATTTGTGATTTCTTGATTTAGAGAAGATAATGGAAGCCAATTGGTGTCCCAAAAAGCAACATGTTGATATGAATGATGATTATTCAGAAGAGTTTGAGTAGATGGTCATGCCTACAATTCACTTTGTACCTTTACGAAGAGTATACACAAAAGAATAAGAACACAAAAAGCTAGAGATACTATTATCGTGTGAGATCCTCTATTGCATGGACAAAACCTTTGCTCATCTTCAAAACTCTTGGGTTTTTAAAATGATCTTCATTATAAATTGAGCCACTCATTCCAAAATCATATGGTATATCTACTATAGACAATCTATAATGTTTTTGAGATAATTTACTACACAACGTTTGCACGTTGTTGGAGATAGAGACTCCCGAAAACCATTTTTTAAGATCTCAGAGAGAGAGAAGATGATTAGGGTTGTGAAGATCTGAAGCAAGAAACATGTTGGATGAACTTAAGAAATGCAACAATCTAATGGAGGCCCCAACATTTCTAAAACTATCCTTCAAATTAGCCATTTTCATGTGTAAAGCCACCTTTACAAATACATCCAGAAGCATTTTCTTGTAACTTACTCCATGTTTGTACAATCTGAGTCCTTGAGCTTGAGTAGTAATTTCCTAACCATTCAAAATTTAGGTGATGCTCTTACACTTGATCCAAACCTCAAACAAGGGTTTAGGGACCACGTTTCAAATAGGGTGAATAGTAGAGCGTGAGAAAGGTCATTTTTCTAACCTGCCTATAAAACTGAACGATGACTCATTTGTATGTCTCCTTGTTCATTCTCTCTTCTAAAAAATTGTGAGTTTCTACGAAGATCTTGTGTCTTTTTCATGAGTGAGGCTTGCTTGCATGTGTGTATGTGCATGTGTGAGACTCTTTGTGTGAGTATGTGTCATTTAGCATGTTGAAGATCATCATGCCCCTAAGTTGTCACTCTTATTGAAATTTCATGGGCAAGGACCCATTGCTTGACACTAGTTTGTACGTGTCTCATGCGGGTGGCTTTACTTCAAACACTTTGGCAACATGTTAGGGATTTTATGTAAGTCATCACACTTAGGGGATCACACTTGACAAGATATGTAAGTTTCAAAGCTTATTTCTTTGTTTGAGAAGTGTGTCTCCATCATTTTCAAATCATTTTAATTAGGTTTGAATAGTAGATAGTAGAAATAGCATTTTTTTCTTTTTTTGGATTAGGACTTTTATGTAAAATGTGAATTCTCTATTAGACCTACAACTTCTCTACATGGTCTTCACTTATTGTTGAAATTTTCCTTGATATCTAGCCATAGGGGGAACATTTTCATGTGTGTTTAAATATTGTGGAGATTTTAGAGTCTTCTTTGAAAAAGTTAAAGATATATATAGAGTGAATAGGTAGGAATCGAATTTGGAAGGACTTCTCATACTCTTGATATAAATGCATGGGAGAGTAAATGTCTTAGTCTATTCAACAAAAGATATCAAAATAGAGAACATGCAACACTGAATGCAAAGTAACTTATGATAAGGGATGCAACAAGTTGGTACTTGGGAAAGGAGGTTCTACATATAGAATTCATGAAGCTTGGTGCATTTGATTACATGTCAAGGGTGAAAGTGGAGGTTTTCCTCTATGGTAGGGGGAGCTTGAAAAAACTCCATTTAGACCTGCCTTCATAGCATCAAAGCTCCACGTTTGAGTAAACAAAGCCATGGGATAGCCCCCTGGTCACATACCAAGACCTATGGATAGGAGGCATGGTTTAGTGGATGTATTTTTCATACCATAATAGGGTGCAAAGTGAAACAAGTAGGTAGGAAGCTTGACACCATGATAAGGACCTTGCAAACCTACTATGATAGGCTAGGGATTCAAAGAAACTCAAAAAGGATCTGTGTCTCAAAGGTTAAAGAAGAATATGAAGTGTGCTTAGTGCACAACTAGGTGGGGGCATTGAAGAGTTGTTCATAGGATGCTAGGCTTCAAGTGGCTTGGGGCATCCCTTGGGTGTTGTAACATAATCGTGAGATGCACTACACAATAAAACAAATCTCTATTACCATAGTCAAATCAAAGTAAATGGGGCATGCAAGAAGTGCCTAAGCTAAGCAAGTACAAAATATGTATGTATTAATCTAGATAATATGAAAAGGAAAATGAGTGGTTTTATTGGAATCATATTTGGATTCTAGCCCAAAGCAAGATGATCGTTCCTAGGCCATAGTGCAAGGTAGGAAGTCGAGGTACCAAAATTTGATCATTTCCCTTGGATCTCACCAAGTGGGAGATTGCAAGATAGCACTTTGCTTCTCTAGGGAATATAGACACAAACGATGAGAATAGAGAAGCTCCCATGGTCAACGTATAAAAGGAGAGCAATTCCTAGGTCCCCATAAGAAAAGGAGATCCTTTCATTAAGCCTAAGGGATCTGTAACCATGTCCTTAGGAAATGGCAGAACTTTGAATTTCTCTAGAAAGAAAAAAGGGAGCCCCAGAATGGTCATCCATCATCTTTTTGGAAGGTGTATTCAAGTGAAGCTAGGTGTCAATAAGGGTGAGAAGCAAAGTTATCACATTAATATTTACAAGCTACACAAACATTGGAAACTATTGGTGCAATTAGGAAGCCTAAGTGCATTGGTAAGGATTTAGGATTACACATCTATTTATCTCTTCTCGTAGAGATCTACATATGAACCTAAGATTGTGCTTTTATCTTGGAAAAATTCTAAAATTCAAAAAAAGAAAGAATCTCATGAAGTTAAGAGGTTAAATCCACGACTCATTTGGTATACAAATTGAATCATTTACATCCCTAAAGTGTAGGATAAAAATTCAAAATTCAAATAATGTGTATAAATACACATGGTTTTAGTCGTGGAAGAAGAGAGCATTTTCGAGAGGATTTGAGCTACTTAAATGAGCACACTTTGAGGTCTCATCATCTTTGTGTAGTATACTACACTCCCTCTGCACTATATGTGCAATAGCATTCATATTTTGATACATCTCATTAAGTACATCTCTATGTACTATCTGCTCTAGCATCTTCATCATTATAGTGAACTTGTGGAATCCATTTCTCTACATGTGCTCATCCATTTGCTATACTGTGGAATCCATTTCTCTACGTGTGCTCATCCATTTGCTATACTTTAACTAGGGATAGTTAGAAATAAAGTGTCTAGTGTTTTTATATCAATGTTCATTAAGACTAATTTAGTAGATCTCGAGATATGAAGTTCGGAAGCTAACTGTGTTTGCATACCTTCTAGACCCTAAAAAGTCGAGATGACCCCCCTGACTTGTTAAATTCATTTTTCCTTGTATGGTGCAACTAGATTTATGAAATAGCTTGCTTTATTTAACTATACACTTCAATTAAATGTGTGCAAAAGATCTCTCGTCAAATCATACCAGGTTGTGAGCTCTGAGCATAATACTGAGACCTTCTTTTGCCAAAATAGAAGGTTCTTCACATCTCTTGAAATTAGAAGTTATATGTTTTGATGCAAACATTTGAGAGTGATGCTCTAAAGGACTTGATGGTTCAATATGCATCATTATGATTTTAATGAAGTACATTAAGCATTTATGAAGCTAGATTGTAGGTGTAGAGCAAGATTCCTTTAGCACCAATCAATCTCACCATCTCCTCACAGTGGTATGAGAGCAACTAGTCAACATGGGAGATGGATTTCCTTCATGCATAGACAAATTGGATTGAGGCTTGGTCACCAAGAACGAAAGCTTTATCTTCAAGGGAGAAACCTGTATGGCTACATATCTAGAGATGAAATGATGCCAATCCTCACAAGAAAGGACCAACCAACACAAAAACAAAAAGACAGGTTGAATGCATGGTGTCCAAAGGATGCTCTAGCAAGGTCATATATTCTAAACCCAATCTTTGATTTTTTTACTCCCACACATCAGGAGTTGCAAGACTTCACAAGATATTTGGAGTGCTCTTGAAGCATTCTTGTCATCAAGTACCAAGGCAAGGAAGAATCAACAATGGATGGAATTCACCACACTCAAGAAGATGCCCAAGAATAGTGTGATTCATTTTGTCACCAAAATAAAGGACATAGCAGACCAACCTAGAAGCATTGGAGAAATCATTGATGAAGAGCAGATAGTAAGGCAAGTAATCAATGGAATAAAGGCAGGTGAAAAATGGGAAGCTTTCACCACAACCATGGACCTCTACATGGACATGCAAGTTCTTGATTTCAACACCCTCATGGGAGAGCTATTCACACATGAGGCAAAGCTCATGAAGAATGGAGACAACTTAAAAGGTAATCAATCATCTGCTCTCTATACATATAAAACAAGAACAAAGATAGCAAAGGCAAAGGTAAGAAGTGTGATGATGAAGGGAGCACCTCTCAAGCAAACTTTACAGGTAGAGGTAGAGGCTGAAGAGGAAGAGGGAGAGGAGGAAGACAAGGCAAGGTGAGAGCTCAAAGCTCATCTGCATGTGCCATATATGGCCTAGCTTATCATATCACTAAGAATTGTTTCAAGAATCCCAAGAACCAAAGAGGTAGAGGATACAATAGAGGAGGCTATGGAAGCTCAAGAGGCAGTTTCAACAACAACACTGAATACAATAACAAATCATACAACAACAATAACTACCAAGGAGGATACAAAGGAAGGAGAGACTACAACAACTATGCAGATGATCAAACCCAAGAGGATTAACTTCTTCTAATTAATATGACCATGAAGCAAGTTAAAGTAGATGAACATGTATTCTACATAGAATAAGGTTGCTCAAATCATGTAGCATAGAATGTAGCTCTACTCTCAGACTTAGAGGATCCAAGGAATACACATGAAGTCCAAATAGGAGATGACATAAGACATCCAATTGAAAAGATAGGTAATGTGAAGACACCATATGGTAATATGAACCTATTAAGCAAGGTATTATATGTCCCAACCATCACCAAGAACCTCATAAGTGTAAATCAAATTGTTGAGAAAGGGTTGTAGGTGCGATTCAAAAAAAAATGGAGCATTTGTTGAGGATCTACATCAAGGATTCAAGACAATAGAAAAAGAAGAAAAATCAGGTAGATTATTTACATTTGAACTCCAAGTTACTAGAAATATTGCATTGTTCAATTATGGAAGCCAAACTCTATCAAAGGTGGAAATTTGGCATAAGAGATTAGGTCACATATGTGAAAGAGCTCTCAAGAAAATCAATAAGGATCAGAGAGTAATTGGTCTATCAAACATATCCAAACAACACATTATCTACAATTGTAGCGCTTGTCAATTTGGTAAGTCACATAGACAACCATTCACAAAGAAAGGATACATTCATGGAGGCCTATTAGAGCTAGTCAATACACATGTATGTGGACCAAGCAAGGAGCCTTCAATCTCTAGATCCAAGTACTATGTGTCATTCCTTGATGATTCTAGCAGATGGACAATATTATACTTTATGAATCATAAAGATGAAGTGTTTTCATGTTTCAAGAAGTACCTAGCTCTTGTAGAAAATCAAACAGGTAAAACTTTGAAGAGATTAAGGTGAGATGGACGGGGACAATATTTCTCCCATGACTTTGGTTCTTATCTCCAAGAGAGAGGAATCAAAAGAGAGATCACTACCATGTATACACCAAAACAAAATGGAGTGGCAGAGAGAAGAAATAGAACAATTGTGGAAGTTGCAAGGTCAATGCTAAATGAGAAGAAATTACCCAAACACTTGTGGGAAGAGGCTTTATCTATAGCCACATACTTGATTAATAGGCTTGGATCAAAAGCATTGGGTGGGATGACACCATATAAATCATGGACTGGAAGAAGACGTAGCCTTGATCATTGCTGAATCTTTGGGTGCATACCATATGCACACATACCTTCACAAATTAGAGACCCATTGGATCCAAAGGCAATGAAATGCATCTTCATTTGCTATGTCTTAATAAAAAAAGGTTATAGGATATACAATCCATGCAACAAAGGGTTCATTGTAAGTAGAGATGATTGTAGGAAAATCAAACTTTCCTTTGATCTAGAGGAAGACTCACAACATCATCAAAGAGGAATGAGCCTATGCTTGAAGGATCAAGTGATTTTGATGATGAGCATCTCAACAAACTATAAGAAGGTCTACTAGAGAGAAGAGGAAGCCATAAATATATGGATATGATACTTCTTTAATCACTAAACACTCAATATATATAGCACATGACTCAAACTCTCAAGAACCTTCTACCTATGAAGAAGCCAAGAAGAAGCCAGAATGGAGAAGTGCCATGGAAGAAGAAATAGAAGCTTTACAAGAGAATCAAACTTGGGAGTTGGTGCCAAGAATCCATCTATGAAAATCATTGGATGTAGATGAATATATAAGGTAAAGAATAATTCTAGTGGTTCAATTAATAGGTACAAAGCAAGACTTGTAGCCAAAGGGTTTGCACAAACTCAAGGTATTGATTATGAAAAAACATTTTCACCTGTTGCAAAAATGCCTACAATTAGAGTACTTATGAGTGTTGCATCTTCCAAGAATTGGAAGAGATATGAGATGGATGTTAAAAATGCTTTGTTAAATGGTTGGATATCATAAGAGGTATATATGGCTCAACCTCTTGGTTTTGAGGATCAATCATACCCTAAACATGTGTGCAAGTTGAGGATAGTTTGTATGGCTTGAAGCAAGCTCCTAGAGCTTGGAATCATAGACTTGTAACTTACTTGTAGGATAAAGGTTTTAATGTAAGCAAGTTAGATCCTTCCCTCTTCATTAAGAGGAATAAATCACAGGTCATATGACTATTTCTATATGTTGATGATATAATCATTACAAGAAATGATGCAAAAGGAGGAGTTCAAGATTAAAGCTCAAATGAAGGAGCTCAAGATCATTGATCTTGGCTTTCTCACATACTTCCTAGGTTTGGAAGTGGTATATACAGGGAAAGGTATGTTCCTCAAATAAAGTAAATACACTGGAGATATGCTCTCTAAATACAAAATTAAGAATACAAAGGTTGCAAGTACACCCATGGAGGTAAATTTGAAGTTAAGTGCTCATGAAGGAGAACTAATTGAAGATGTAACTAGCTATGAGAGCTTAGTTGGAAGTTTAAATTATGCTACATTAACTAGAGTACAAATGTGTTATGGATTAAGTGTGTTGATTTAGTTCATGTACACTCCAAGGAAGCCTCACATGGAAGGAGACAAGAGAATCCTAAAGTATTTGAAGGGCATAATCAATGAAGGAATATACTATCCATATACATCTGATATAGATGTTCAACTGGGTAGGCTCTAAAGATGCAGATTGGGTAGGCTCTAAAGATGATATGAGAAGCACATCTGGATACCTTACTTTTGCAGGTACAAAATTAATCAATGCTCTTGCAAGAAGCAACCCATAGTTGCTCTTTCATCAACAAAAGCTGAGTATAGAGGACTTGGGAATGCTAGACAAGAAGTTGTGTGGACTAGAACCCTATATTCTAGTTTAGGGTTGAATGCTTCAACTCCATATATATTTGAAGATAATATTAGCTCATTACATCTTGTTACTAACCCAATCTATCATGATAGAACTAAACATATATAAGTTCATTATCATAATGTCAAAGAAAAGATTATGAGCAAAGAGATTCAACTCTCATATGTGTTAACTCATCAACAACGTGCAGATATGATGACAAAGGTCATGGATGGAAACAAATTAAGTAGATTCAAATCAATGATTGGATTTCAAGAAATATTGAAGGTTTGAAGACTCAAGGATCTTAGGTTTGAGGGGGAGCTATTAGTGCAATTATCAAGCCTAAGTGCATTGCTAAGGATTTAGGACTACACGTCTATTTATCTCTTCTCATAGAGATCTACATATGAGCCTAAGCTTGTGCTTTTATCTTGGATTAATTGTAAAAGTCAAAAGAAGAAAGAATCTCATGAAGTTAGAAGGTTAAACCCATGAATCATTTAGTAGGAGAATCAAATCAATTACATCCCTAAAGTTTAGGATGACTTTTAGGTGAGAAGATTCAAAATTCAAATTCAAAAAATGTGTACAAGTACACATGCTTTTAGTCGCAAGAGAAGAGAGCAATTCTGTGATGACTTGAGCTACCTTCCTGAGCATACTTTGAGGTCACGTCATCTTTGTGTAGTACACTACACTCCCTGCATACTATATGTGCAATATCATTCATATTTTGATACATCGCATTACGTACATCTCTATCTACTATCTGCTCTAGCATCATCATCATTATAGTGAACTTGTGGAATTTCTTTCTCTGCATGTGCTCATATATTTGCTATAATTTAATTTGGGATAGTTAGAGTAGAGTTTCTAGTGCTCTCATATTAATTTTCATTAATTTTGGTTTAGTAGATCTTGAGATATCGAGCTTGGAAGCTATCTATGTCTACATACCTTCTAGATCTGAAAAGTCAAGATGAGCCCCCTAACTTGTTAAATTCATTTATCCCTATAAAGTGCAGATAAATTTATAAAATAACTTGCTTTAGTTAGATATAAAATCCACTTAAATGTGCGCAAAAACTCTCTCTTGTCAATTCATACCACATTGTGATCTCTAAGCATAACACTAAGACCTTTTTTCCCCAAAATAGAAGGTTCTTCACATCTCTTGAAGTTAGAAGTTATCTATTTTGATGCAAACATTTAGAGTGATGCTGCAAAGGACTTGATGGTTCTATATGCATCATTGTGATGCTAATGAAGTACATTAAGAATTCCTGAAGCTAGATTGGCAGGTGTAGAGCAGGAGTCTTGCAGCACTACCTCATCTTTGGAAGCAATGTCACCATCTCCTCATACAAACAAGGGTTAAGCAAGTGAGTGCATGTGTCAAAATGTGCTTGATGAAAACTTTTATTCAAGTGCATAGTCTAAAAGGCCCCAAACTAAGGAAAAATAGAGGAACACAGTTTATAATAGTAGTAGTTCTAGACAACTAGATCAAACTATATATAAGCATGGGTGTACTCCATAGGTTGGGCATTACTCATAAGAATGTTGTTGAAGATCGGATGAAGTAGCTGCATATATTCACCATGGAGACCCAAGTATCATAAATTAAGACTCCCATCAATTGGGGAGTTGGAACAATTGTGTCATGAGGTGGAAAAATTCTTCAAGGTATACCATCAACTCCATACAAAATATTTAAAGGGATGCAATGCCAAATTTCCAAAGGCAAAGTCTCTATTTCACCAATAGCACGACCGCCCAACACAAGCAACCTTGCCCACAACTTTAGCATGCCAAAAGAGGAAAATTTAGACTTAGGAGCATAGCTTCATGGCCTCATGGCCACATGATAGGACTCGATGACTTTACATAGAGGGTTGTGAAGTTGAAGACATACATAAAAGAAGATGCAAAACTCTTTCCAATAGTGTGTAACTGCAAGAAAAGGGGGCGGAGGGACCTAATGTAAAAAGAGGCTATAAATCAAGGAAATTTTATAGAGAACAAAAAGGCATTCCATAACTAAGAGGAAAGGGTATCCAAACACTAATGATACCCTTGCCAAACTAGTGGCAAAAACATCATTGATATTAGTACACAAGGAGAGTACGATTAGAGTGAGGATTTCCCATCTAGAGAAAAGGGAAATTGACATCAACACGTTGATGTAGCAATGTGGAGTTTCACATCCATAAATTTGTGAAGATGAAGCTACTCCAAGAAAGACAATTTTGGATGTGAATCCTATGTACAAGCTTGGATAGGAAATTTATGGAAGGCTAGAGACAAGACTTGTTCACAAATCATCCAAGCTGCAAATTATAGAAGTTAAATCATATAAAAAGTACTAGAATGAAAACTCCTATGTGGAGGAAGGAACCCAAAACATACTCAATAAAACAAGTGTAAGCCTTTGTTGAAAGGTTTCACTTCAGGACCTATGAGTCCCTAAAATCTCATAGCTACAAAGCCATTGATAAAAAATTATTATGCCATAGTTGAGATTGATGAAAAGCTATGGGAAGATTTAAGTCCTAGTAAGGAGGCCAAACCTCTAGAATATGAGCTAGAGTGATAAGAAAATCTAGGTAATAAGGGAAGATCATCTAAAAGTAAAATAAAAAAAGGGTTTTAAAGTCCAACTTTGTCATAGTAACACATAGACTCCAACCTTGGGACATCACTTTGCCATAGGGACATCAGCTCTCTAAGGTAATCTTAGAGGAGTACTTAACCACCTTAGAGTGCAAGAGGATTATCACATAATAGAAATATAAAGGCCCCAAGATCCCTAAACACTAAAGAGTCCTCACACCCACCCGATCCTTGTTGGAGTTAAATGTTTATAGAAGCACGTGAACAGCACAAGGAAGAAGGAGAAGCTTGGAGCACAACACACAATACTAAATGTATTACCACTAGAATGTACAAATATTAGTAACCCGTTAGGGATATAGGCATATATACAAACCGAGGGAAAGAAACCTCCTATAGAGGGAAAAAAGTGCTCTGTTGGTCCAAGTGTGTTTACACACATCACTACCTAAATATATCAACAAATTCCCCCTGGGAGTGATGTGGTGAACAAGGAGCTAGCACTCATGTATAAGGAAGTGACAACCTATGTGGAAGCAATCCACAAAAGGAAGTAAGCCCAAAGATTTGTGGAAAGATTCAAACTTCTCCCTAGCTAGAGCCTTCGTGAAAAGGTCTGCAATGTTCTCCTGTGTGGGCACATATGCCAAGCTGATCTCTCCACCAGAGAACCTCTCCCTGACATAATGATAATGCACCTCAGACCAATGCCCAAATCAGCCATAAGGCATCTAATCCACACACACTCAACAATCATTATGAAATTTGCCCTATACTGAGCCTCACAACTGAAAGTGGCCACAATAGGCTGCTTCTTTCTCAACCAAGATATACATGAGCTACCAAGCATGAAGCAAAAGCCACTAGTGGACACACGAGTGTCATAGCAACTAGCCTAGTCACTATCAAAAAAAGCATGCAAATCTGGCGGTACTGATCCCCACTTGGGATAAAACAATCCAAGTACTCTCGTACCACTCAAGTAGTGAAAGATGCACTTAACCACCTACCAATCCTTGAAACCTGGGCAATGCATAAACCTACTCATCTATGAGACAACAAACTGAATATCTGGCCAAGTAATGCATAAGTAAATCAAGCATCGAGCAGCTTGCTGATAGAGAACAACATCAAATGCATCTCCACCATCATGAAGACTCAATCATAAACTTGTGTCCATAGGTGTGGCAATAGGCTCACGATCTTCAATGCCAAAATGTTGCAATAATGTGTCAATATATTTCATTTGACACAAAGCCATTCCACCATCAACTTGCATAAACTAAATGCCAAATAATGATGCAAATGCCCCAACTCATACATCTCAAATGAGGCATGCAAATCCTTCTTAAAATCAGCAATATGCTTGTCATGAGGACCTGTGAGGAGCATGTCATTAACATATACAACATTGATCATAAGCACATCATTAGCACACTTAACATATATGGTGCTTTCAGTTGGATTGTTATCAAAACCATGTGCAATCAGATAGGCATGTACCTTTTCATACCAAGCACGTGGTGCATGCTTTAAACCATATAATGCCTTCTTTAACTTGCACACCTGGTTTTCATGCCTATGCTACACAAAGCCATGGGGCTGAAAAACATACACTTCTTCATGCAAGTCAGTATTCAGCAATGTTGTTTTAATGTTCAACTGATGTACATTCCGACCATGATGATCATTTAAGTGCACAGATGCTATGAACAGTAGTCATTTGGCATGTAGGTGCAAAGGTCTCATCAAAATCAATGCCTGTTTCCTATGCATAACCCTTTGCAACAAGCCTAACCTTATACCTATCAATTGTTCCATCATGTTTAGACTTTAGCTTGTATACCCACTTAGTGCCAATGGCCTTCTTGCCAAGAGGCAAATCACATAAAGACTAGGTACTAATCTTCATTATAGCATCATATTGAGATTGCATAGCAACCATCCAATTTTCAAAATTTTGTGCTTCATCAAATGAAACACGCTCATGCTCATCATAGAGACTAGAGGTAGCCATAGCATAGCAATCTGATGCAAAAAAGGCACTATCAGAGCTTGAACGAGTAGCATATCACAAAGATGCTTCTAATTTATTGTCAAGCAAAGTCTCCACCAACCATTTCAGCATAGTTTTTGCCTCCTCTCTCTCATCAAAAACTGCATCATGTAAGTTTGCATCACAAATGGAATGAATTTATGAAAAATCTATGAATGATTCAACATGTATAGTACATGATTCTCAGGCTATGTCAAATATTGCAAAGCTTTGGCATGCTTTGGTCATTTGAATTTTGCTAGTTTGCTATGCCTGGAAAAATGTGAAATGGTGTCATCTTCACACAAACTTGAGGCACCCAGTAAACATGTCTGTGAAGGCTATATTTTGGGCAAAATGTAGTTTTCCTCCTTTCCAAAAGATGGTGCAGTTCGAGCTATTCAGAATTTGTAGCTTGTTCAAAATGATGTATGTGGTCCTATGTAGACACCCTCTTTTGGAAACTATCTTTACTTTGTGACTTTCATCGATGATTTTTTCAGGCATGCATGGGTATATCCATTGAAGCTAAAGTCCAAAGTGTTTATGTGCTTCAAACAGTTTTTGGTTTTAGCTGAAAATCTATCAACATGTAAAATGCGCACCCTCCATTTTGATTGAGGGGGGGAATATATGTCTTCTGACTTTAATGCATTTTTGGCTGAACCTTGGATAAAACATTAGTGTACAGTGCCATATACACCTGTATAGATGGAAAATCTAGTGTTGGTCCTAATAATGTAACTTCTCAGCCTTTGTGGGTTTCATGTGGTATGAGCTTATACAGCCCATGACATAAAATGCCAGAAGCAATAGTCACATCGCCATTTGAAAGATCATGAACTGTACACCTATCATCAACAAATTTCACAACCAAGCCAATCTTGGTTAAAGCCAAAATTGATAACAAATTCTGCTTGATCCCTGGCACAAATAAAGCATCTGACAAAGAGAAAGAGCTACCATCAACAGTAGTCAGAATGATCTTACCAACTCCCATGATAGGATAAGAGGAGTTGTTGGTGCATGTGACAGTATTCCCTATAGAGGCAGGCTCCAGTGAAGTGAAGAAACTACACAGCGAGGTAATATGTTTGGTTGCCCCACTGTCAAAATACCAAGCATCTGAGTCTACTGCAGACATACGTTGCTCATGAGAAGATGGTTCAAAACTGCAAATAGTAGTAAATGCCCATTCTTCAATCTGCACAAGATTAGGTGACTCTGTTTTTTGTGTAGAGGCCTCTACAACAACCATTCCAGCCTCTTTCTTCTTTGCCTCTTTAGTAGCCAATTTTGGACAACTCTTAATGACATGATCATTCACTTTACAGTATTTGCAAAAAAAAATTTGCTTTTGTGATTTCTTCTCATCTTTGTCTTCCTTCTTTGAATGTGTAGCATTTGCAGATTTCTCCTTACAAGTAGATAAGCTCTGTTTACATTTGCCCTTCTGACTAGCCAGGAAAGCTTGATCTGCAACAAGCATAATAGACCTGTTCTACCTAGACTGATCTTCCTACACCATAACAAAAACTAACTCTTCAAATGTTAAGGCATTTGGATTGCCTTTCATCATCAAATGAAGAGTAGAAGCAAAACTTTGATATAAGTCGAGAAGACCATTCAAAACAATCTACACAAGTGAACTATCAGGGAGGACTTCATCAGCAAAAATAAATTGTTCCTTCAAATCCTTGATCTTTGTTAGAAAAATGTGCATAGAATTACCTTCATTCATATGCTCACTCTCCAATTGTTTTCAGAGGTAAGCAACACGAGCCTCATTCCTAGCCTAGTACAATGTGGTAAGTGTATCCCAAGCTTCCTTAGCTATTCTGCAAGAGTGAATGTGAGGAATAATGGCACGTTTGAGAGACAACACTATGAATGCATGTACCTAAGCATCTCTTCCATCCCAATGAATTTTCTCTATAATAGGTGCAATAGGAACTGCAGCACGAATAGGAATCTGCAGAATATCTGAATTCAATCTTGTTTTGTGGCTAAAACCAAGCAAAGGTGGTTTGCTATGAAAGGCCATAGCCTTCACAATAAATCAAAATAAGGAAACAAACTAGCCAAGGCCATAGTAGGGAGAGAGATGCACATATCCACCAAGTTAAAAAATAAAATCATCTCCCTCACTCAAAAGTATATAAATATGGGTGAATTTATCGAATTACCTCATATAATAAGTATAAATATTTTCAAAAATTCTGGTGACAATTTCCATTTGAAATATAGAAATTTAGACAATTTATGTGATAAACTCTCTCAAAGTTATAGATACATTTGAGTATATGATATCATTCACTATGCTAACTCACCTATTCTGCTATCTTTCCTTTGTAAAACACTTTACTTTTGCAACCTTTTCTTCCATTTCTTGGTCAAACTTCGTATCACCTTCACTAACTATAGGGATAGAAACACATGCACAATGCACAAACATGTCATAGATACACACATAATGCATACACATACATACCCACATATACGTGCACATGTGCACATATATATACACATACATACACGAGCATATGCATATCTATACACACATACATGCATGGTGCACACACATACACACATAGTAAAGAGTATAAATATACATGCACAAACACATTTGCATGCTCTTTTTATGCACATTCCATATACACATGCATGCATCCAGATTGTGGCACCTTCAGGCACAATGAGACATGTGAAAAATTATTAATACACATGCATGCATCCAGATTGTGGCACCTTCAGGTACAATGAGACATGCACAAAGTTATTAATACTAAGCAAAACCTCATCCTTCTTAAACATACATGTGCACATATACCATAATACCTACAATATGTATATCTTCATATTGTTTTCACTTATATGTGTGTGTGTGTATGAATACACACACGCACACACACACACATACATATATATATATATATATATATATATATATATATATATATATATATATATATATATATATATATATATATATATATATATATATATATATATATATATATGTGTGTGTGTGTGTGTGTGTGTGTGTGTGTGTGTATGTATGCATGTATGTATGTGTGTGTGTATGTACATATACATATACATTACTTTAACACTTACACGACTAGCCCATGCATAGGTGCAATTAATATGCTCAAACTCAAGACCATCCTTCCATTAGAAAGTTGAAATTGTATCAGTTTTCTACATGATTAAGAGAACCTTGTTACATTCTAATGTGGTAAGCAACCCAAAATCTTAACTAATTATGTATATATATATTAGTTAAAATTCTAAAATCAAACGATTAATTTTCTATCTATTTATGTATATACAAAAATCTAAATCGTAAAATCCTAATTTAAAATTTATCTCTATAAGTGGAACTATAAAACCTTAAACCTCTCTTTTTTTGTGAATTTATGTACATATACTCATCTATATCTCACAATCCTAGTATTCTAAGTTTTCTATGTATATATATATATATATATATATATATATATATATATATATATATATATATATATATATATATATATATATATATATATATATATATATATATATATATATATATATATGATACCTAAAACCCTAATTCTATACCTACCTGTCTATGTACATAAAAACACTAAATCTTAATTCATTATGTATTTATGTATATAGTAATCTAAATTTTAAAATCCTATAACTAATTTTATATGTATTTATGTATATATACGAATCTAAAACGTAAACCCCTACTTTAAATCTACATGTGAATTTATAAAAAATAGAATGCTCTGTTTTTTAGTGCGTACACACACACATATATATATACATACATACATACATATATATATATATATATATATATATATATATATATATATATATATATATATATATATATATATATATATATATATATATGATCCTAATATTCTATCCATTTATGTATATATGCTAATCTAATATATTAGTCCCTAAATGTTTCTTTATATATAAAACCATAGACGAACCCAAATCCCTAATTTTCTATTTACACACACACATACACACACACACACACACACACATATATATATATATATATATATATATATATATATATATATATATATATATATATATATATATATATATATATATATATATATATATATATATATATATATATATATATATATATATATATGATTCCCAAGCCCTAATTCTATATTTGTCTATCTATGTAGACATAAAAGCCCTAAATCTTAATTAATTATGTATTTATGTATATATTAACTTAGATTCTAAAACCCTCTAACTAATTTTCTATGTATTTATGTATATGTGTACTAATCTAAACCATAAAATCCTAGTTTTATATTTCTCTATATATGTGAAATTTTAAAAACTTAAAGCTCTATTTTTTAGTGCATGTATCTTTATATACTCATTTAGATCCTAAAAATCCTAATATTCTATGCATTTATGTACATATACTATTCTAAATCATTGAACCCTTAATCTTTCTCTATGTATACAACCATATAAAAATGCTAAACCCTAATTTTCTATATATCTATGTATAACCCTAAATATCTCTATGTATAAAACCGTATAGAAACCTTAAACCGTAATTTTCTATATAATATCTATGTATATATATGTTAATCTGATTCCCAAAACCCCAATTCTATACCTGCCTATCTACCTCTCTTCCTCTCATTCAACTCTTCATCTCCTCTCTCTCCCCCTTCTCTCCTTCTCCTTCAGCCTTTCCTTCTCTTCCTTCTATTCCTTCCCTTCATCCTATATCTCTCTCTTCTCTTCTCTTCTTTTCTCTCAACCTATCTTATTTTCCTCTCTTCTTTTCCACTTACTTAGTCGTTCTTTCTCTTTATCTCTCTTACTCTCCATCAGTTCTCTTCTCTCGTCCTCTTCTCTCTCTCAACCTATCGTCTACTCTTTCTTTGTTTCCTTCCTTCAGCCTAGCCTAAAATCTCTCTTTCACTCAACCTTCGTTTCACTTCTCCTCCTTCCCTCTTTATCTTTCTTCCTCATCTCTTCAATCTCAGCCTATCTCCTCTTTTCTCTTGTCTTCCTTTGTCTCAATCCTTCCCCTCTTTTTTCTTTTCTTCACTCTCACTTTGTCTCCTCTTTTTTCTTCACCTCAACCTACCTCCTCTTCCCTCTCTACTCCTTTCTCTTCTTCTCTTCTCCTTTCTTCACTTCTCATCCCTCTTTCTCTTCACCTCTCTTTTCTTCACTCAACATACTTTCTCTTTCTCTTCTCTCTTTTCCTCTGAGCTCTTCACTTCTCCTCTCTTCTCTCCATTCAACCCTTCCTCCTGTTTTTTTTCCTCTTGTTCTCTCTTTCAATCTTTTTGTACTTCTCTTCCATTCTCCCTTTTTTTCTTCTTCGCCTCTTCATTTCTTTCTCTCATACTCTTCTCTCCACTTCTTTCCTCTTCTCCTTCACTCTTGTTACTTATCTTGCCATTCCTCTTTCTTTTGACCTCTCTACTGTTCATATCTCTTCTTCATTTCTCAACCTACTTATGTTTCTCTTCCCTACGCATTTCCTCTCAATTCCTCACTTCTCCTCAATTCTATCCATTGCATCCTTATTCTTCTTTATTTCCTCCTCTCATCTCTTTTGTTCTTTCATTATCTTCACTCTTCTCTTTTCCTCTCTACTCCTTTTTCTTCCTCCCTTCTTCTTTCTTCTTAAGCTTCTCCTCCCTTCCCTTCTTTCTCGCACCATTTCCTCTCTTTCTCTTTTCTTTTGAGCCTTTGTCACGTCATCTCTCTTTCCACCTACTTCTCACTCACTGTCAGCCTTTTTTTCATTCTTCTCTTCTTTCCACACCCTCCTTAGCCTCTTTTTTCTTTTAGTCTCTCCCTTTTTCACTTAACCTCTGTCCAGCACTCCCTCCTATCATCACATACTTCTCTCTTCACAATGAACAACATAAGGATGAATCTATCAGCATTCGATTAATAGAGAATTGGTACAACAACAACATGCATTAGCAAGACAGAATACACACATCAATAGATGATGATTTTTAAATAGTACAGTATGATGATATTCAAGCATAGACAATAGATAATCAACTAGAAGTACTTCAACATATGTATATGAATATACGAATAAGGAAATGTAATAAAGGATGATTGCTTCTTCTCTAATTGCCACTAGAGAGAGAGAGAAGAATGGTCTATAATGTAATAGGCTAATGCGAGATGGAGAGAGATTGTAGTACACACTGATGTTTTGGATAAGAGAGCATTATAGTCTCCCAGTGCAAAATTAATATTGGCACAAATGACCTAGTTAGAGATCAATATATATAGGTTCTTCAACTACCACAAACGATATAGCTCAGATGCCTTCTCTCTCTCTCTCTCTCTCTCTCTCTCTCTCTCTCTCTCTCTCTCTCTCTCTCTCTCTCTCTCTCTCTCTCTCTCTCTCTCTCTCTCTCTCTCTCTCCCTCTCCCTCTCCCTCTCTCTCTCTCTCTCCAATGCCCACTGGAGTGTAGATAGTGAGCAAAAGAAGTTATCCATTTTGTATGAAAGTAGCAACTAAATGATCCAAGATACAAATTGACACAAGTGTAGCATGAAAAAGGGATGAGTAGAAAGACTCAAACAAGGAGTTACCATCAGGACTTGTTCTACCATCCCAATGAAGAAGAGGAAACATGGATGCTTAGTACATTTTTGAAAGATGGATCAAAGTCAACATCAACATGGAGAGGATCTCTCAAAGATTTTGATGAAAATCTATTGGTTACCAAAGAGAACTTCAATTGTGATTTTGAATCCAAATCAGGAGTAACAAATCTACTCATGCTCAACAATCTTGACACCTTGTTTATGCAACCCTTCATACTATCAAAGTTTTCTTACTTACAAATCTATCCTTTTGAAGATTATGAAGCTTCTAAAACTGCAATAATTAGATACTATGGACTCAATTGAATCTCAAAATCATAACCATGAGAGGCTGCTATGTTGGACTTGAAAGGAGGAGAATCTAGGTGATGGGAAGCAACCATGAAGAATTGAAAATCAGCCATGATCGAAGCTTTCCAACAAAAAACAAATACATAGATGTCAATCCAAATACATAACATGTAAATAAATGTGCACTCTTCCAATTCATATGAGAAAGATGTTTCATATCTTATTATTCATTTTTCTATACATACCAAGATGAATCCAATCGAACTCCCCAAATTTAGGTAGAACGATAAGCTCATGGTAGTCAAACTGAACCTTTTTCTGTTCATTTCATTTTCATTAGTCACATCTTGAAAGCTCTTGAAGCCACATGGCTGAATTCTTGTTACACAACCACCACAAACTCCTAGCAAGCTATGAACAAGCTCGCTAATACTTAGATAATGTGTGTGCGTGAACACAGATCTACGAATAGCACCATGGCACTATAGGCATGGATATTTATCACTTTAACAAGTATCCCATGCATCATGTAGAGGAACCAAATGAATAAATCATAAAAATTACGTGCTAAAAAATGCCACATTGCATTAAAATAATCCAGTTGCTCACTTCTAGCCCCCAAGTCGCACACACCTACACCCACACCTACACCCACACCTACACATGCACACAAACATAGAGAGGTAGAAATCGATGGCATAGAAATGTTAGTACATGAGCAATGTCTACCCCTCATGATTGTATGCACATTTTGTAAGGCCCCCATTATGAGGAAAAGCCAAGTGTGCATTACCCAATTGATGGGAATCCCAACTTGCATGTTGGATGAAGGTCATACTGGACCATGTAAGGTATTGTAAGGAAAGGGAGTTACCAAGGTCCCCAATTGTGGGGTCCGAAGTAAAGGGAATATTCCATGGAATATTCCCTCTCGGAGTCAAAAATCATTTATATTTGTTAGGTCGGTTCAACTGGTCTAAGCCGTGTATGACAATTATGCGGGTAGTGGCCACCCACGCTCTATCGCCCATGTATAGCCGTCCACAAAAGGCCACCCATGATCCTATATATATACATGACTTCCGCACTACTTGAGACATCGAATTGAGCCAGCATACCTCTACCTTGTATCTCCCTATCTAGAGTTGTCTAGATCACCATTTAAGCTCTACCTTGAGAGCGCACGGGTGGACAATGCCATCATCTTTGTCCTTGCTGCTAGTAGAAAATTGTTGAGATTCTCCTATATCTGTTATCTTCTCTGCTATTTCTCCTGTGTTTTATTGTGTAACTATTGTCTTACATGGTATCAGAGCTGTAAGGTTCGAATAGCTTGAGGAGTATCACTACTTTGGCCTACTAGCAGACTAGAATATCAGTAGATATTCGAGTGATTACATGATGGCTTCATCGTCGAACATTGGTCTTGGTGCTTTAGCTAATGTTAATGCTGCACCAATTCGAATTTGCCCACCTGCATTCACTGAAGGGAAGCTAGATGGAACCAACTATACACTCTGGAAGTTCAAAATTTCTGCAATTTTGGACTCCTATGAATTACTTGACACTGTCATGGGACCGATGGGATTGGATCCAGAGCCTATACAAGTTGAAGATCCAACAAATTCAAGTTTGATGATTCAGCCAGATCCAGATCTTCTACGAGCTTGGAAGAGGCGGAATGATGATGCATTATGTGCAATTGTCACTAGTGTAAGTGATTATGTGCTTACTTTAGTTCAACATACTACTAAAGCACATGAGGCTTGGGGCATATTGGCTCGACAATATGAGACCAATAACCACACTAGGATACAGAATTTAGAAAATCAGTTGGCAAATGAAAAGCATTCTGATTCTGAAAAGGCTGAAGATTTTATCAAATGGATAAAACATCTTCAAGATCAATTGGCTGCAATTGGTGTTGTTATAACACCAGAAGAGCTGGCTTGAAGATGTGTATGTGTTCTTCCAGCAAAGTATGATGGATTAGTAATAGCCCTTAACACTCAGGTAAGACCAACTCCCCTTACATTTGAAGAGTTTTGTGCGATGCTTTTAGAAGAAGAGATGCCGCTGAAGAATTCGCAAAGTACAAGTGATGCTGCATTCTCAGCAAATGCAAAAGGTAAAGGCTCTTCTGATGGATCAAAGAGGAAGCCAAAGAAGAAAAAGTTCACAAGAAGTTGCTTCTATTGTGAAAAGAAAGGCCATGCCATCAAGGATTGCAGGAAGAAGCAAGCTGATGAACGGAATGGGACTGTAAAATCATCATGGAAGAACAAAGAGTCGGCAAACAACACAGAGCTGGAACTTTGGGTAGCTATTGAAGAGGTATGCTCATCTGCTTAAGCTCGTGTTGATGAACCATGGATTTTAGATAGTGGAGCTTCTCGCCATGTGACCAGTAGAAAGGATTGGTATAGTTCCCTAGTGCCTCTGCAGGAATCCATCAATGTAGTGGTGGGAAATGACTCCAAATGTCCAGCCAAAGGAACTGGAACCATCTCTTTTATCACTTCTTCAGGTGTTGAGAAAAAGTTATCCGATGCTCTCTATGTACCTACACTTAAAAGAAATTTTTTGTCAGTTTCTACAATATCAGATCGTGGACTCGAAGTTCACTTCAATAAGAGTGGTGCAAAAATCATGGATTCATCAGGTAATGTTGTAGGTAAAGGCATACGAAGGGATAACTTGTATGAGTTAAGTGCTTTAACTGCTACAAAAGATAAAGACGTAAGTAGGTTATGGCACCAACGATTTGGGCATCTCGAATTTGCAATTTTGAAGGAGATGCAGAGAACAGGGATGGTTGCTCATTTGCCTGCATTTTCAGAGTTGCAGGAACCTTGTGAAGCTTGTATGATGGGCAAGCAACAACGAAAGGCATTTCCAAGAGAGACTAGCAATCGATCTCAAGCTCCTCTAGAGGTGGTACATGCTGATCTCTGCGGTAAAATGTCTACACCTGCTTTAGGAGGATCTTTCTACTTTTTGCTGTTAGTCGATGATTATAGTAGAAAGATGTGGGTTTATTTCATTCGAGAGAAGGCTGATGCTTTTGAAAAATTTAAAACGTGGCATAAGTATGTGGAAAATGAATCAAGAAGGAAATTGAAGAAATTCAGAACAGATAGAGGAGGTGAATTCTTGTCAACAGAATTCAATAATTACTGTAAGGAGCATGGTGTGAAAAGGCAACTTACCACAGCTCATACACCTCAACAAAATGGTGTTGTTGAGCATAGGAACAGGACAGTAGTTGAAATGGCTCGTTGTATGTTAAAGGCTCAAGACATGCCTGATTCATTCTAGGCAGAAGCCGTCAATGCAGCAATCTACATCCTCAATCGAAGCTATACAAAAGCACTGAAGGGGATGACTCCTCAAGAAGCATATTCTGGTAAAAAGCCTTCAGTTTTGCATTTCAGAATTTTTGGTTGTTTCTGTTATGCGCATATTCCTGATTCAACAAGATCAAATTTGGATTCAAAGAGCAAAAAGTGTGTCTTCCTAAGATATAGTGAAGAGTCTAAAGCATACAGGTTGTGGGATCCTGAGGCAAGGAAGATTTTTGTCAGCGAAGATGTGGTGTTTGATGAACGAACACACTTAGTAGAAGATAAAGGTAAATCTACTATCTCATCAAACGGAGAAATATCTCACCTTGTGCCTATCAAAAGACAGGTTAAAGTTGAGGAGGAGGAAACATCTGATGGAGAAATTTCCTCAATAAAAAGCCAACCAGTTGTAGCTGCATAGCGTAAGCCACTGCCAAAGTGGGCACAATAGCTCTTTGATGATCACAATTCACATGTAGATGTACCAGAATCATCCTCGGATGGATTACACAGCTCAAAGAGAATAGAGGAGCAAAGAAGAGCCTCAGAACACATTGTTAACATGGCTCTAATGACAGATATCATGGGCTCCATAAAGGAACCTACCACCATTGAAGAAGCCCTTGATGATGTAGGTTGTAGAGCGGCAACGCAGTCTGAGTATGATAGTATACTAAAAAATGATACATGGGATCTAGTCGACTTGCCGCCAAAGAAGAAGGTAATAGGTACAAAATGGATTTGGAAAGCTAAGTATAAAGCAGATGGAACATTAGAAAGTATAAGGCAAGATTAGTTGCACAGGGTTTTTCACAGATCGAAGGATTTGATGTTCAAGAAACTTTTGCACCAACAGCACGCATGACAACTATTCGAACGGTGCTTGCAGTAGCTGCACAAAAGGTCTAGCCTATTTTTCATATGGATGTCAAATCTACATTTTTGAATGGTCACCTCAAGGAGGAGGTATATGTATTTCAACCACTAGGTTTTGAGGTGCCCAATTCAGAAAATAAAGTTTGCAGGTTGAAGAAAGCTTTGTATGGACTTAAGCAAGCTCCACGCGCTTGGTACCAACGGATAGATAATGTTTTCAAAAATATGGGTTTTGAAAGAAGTACTTCTGTTGCTAACTTGTATGTAACGAAAAGGGATAGCAGGCTAGTTGTTGTCATTGTATATGTAGATGATTTGATCATTACAGGAGATCATCAGGAACTCATCAATCAAACTCGGATCAGCTTGGGAACTGAGTTTGAAATGACAGACTTAGGTCTTCTCCATTTTTGCCTGGGAATTGAAGTTTAGTCAAAATGATCTTACCAACTCCCATAACAAGATAAGAGGATTTGTTGGCGCATGTAACAGTATTCCCTATAGGGGCAGGCTCGAGTGAAGAGAAGAAACTACGCTGCGAGGTAATATGTTTGGTCGCCCCAATATCAAAATACCAAACATCTAAGTCTACTGCACACATGCACTGCTCATAAGAAGATGGGTCAAAATTGCAGACAGTAGTAAACGCCCATTCTTCTTCCTGCACAAGATTAGCAGACTCTGTTTTTGGTGTAGAGGCCTCTGCAACAACCATTCCAGCCTCTTTCTTCTTTGCCTCTTTAGCAGCCAGTTTTGGATAGTTCTTTATGATATGATCATTCCCTTTACAGTACTTACAAAACAATTTCTGCTTTTCTGATTTCTTCTCATCTTTATCTTCCTTCTTCGAATGTGCAGAATTAGCAGATTTCTACTTACTAGTTGAAGAGCTCCATTTTCCTTTGCCCTTCTGGCTAGCCAGGAAAGCTTGATCTGCAACTCGCATAATGGACCTGTTCTGCCTGGACTGATCTTCCTGCAACAGAACAGAGACTAACTCCTCAAATGATAAGGCATTTGGATTGCCTTTCATCATCAACTGAAGAGTAGAAGCAAAACTCTGATATGAATCAAGAAGACCATTCAGAACGGTCTGCACAAGTGAGCTATCTGGTATAACCTCATGAGCACAAATCAACTGTTCCTTCAAATCTTTGATCTTCATTAGGAAACTATCCATAGGATCACCTTCATTCATGTGCTCACTCTCCAACTGTTTTCGGAGGTAAGCAACACGAGCCTCATTCCTAGCTTGGTACAATGTGG
This sequence comes from Ceratopteris richardii, assembly GCA_020310875.1. NCBI lineage: Eukaryota > Viridiplantae > Streptophyta > Polypodiopsida > Polypodiales > Pteridaceae > Ceratopteris > Ceratopteris richardii. The sequence goes on along the minus strand of CM035416.1, from coordinate 60,241,371 downwards.
TAAGTGTATCCCAAACATCCTTAGTTGTTCTGCAAGAGCAAATGTGAGGAATAATGGCATGTTTGACAGACAAAGCTATCAATGCATGTGCCTGGGCATCTCTGCCATCCCAGCGAATCTGCTCTGCAGTAGGTGCAACAGAAACCGTAGCACAAACAGGAATATGCAGAATATCATCATCTTCGACACCTTCTGCATCAGCTTCAGTACCTGCAGTTGTAACAGTTGCAGGTGTGATAGGACATTTTTTGACACCTTGCACAACGTTCCACAGTCCTTTTACAACCAACACATGTCGCATCATATAAGCCCATAATGGGTAGTTGGTACCATCTAACTTATCCTCAACAGCCAACATACGGAATACATCACTGCTTTCAGCCATGGCCGATGACTAAAATACCTTGATGCAGAAAATTGACTATATCTCAAAAAGTTGAATAGAACTGCCCAGACGAATTCTGTTAGACCTGTAGCAGACTTCGAGACGCTTATACTGGTGAACAGAAACTGGTATATACCTTTGGCACAAAAAGATGAAATAGCCTACATAAGCATTGTGATAGTGCATTCGGAGGCCGAAACGAGCTCAGATCACGATTTTGGCACCACAGAGCGAAGCAGTTTTGATCTCGGAAACACGCTGAGTATGCTCACCAAAATTCAGGCGATTCTGAGAGTGCAACCGGAGGAGTGTTGACGGCGCCCTAGATGAAGCAACGACCTGCTCTGATACCAATTGTTGGAGATAGATGTCTGCGAAAGCACACGAACAGCACAAGGAAGAAGAAGAAGCTTGGAGCACAACACACAATACTGAATGTATTGTTAGAGAATGTACAAAGATATGAAGCCCATTAGGGCAATAGGCGTATATACAAGTGGGGGAAAAAACTTCCTAAAGAGTGAAAAAAGTGCCTCGGCGGTCCTAGAGTGTTCACACACATCACTACCTAAATATATCAACACATTATACCTTGTTCTCTCCATGACACTTTAAGTTCATAAAGAACAAAGTAGATTTTATGAAAAATGAGTAAGAATCAATCATAATAGATTTTAAATTCACATATATATACTCCTGTGAAGTAAGAATCAATGAGTCAAACAATCACAATAGTTTCAATTATTTAATATGGCAAAAATTTATACCTTGTTCTCTCTATGACACTTTAAGTTCGTAAAGAACATAGTAGCTTTTATGAAAAAATGAGTGTAGCTCTACTATTTTATAAAATATTATTAGATTGAATATTTTTTTAGCAAAATATTTTTCGATCGAAAAGGCTTTTGATCAAAAAATTATCGATCAAAAGCATTTTTGATTGAAAGAGGTTGAATTTCCATGCAAAACCTATTCGGGCATGTCCGAATAAGCTGACATGTCACCGAATAATTTGGCCGAATAATAAGAGCTTGTCGTAAAATTATGTAATTATTCATGAATAAATGAATTATCGAATAACAAATAATGCAACCTAGATTCCAACTATGATTAGCTGCAAGTGCACATATGTTATGAACAGTAGTCATTTGGCACGTAGGAGCAAAGTTCTGATCAAAATCAATGCCTCTTTCTTGAGCATAACCCATTGCAACAAGCCTAACCTTATACCTATCAACTGTTGTTGGAGGAGATGGTGGATAGTCTTCAAAGATGAAGTGGTGTTGCTTGATCCTGCTTCACACCTACCAAGAATGATTGCTAGAGAGTATAGTGGGCCTCTTTAGCTAGCTAATGATCAATAATCACATATGTTGCTTGGAACATGATCCACTAATCAATGGATCAAAATAGATAGGTAGGAATTGATCCAAGACCAAACAACTTGCTATTCTTGTTCCTACACATGTTCAATGTTTTGAAGGGTTCTCTGAGCACAGTAGCAATTAGCTTAATTCCTTTTGGGAGACTCTAATTATCTTAGATAGCTACCAATCATCAGTGATTTCATCTAAAATGATGAACTACACACTAAGAAATGTGTCTAGCAAATCATAGGATCATCCTGACAATTACGAGGTGCATCAGTCAGCAAACCAGTGAGTAAAGATGTGTTAATATCTCATAATCTAGAGAGGAAATAATAATGAAACTTTTTAGTTCTATACTAGATACTACGAATCTACCATGCTTTAAATCATGAAAAATTATCAATCATGCACTGAGAATAAGCTCTGAGAAAATCATTGTTCTGATGTAGTTATAACAGAGAAGTGAAATGAGAATGTAATGATAATATGTAGATTAAATCCTATACAAATACAATGTCATTGGCAATCATATATTGCTCAATTTATGGGAGCTGAATGAGCTATGAGATGAGCTCTCAATTCACAATGGATACCCTTCACAATGATCTCAAGGACTCTAGATATCCCACGGGTCATGTCATCCTCTTTTTATAGTTGTAATTGGAGTATATATTTTATTTCAAATTCAAAGATCTCTACCTAAAAGTGAATCCTAAAGTATAGGATATATTCTCTCATCAATCAATAACCAAATGATTCGTTATTGAAATCTTCCTAATTCCACGTGGTTGTAGAAGACTTTTACAAAGGGTGTAAAGGATCTTTTACAAGAGGTTGATCATATAGAGTTTCATATGGGTTATGCCAATAAATCAAGCATGTGGGATTGGTTTCTATTGCACCAACAGCTCCCCCTCAAGCCTAACATGCTTGTTCTTCATTCCTCCTTTGATCCTGTAAACCAATCATCAATTTGAATCTGTTCATTTTGGTTCCATCCAATGACTTTGTGAGTATATTTGCACATTGTAGATGAGTTGATACATAGGATAGATGAATGTCCTTGCGAAGCAATTTCTTCTTTATATAATTATAGTTCACTTCAATGTGCTTAGACTTGGCATGATATACACGATTAGAAGCCAAATGAAGTGAACTAGTGTTACCTCCAAAGATTATTGGAGTGAAAGAATGTATCCCCAAGTCTACATATAGTTGCTTAATCCACATAGATTCTTGAATTGCATTTGCCAAACCTCTGTATTCTGCTTCTATGGATGATAAGGCTACAATTGGTTGCTTCTTAGATGACCATGATATAAGCTTTGAACCTGCAAAAGATAGGTATCCTGAAGTGCTCCTTATATCATCCTTGGAGCCAACCCAATCTGCATCAGAATGCATCTTTATATCTAAGTCAGAAGTGAAGGGATACAACAACCTTTCATTCATAGTGCCCTTTAGCACCCTTTTGCAGCTTCCATGTGAGGTTTCCTTGACTAACTCAATGTGCTTACTCTATAAGCAATGTCTACTCTAGCTAGGGTAGCATACTTGAGGCTCCCTACAAGCTTTTGATAACATGTAACATCCTCAAGTAGTTCTCCTTCCTGAGAACTAAGCTTATGGTTGAGTTCCATGGGTGTACCTACAATTTTGGTATTCCCTGTTGGAAGTGAGGTACGCCCTTGGCTCATGTCACAGGTCCATCGTTCCATAGGTCCAGCTTATACAACATTAATTCCAGCAATCTTCCATATTGACAAAACATGAACATACCACAACTTAATCATACAGATGATGAGATAAAGATAGAGAAAGAATAGACGACATGTGTAAGGTGTTACGTAAGCCATCGCTTACTCATAGTATCATATATACCAATGTTCAATGTACAATGTGGGAGCAAAACTCTCAACCACTCTATGTGATGAGAAATAGATGAATGAGTGAATGTAAAATGTAACAAACATATTCAGATGTATGGGCAGTAATCTGAATATACATGAGATGTGTGACCTTATAGGTTATAGAAGAGTGAATATGAGTCACTGAAAGAGGAAAGGATCAGTGTGAAACTGATAGTCAACAAACCCTCATCTAAACTTAGGCTATGGAAGACCCTAAGTCAGATACGTGTGTGAAAAGATCACATACTTATAAAGTAGCATAGAATGCTAACAAGTTTGCTGTTAGAAATCCTCAAACTCATGTGAACACACCTTCTCAAACACCTCATTGAAATATGCATAAAGCATATACGTACTGTTTCTCTTGTACCTATGCCAAAAAAGGACTCCTCCTGATATGAACGCTACTCCCTCCATAAAATTCAAGTAGTACCTATGTGCATAAAGAGAATATGTACCTGAATACTTAACATAAGATGTAAATCTTATGTTAAACACCATCCAATGTCTTTGAAGTAGCCCGACATCTTCTTGTAGAAGACAATCTTCAACCTAATATCTTCCTGTAGAAGCAATCTTCAAATATGTCTTTGAAGTAGCCCGACATCTTCTTGTAGAAGACAATCTTCAACCTAATATGTTCCTGTAGAAGATAATCTTCAAATACACCATGTAGATGGCCGATCCTCACCATCAAGCTGTTAATGACCAAGTCTTCTTGCCATGAACAAGAGATAACCTCCTCTCCATGAGCTAGAGTGTGAGCACACCCTTCATCTTCTCCAAGAAGAATCATTAAGAAGAACTCCATAGCTGCTCCTCAACATGCTTCTAGTTAGCACCATGGCTGCCCCATGTGCTAGACGAAACACCACCTCTACTAAGGTCCAAGCTTCCAAAGCTTGTGTTGAACACTAGGTGAAAGATGAATACAAGTGAACCAAGCACTTGTTTATATAGTATTCTTGTTCCCTTGAAAAGCTTATCCAAAAGCCATAATAAAGCTACGATCATAGCGATCGTTCAAGAATAAAGCACAATCGCATAATGATGCATTTCATGAATTCGTTTGTCGTTGTCCGTGTGACTATCAGAAGCATGGTTTAAAAGTTTTATTTTCCACACGCTGCTGCCGTCCGGGATTGAGCCCGAGTGGCTGGAATGAAAGTATTGCGTTGTAACCAAGAAGCCTTGCGCCTTTCTCTTGTAGAGAAATTGTAAAAGATTGTGAACATTCTTGTTTGCGCCCATCTATTCCTCAAGAACAGCTTGAGTAAAAATGAACCAAGAAGATATTGAATCTTGACCTATTGAATGAACCAATAGGATATTGATTCCAACAATCCCCCCCGCAATGTCATATTGGTACAACCTGGACTGGATCTGCAATCTGTCACAAACTGCAAACTATCACAAGCTTCAAGCTTGTCCTCCCACACTTCAGAACTTGTTCTTCAAAAACTGAATTTGACTTTCCTTCAAAAATCTTGAACTTGCTGAATATGAACCATAATACTTGAGAAAATATGCAAACTAGATATCCAATAGTGTACACATCAAGCAATCACTGCTTAACAACAAATATAGCATGAACTGTCTCCGAACTTGCTATCTCTTGTCTTCAAAAACCTGAAAACATACACTAGGATCCACATATTTGAATTTACCTTCCAAAAAGGTTTCTCAATGTACTTCTGCTGCGTCATGTAAATGGAGTAACAAAATCAAGAACTGAATCCTAGAACCTGTGACTGACAACTCACAACTTAGTGTATTATGAACACTGTTGGTTCATCTTTGACTGTACTCAAGTCAAATCAACTCAACTCAATTGAAATCAACTAAAATATGAGTTGAAAATCTATGATGTCATCATGTCTTTATCCTTTCAATCCTTCATACCTCTTTCCTTCAGAACTTGGTATAAACATATATGTGTGCACTTTTGAAATATACATTTCTGAAATATCAAGCTTCTCTTCAAATAGAATTCTGGAACGTTCTCCTGAACAAGAACATCCTAAAAGGAACTTTCTCCAAATATTCTTCTTCTTCCTTCTTCTTTCAAAGTTGGATCATAAAGAGAACCTATCAAAGGAAATATAGGAATACCTGTAGGTATGACTTTGTATTCTTTTACATATGGCTGAAAATAAGTCTTCATGTTTCATCACCCCCCTGGATGACTTAACACTAATATCCAGTATTCTTCAAATATATCAGACTTTATGAAATGTGGAACGTCTTCCTTCATGAATCTGATGTTCAGTGATCAATACCTGTATCTGAAACAAAATCTCTGAACCCTTTTTATTAGCATTGTACACATGCCAATAGCTTTCCATGTCATTCCTCAGCTTTCCGTATTGTATAATAAGGTTAGCTGATCCTAACATAACAAAACCTTGCTGAAAGCATTTTAGGATTCATAACCTTCTGTAACATAACAAGTATCTTCTTCTATCTCTCTACAAGACAAATCTGATAGAATCTGAATCTTTGACTTACTTCTTCCAATGTTAAGAACAAAGAATAGACAACTGACACATAAAAACTCAAGATCATACAAGATCATTCAAGATCAATGATCTCTCTTGTGTACAATCTGCTCTCATCAAACCTTCATGACTGAATGTTTGATTGGTTACCTGAATGTCTCTAAGTGTCCATGCTTCTCAAAAAGTTGTAAAACTTTTCTTCAAACAAATCCTTCAAGAATTTGCAATTCCTACTTGAAACATAAGTGGACAAACTTCTCACCTTGAGAACTCCAAAAGCTGCAAGTTTATACTTCATAACTTTCATATTTTACCCGGGTGAAATGTGATAGTACCTGCTTGATTTTCTTTTGGCTAACTCCACTTCTTAATCAAGTGATAGGATCTGATGGAACACCTTTTTGAATACAAACATGTATCCAAAAGTCTAGACAATCATAAAAAGTAGATTCTTCAACTGACTGGTACATCAACAAGTCTGAATTTTCTGAAGTTTTCTAAAAATACTGAATATGAGGTAACCTTTTCCAATCATAAAACCTCAACCCAAGTCTCCAACATCTGCTACAAAAAACTCTTTTACCTCAAGAGTTAGATAAAGAAGAAATATACTTCTCTGCAACTTGTCATATACCAAGTAGCTCTGTATTGACACTCCAAGAATTCTTTGAGGGAACATATAAGCTGCCCGCTTAAAAAGCTTCAACATAGCTCATACACATATGAGTGCTTTTGTTTCTCTCAATGCAATTCTTTGTCAAATCTACTAAATCATGACCAAGTGTAATGCAAAACAAGAAACTGCTTCTTCTTTAAACAAGATGTTTTTGTAGACTTGTCTTTGGATGTAGAGGATAAAATAGGAAAAGTATATGGAAAATATAAGAGAAAAGGAAGTCTTACTTTTCTTTTCGAAATGATGGACTTTCTTTTTCTGCATCTTTCTTCCACCTGATGATGATGTCGACATCTTCAAACTTCTCTTCCATACCTTTTGTTTTCTTCATCTTGAAGTAGCAAACACTCTTGACTTCTTCGAATGCACTTTTCTCTTCCTCTAATGCTAAGAGTAAGAGATAAAACAAACATGGTATATAAATGGAAGTTGAATATAGAAACATGTTTTATCATCTCCTCATATCTCTGAAACAAAATTCTGTTTCAAATGTCTGAAATGACTAAATTCACCAATCTTTTGTCTGAATGATGAATTACCCTTCTAGAGTTACCTTCTCTAGATACATTTGTACTTGAAATCCAACCAACTTATAACACAAAATTGGCTGAAAATACTCATCTCATCTTCACATTTGTCTTCTTAGATGAACTTTCTTGCCATGAAAGAGATCTCTCAAAACTCTCTAGAAAAACCTCTAGATACCTGTTTTGATGTAGCCTTTAACTTTCAAAAGATGAAAGTGTATAAAAGCATTCCTTGAATTTCTTCAAATCTCTTCATAACTGCTCTTCTAAGATATGACCAGCAAATGATAATCTGATAGTAGAAAGTGATACCTGTGATTTGATGTTGATCTGATTTCTTCATTTTCTCTAAACCATTGTTCTTCCTTGGATTTGAAGTAGTCTTTTCTTCATCAAGTCTGGGTCTTCAAATAATACTTTTGTAAAGTATTTGCATACTCTTCCAAAAATATTCGGCTGCTAACATATCATCAACTTCATACACCACACTGATGAATACACATGTGAGTGAATCGTCTAATTCTCAAATCTCTACTCATCTAGATTAAGTGTGTATGTCAAATGTCAAATGTTAGAAGATGCTTTCAAATCATATGTTGTAAATCTGGAATTCTGGGAACCTGAGAATATTAATGAGCCTTAATGCATTAATGCCAAAGATCTAAATTTCTGAAACAGAAACCTTAGTGCTCTGATACCAAATGTTGGAAGTGAGGTAGGCCCTTGGCTCATGTCACAGGTCCATGGTTCCATAGGTCCAGCTTATACAACATTAATTCCATCAATCTTCCATATTGACAAAACATGAACATACCACAACTTAATCATACAGATGATGAGATAAAGATAGAGAAAGAATAGACGACATGTGTAAGGTGTTACGTAAGCCATCGCTTACTCATAGTATCATATATACCAATGTTCAATGTACAATGTGGGAGCAAAACTCTCAACCACTCTATGTGATGAGAAATAGATGAATGAGTAAATGTACAATGTAACAAACATATTCAGATGTATGGGCAGTAATCTGAATATACATGAGATGTGTGACCTTATAGGTTATAGAAGAGTGAATATGAGTCACTGAAAGAGGAAAGGATCAGTGTGAAACTGATAGTCAACAAACCCTCATCTAAACTTAGGCTATGGAAGACCCTAAGTCAGATACATGTGTGAAAAGATCACATACTTATAAAGTAGCATAGAATGCTAACAAGTTTGCTGCTAGAAATCCTCAAACTCATGTGAACACACCTTCTCAAACACCTCATTGAAATATGCATAAAGCATATACGAACTATTTCTCTTGTACCTATGCCAAATAGGACTCCTCCTGATATGAACGCTACTGCCTCCATAAAATTCAAGTAGTACATGTGTGCATAAAGAGAATATGTACCTGAATACTTAACATAAGATGTAAATCTTATATTAAACACCATCCAATGTCTTTGAAGTAGCCCGACATCTTCTTGTAGAAGACAATCTTCAACTTACTATCTTCTTGTAGAAGACAATCTTCAAATATGTCTTTGAAGTAGCCCGACATCTTCTTGTAGAAGACAATCTTCAACCTAATATCTTCCTGTAGAAGATAATCTTCAAATACACCATGTAGATGGCCGATCCTCACCATCAAGCTGTTAATGACCAAGTCTTCTTGCCATGAACAAGAGATAACCTCCTCTCCATGAGCTAGAGTGTGAGCAAACCCTTCATCTTCTCCAAGAAGAATCATTAAGAAGAACTCCATAGCTTCTCCTCAACATGCTTCTAGTTAGCACCATGGCTGCCCCATGTGCTAGATGAAACACCACCTCTACTGAGGTCCAAGCTTCCAAAGCTTGTGTTGAACACTAGGTGAAAGATGAATACAAGTGAACCAAGCACTTCTTTATATAGTATTCTTGTTAGCTTATCCAAAAGCCATAATAAAGCTACGATCGTAGCGATCGTTCAAGAATAAAGCACAATCGCATAATGATGCGTTTCGTGAATTCGTTCGTCGCTGTCCGTGTGACTATCAGAAGCATGGTTTAAAAGTTTTATTTTCCACACGCTGCTGCCGTCGAAGTTTGAACCCGGGTGGCTGGAATGAAAGTATTGCGTTGTAACCAAGAAGCCTTGCGCCTTTCTCTTGTAGAGAAAGAGTAAAAGATTGTGAACATTCTTGTTTGCGCCCATCTATTCCTCAAGAACAGCTTGAGTAAAAATGAACCAAGAAGATATTGAATCTTGACCTATTGAATGAACCAATAGGATATTGATTCCGAAAATCCCCCCCGCAATGTCATATTGGTACAACCTGGACTGGATCTGCAATCTGTCACAAACTGCAAACTATCACAAGCTTCAAGCTTGTCCTCCCACCCTTCAGAACTTGTTCTTCAAAAACTGAATTTGACTTTCCTTCAAAAAACTTGAACTTGCTGAATATGAACCATAATACTTGAGAAAATATGCAAACTAGATATCCAACAGTGTACACATCAAGCAATCACTGCTTGACAACAAATATAGCATGAACTATCTCCGAACTTGCTATCTCTTGTCTTCAAAAACCTGAAAACATACACTAGGATCCACATATTTGCATTTACCTTCCAAAAAGGTTTCTCAACATACGTCTGCTGCGTCATGTAAATACACTAACAAAATCAGCAACAGAATCCTGGAACCTGTGACTGACAACTCACAACTTAGTGTATTATGAACACTGCTGGTTCATCTTTGATTGTACTCAAGTCAAATCAACTCAACTCAATTGAAATCAACTAAAATATGAGTCAAAAATCTATGATGTCATCATGTCTTTATCCTTTCAATCCTTCATACCTCTTTCCTTCAGAACTTGATATAAACATATATGTGCGCACTTTTGAAATATACCTTTCTGAAATATCAAGCTTCTCTTCAAATAGAATTTTGGAACGTTCTCCTGAACAGGAACATCCTAAAAATAACTTTCTCCAAATATTCTTCTTCTTCCTTCTTCTTTCAAAGTTGGATCATAAAGAGAACCTGTCAAAGGAAATATAGGAATATCTGAAATAGGAATACCTGTAGGTATGACTTTGCATTCTTTTACATATGGCTGAAAATAAGTCTTCATGTTTCATCACCCTCCTGGATGACTTAACACTAATATCCAGTATTCTTCAAATATATCAGACTTTATGAAATGTGGAACATCTTCCTTCATAAATCTGATGTTCAGTGATCAATACCTGTATCTGAAACAAAATCTCTGAACCCTTTTTATTAGCATTGTACACATGCCAATAGCTTTCCATGTCATTCCTCAGCTTTCCGTATTGTAGAATAAGGTTAGCTGATCCTAACATAACAAAACCTTGCTGAAAGCATTTTAGGATTCATAACCTTCTGTAACATAACAAGTATCTTCTTCTATCTCTCTACAAGACAAATCTGATAGAATCTGAATCTTTGATTTACTTCTTCCAATGTTAAGAACAAAGGATAGACAACTGACTCATAAAAACTCAAGATCATACAAGATCATTCAAGATCAATGATCTCTCTTGTGTACAATCTGCTCTCATCAAACCTTCATGACTGAATGTTTGATTTGTTACATGAATGTCTCTAAGTGTCCATGCTTCTCAAAAAGTTGTAAAACTTTTCTTCAAACAAATCCTTCAAGAATTTGCAATTCCTACTTGAAACATAAGTGGACAAATTTCTCACCTTGAGAACTCCAAAAGCTGCAGGTTGATACTTCATAACTTTCATATTTTACCCGGGTGAAATGTGATAGGACCTGCTTGATTTTCTTTTGGCTAACTCCACTTCTTAATCAAGTGATAGGATCTGATGGAACACCTTTTTGAATACAAACATGTATCCAAAAGTCTAGACAATCATAAAAAGTAGATTCTTCAACTGACTAGTACATCAACAAGTCTGAATTTTCTGAAGTTTTCTAAAAATACTGAATATGAGGTAACCTTTTCCAATCATAAAACCTCAACCCAAGTCTCCAACATCTGCTACAAAAAACTCTTTTACCTCAAGAGTTAGATAAAGAAGAAATATACTTCTCTGCAACTTGTCATATACCAAGTAGCTCTGTATTGACACTCCAAGAATTCTTTGAGGGAACATATAAGCTGCCCGCTTAAAAAGCTTCAACATAACTCATACACATATGAGTGCTTTTGTTTCTCTCAATGCAATTCTTTGTCAAATCTACTAAATCATGACCAAGTGTAATGCAAAACAAGAAACTGCTTCTTCTTTAAAAAAGATGTTCTCGTAGACTTGTCTTTGGATGTAGAGGATAAAATAGGACAAGAATATGGAAAATATAAGAGAAAAGGAAGTCTTACTTTTCTTTTGGAAATGATGGACTTTCTTTTTCTACATCTTTCTTCCACCTGATGATGATGTAGACATCTTCAAGCTTCTCTTCCATACCTTTTGTTTTCTTCATCTTGAAGTAGCAAAAACTATTGACTTCTTCGAATGAACTTTTCTCTTCCTCTAATGCTAAGAGTAAGAGATAAAACAAACATGGTATATAAATGGAAGTTGAATATAGAAACATGTTTTATCATCTCCTCATATCTCTGAAACAAAATTCTGTTTCAAATGTCTGAAATGACTAAATTCACCAATCTTTGTCTGAATGATGAATTACCCTTCTAGAGTTACCTTCTCTAGGTACATTTGTACCTTGAAATCCAACAACCTTATAACACAAAATTGGCTGAAAAAACTCATCTCATCTTCACATTTGTCTTCTTGGATGAACTTTCTTGCCATGAAAGAGATCTCTCAAAACTCTCTCGAAAAACCTCTAGATACCTGTTATGATGTAGCCTTTAACTTTCAAAAGATGAAAGCGTATGAAAGCATTCCTTGAATTTGTTCAAATCTCTTCATAACTGCTCTTCTAAGATATGACCAGCAAATGATAATCTGATAGTTGAAAGTGATACCTGTGATTTGATGTTGATCTGATTTCTTCATTTTCTCTAAACCATTGTTCTTCCTTGAATTTGAAGTAGTCTTTTCTTCATCAAGTCTGGGTCTTCAAATAATACTTTTGTAAAGTATTTGCATACTCTTCCAAAAATATTCGGCTGCTAACAAATCATCAACTTCATACTCCACACTGATGAATACACATGTGACTGAATTGTCTAATTCTCAAATCTCTACTCATCTAGATTAACTGTGTATGTCAAATGTCAAATGTTAGAAGATGCTTTCAAATTATATGTTGTAAATCTAGAAGTCTGGGAACCTGAGAATATGAATGAGCCTTAATGCATTGATGCCAAAGATCTAAAGTTCTGAAACAGAAACCTTAGTGCTCTGATACCAAATGTTGGAAGTGAGGTAGGCCCTTGGCTCATGTCACAGGTCCATCGTTCCATAGGTCCAGCTTATACAACATTAATTCCAGCAATCTTCCATATTGACAAAACATGAACATACCACAACTTAATCATACAGATGATGAGATAGAGAAAGAATAGACGACATGTGTAAGGTGTTACGTAAGCCATCGCTTACTCATAGTATCATATATACCAATGTTCAATGTACAATGTGGGAGCAAAACTCTCAACCCCTCTATGTGATGAGAAATAGATGAACGAGTGAATGTACAATGTAACAAACATATTCAGATGTATGGGCAGTAATCTGAATATACATGAGATGTGTGACCTTATAGGTTATAGAAGAGTGAATATGAGTGACTGAAAGAGGAAAGGATCAGTGTGAAACTGATAGTCAACAAACCCTCATCTAAACTTAGGCTATGGAAGACCCTAAGTCAGATACGTGTGTGAAAAGATCACATACTTATAAAGTAGCATAGAATGCTAACAAGTTTGCTGCTAGAAATCCTCAAACTCATGTGAACACACCTTCTCAAACACCTCATTGAAATATGCATAAAGCATATACGTACTGTTTCTCTTGTACCTATGCCAAATAGGACTCCTCCTGATATGAACGCTACTGCCTCCATAAAATTCAAGTAGTACCTGTGTGCATAAAGAGAATATGTACCTGAATACTTAACATAAGATGTAAATCTTATGTTAAACACCATCCAATGTCTTTGAAGTAGTCCGACATCTTCTTGTAGAAGACAATCTTCAACTTAATATCTTCCTATAGAAGACAATCTTCAAATATGTCTTTGAAGTAGCCCGACATCTTCTTGTAGAAGACAATCTTCAACCTAATATCTTCCTGTAGAAGATAATCTTCAAATACACCATGTAGATGGCGGATCCTCACCATCAAGCTGTTAATGACCAAGTCTTCTTGCCATGAACAAGAGATAACCTCCTCTCCATGAGCTAGAGTGTGAGCACACCCTTCATCTTCTCCAAGAAGAATCATTAAGAAGAACTCCATAGCTGCTCCTCAACATGCTTCTAGTTAGCACCATGGCTGCCCCATGTGCTAGACGAAACACCACCTCTACTGAGGTCCAAGCTTCCAAAGCTTGTGTTGAACACTAGGTGAAAGATGAATACAAGTGAACCAAGCACTTGTTTATATAGTATTCTTGTTCCCTTGAAAAGCTTATCCAAAAGCCATAATAAAGCTATGATCGTAGCGATCGGTCAAGAATAAAGCACAATGGCATAATGATGCGTTTCGTGAATTCGTCCGTTGTTGTCTGTGTGACTATCAAAAGCATGGTTTAAAGGTTTTATTTTTCACACGCTACTGCTATCAGAGATTGAACTCGGGTGGCTAGAGTGAAGGTATTTTGTTGTAACCAAGAAGCCTTGCGCCTTTCTCTTGTAGAGAAATTTTAAAAGATTGTGAACATTCGTGTTTGCGCCCATCTATTCCTCAAGAACAGCTTGAGTAAAAATGAACCAAGAAGATATTGAATCTTGACCTATTGAATGAACCAATAGGATATTGATTCCAACATTCCCCATATTGAACTTTACCAACATATGATGTACATACTTTCGTTGAGTAATAAATATACCATAATTTGTGTATACAAGCTCTAAGCCAAGACTCCAGTAAGTTAATAAACCAAGATCATTGATTTTTAATTCTTCCATTAGTTGAGCCTTAACCTGCTCTATATCATTAGCATCATTCCTTGTAATGATAATATCATCCACATAGACACATAAGTAGATAACTTCTGATTTGTTCTTATTTATAAATAAAGAAGAATTTGCGTTGCTAGCCACAAAGCCTTGGTCCTACAAATAAGTAACAAGCCTATGGTTCCAAGCTCTAGGAGCTTGTTTTAGGCCATAAAGTGCCTTCCTTAGCTTGCATGGATAACCTGATTTATCTTCATCTTCAAAACTTGGTGTTTGTGCCATATATGCATCTTCTGATATCCATCCATTTAAGAATGCATTCTTGACATCTAACTGGTATAGATTCCAGTTCTTAGAGGCAGCAATACTTACCAAAACCCTAATTGTTGTCATCTTTGCCATAGGTGAAAAAGTTTCTCCATAGTCCACTCCATGAGTTTGGGCAAATCCTTTTGCCACTAACCTTGCCTTGTACCTATTATAGAACCATCTGAGTTCTTTTTAATGTTATGTATCCACCTGGATCCTATTACCTTCATATTTGGCTTCTTGGGAACTAGGTCCCAAGTATGGTTTTCCTGAAGTGCTTCTACTTCTTACTGCATGGCTTCTCTCCATTCTTTCCTCTTACTAGCCTCTTCAAATGAAGAAGGTTCTTCTACCATAGAGTCTTTAGTGATATACACAAAATGCTTGATGACTAATGATGTATCATAGCCATGCATTATGGGCCTTTTGCTTTCCCTTTGAGATCTCATGAGTGCTTGGTTGGAGGATTCTGGTATGTCTTCTGATTGCTTGCCTTTGGTCTTGCCTCTTGAGTTGATGTCGTCTAGTATTTCTTGATCTTCTTGAGTGAGGTTTGGAAATTCATTTTCCAAATCATATGGTAACTTAACTTTCTTGCAATCATCTTTAAACCATGAATTATTTTCATCAAACACTACATCCCTACTAACTATAAATGCTTTGTTAGTGGGATTGTATAGCCTGTAGCCTATTTGGTTTTGATCATACCCAATGAATATACACTTTTCAACTTTAGGGTCAAGCTTCCCTAATCTATGAGGGAATGTGTGCATAAGTAATGCACCCAAATATTTTGCAATTGCTCAATGAGGGTCTCCTACCATTCCATGCTTCATAAGGTGTCATACCATCGAAGGATTTGGATGGTAGACTATTAACCAAGTAGGTGGTTGGAAACAACCTCTGCCCATAGGTAATTAGTTAACTTCTTTTCATTCAACATTTACCTAGAAGCTTTAACTATTAACATGTTCCTTCTCTCTGCCACTCCATTCAATTTAGGAGTATATCTTGTTGTGAATTCCCTCTTTATGTCTCTATCCTATAAAAATGAATCAAATTCATGTGAAAAGTACTCACCACCTCCATCAAACGTGATCCTTTTCAAGCTTCTTCCTATTTGGTTCTCAACTAGTGCCAAGTAATTTTTGAAACATTAAATACTTCATCCTTATGCTTCATGAAATAAAGGATTGTCCATCTACTGTAATCATCAATAAATGAAACTAAGTACCTTGAACCTGAGATTTATGGATCTTTTCTAGGACCTCACACATCAGTGTGTACAAGTTCCAAGTAGTCTTCATGCATGTATCCCTTCTTGTTGAGAGGTTGACTATGAGCTTTGCCAAATTGACATGCTCCACATTTGTATATCATATGCTGCTTGATCACATTGGGAATGCCAAGCACACTCTGATCCCTACATATTTGCTTCAGATTTCTTTCTCCTATGTGTCCTAGCATTTTGTGCCATATCTCTAGCTTAGATAAGGTTTTATCCTTGTAATTGAAAAGTGTTATGTTCCTGGTGTCTTCAATCTTAAATGTGAATATTCGACCAGATTTCTCACCTTTAGCAATCCTTTTGAGTCCTTGTTGAGGGTCTTCCACATATGCTCCATGCTTAATGAATCTGACCTGTAAGCCTTTCTCAACAATTTGTCCAACACTAATTAGGTTTTTGGTTATGTTGACACATACAGAACTTTACTCAAGACGTTCATGTTACCATCAGAAGTCTTGACATTTCCAATTTTCTTTACTGAGTGTTTAGTGTCATCACCTATCTATTCTTCATGCTTCCCTTTGGGTTCTTCAAGATCAGATAATCAAGCTACATTTCCAGCCACATGATTGGAACAACCTAAATCAATATAGAAAAGATGTTCATCATCTTTACCTTGCTTTGATGTCATATACATGATGAGTAGAGAATCTTCTTGGTCTTCTGTATAGTTATTGTAGTCTCTTCTTCCTCTAAAACCTCCTTGATAATTTTTGTTGTTGTAGCTTTGATTGTAGTTATGATTGTAGTTGCTTCCTCCATTGTTGTACCTGCCTCTGGATTGTCCATAGCTACCTCTATGGAAGCCTCTTCCCCTTTGATTCCTTGTGTTCTTGAAGAATTCTTTTGTGGTGTGGTTGGTAAGACCACAAATGTTGCAAGGTGGATTGTTGTAGAATCTCCCCGTGCCTTGCTTTCCTCCTCTATCCCTTCCTCTAACACCTCTTCCTTTACCTGTATAATTAGCTTGAGAGGTACTAGCCTCTTCTTCATTCTTCTTGCTTTTACCTTTATCCTTACTTTTATCCTTATCTGTATAAAGGGTAGTTAATTGATTACCTCTAGAGTTGTCACCATTCTTGTTGAGCTTTGTCTCATGGGTGAAGAGTTGCCCCATCAAGGTATTGAGGTTAGGTATTTTCATATCCATGTAAAGGTCCATTGTTGTGGTGAAGGACTCCCATTTATCATTAGCTTTGATGCCATTAATGATCTACCTTACTATGCGTTCTTCTATTTCCTCTCCAATGCTTGCAAGCTTGTCAGCCACATCTTTCATCTTGGTTACTTAATCAGTCACTCCTTGCTTTGGTTGCTTCTTTAGAGTTGTAAACTCCAACCATATCTTCCTAACTCTTGTATTTGATGAGAAATATGATGAGAGTACTTCCCAGGTCTCGTGGGAGGTCTTACAATTCCTAATGTGAGGCAATAAGAAATCAGAGATTGATTTTAGTAGATAAGACCTAGCAAGAGCATCCTTTGCACACCATGTGGTCAACTTTTCTTGCTCTTCCCATGTAGGTTGATACTTGCTCTTCAAGTTTCGCATCTCTTCATCTCCTTAGATGTACCCATATAGACTTCTCCCTTGAAGGTAGGCTTGCATCCTTAGTGACCATGCTGAGTAGTTGTTTCTCTCCAACTTGTCAATGAAGGATGGAAATCCGTCTACCATCTTGCTTGTTGTTGTTGCGATACCACTGTTGGAGGAGATGGTGGATAGTCTTTAGAGATGAAGTGGTGTTGCTTGATCCTACTTCACACCTGCCAAGAATGATTGCTGAAGAGTGTAGTGGGCCTCTTTAGCTAGATAATGATCATAAATAATCACATATGTTGCTTGGAACATGATCCACTAATCAATGGATCAAAACAGATAGGTAGGGATTGATCCACAACCAAAAAACTTGCTATTCTTATTCCTACATCTATTCAATGTTTTGAATAGTTCTCTGAGCACAATAGCAATTTTTTGGGAAACTCTAACTAGCTTAGATAGATACCAATCATGAGTGATTTCATCTAAAATGATGAATTACACACTGAGAAATGTGTTTAGAAAATCACAGGATCATCCCGACAATTACTGGGTGCATCAGTTAACAGACCAATGGGTAAAGATGTGCTGATATCTCACAATCTAGAGAGGAAATAATAATGAAACTTTGTAGTCGTGTACAAGACAGTATGCTGAATATATTATGCTTTAAATCATGACAAATGATCAATCACGCATTGAGAACAAGCTCTGAGAAGATCAGTGTTCTAATGTAGTCATAGCACAAAAGTGAAATGAGAATGTAATGATAATATGTATATTAAATCCTATACAAATACCATGTCATTGGAAATCATATATTGATCAATGTGTGGGAGGTGAATGAGCTATGAGATGAGCTCTCAATTCACAATGGATACCCTTCACAATGATCTCAAGGACTCGAGATATCCTGCTGGTCATGTCATGGGTCTTTTTATAGTTGTAATTGGAGCCAATATTTGAATTCAAATTCAAAGATGTCTACCTAAAAGTGAATCCTGAAGTATAGGATATATTCTCTCATCAATAAATAACCAAATGATTTGTGATTGAAAGCTTCCTAACTCCACGTGGTTGTAGAAGACTTTTACAAAGGTAAATGTAAAGGATCTTTTACAAGAGGTTGATCATATAGAGATCCATATGGGTTATGCCAGTAAATCAAGTATGTGGGCTTGGTTTCTATTGCACCAAACACTCTTCCATCAGGCTTATGCTTCAGCTTATATACCCACTTAGTGCCAATGGCCTTCTTGCCAGGAAGCAAGTCATATAAAATTCAGGTGCCATTTTTCATAATAGCATAATATTCTGATTGCATAGCAACCATCCAATTTTCAAAATTTTATGCCTCATCAAATGAAAGAGGATCATTGTCATCATAGAGACTACAGGTAGACATAGTATAGCAATCGGATGCAAAAGAAGCAGTATGAGAGCCTGAACGAGTACCATATGATAGAGGTGCATCTAATTTGCTATCTTGTGAAGTCTGCACTAGCCATTTACGCATGGTTTTTGCCTCCTCTATATCATTTGTCTCATCAAGTGCATCATGTAAATTTGCATAAAAAATGGAATGAAAAAAGTTACCTCATCTGGACTAGAACTAGATTATCCACCTATAAAAAGAGGCAGCAAGGTATCATACATGTCTTTGTAGCTAACTGATGTCTCCTTAGTACATGAAAGTAATGGCTGAATAGCATCTTCCAAAAAAACAACATCATATCCAACCAAAATATGTTTAGTATGTGGAGGATATAGATGATAGCCTTTGTTTTCATAATTCTACCCAACAAAAATACATTTCACTGCTTTATCATCCAATTTCTTGCATTGTTGTTCAGGCACTAATGCATATGCTGGATAGCCAAAAACACGCAAGTGAGCAGTAGATGGCTTGCGACCATGCCAAGCTTCATATGGAGTGATATACTCCAATGAATTAGTGGGATACCTATTAAGCACATATGTTGCACACATAACATCCTCAAGCTAGAAACTTTGGGGTAAAGCCTGACTCTTGACCATACACCACACCATCTCCATGAGTGACATGTTCTTCCATTCAGCAACTCCATTCTGTTGAGGTGTATACGGCATTGTACATTGATGATTTATCCCTTGCTCATCCATAAATGCATTAAAATCAGAAGATATATATCCCCCCCCTTGATCACAATGGAGGGTGCCCATTTTACATGCTGACAAATTTTGAGTCCAAACCAGAATTCATTGTGAACAAGCTGCAATTTTTTAGTAGCTCAAATTGAACCATCTTTTGCAAATGAGGAATGCTGCATTTTGCCCAAAATATAGCCTTCACAGACATGTTTACCAGGTGCCTCAAGTTTGGGCAGAGAACACCATTTCAAATTTTTGTAGGCATAGCAAACTAGAAAAATTCAAATGACCAAAGTGTGCATTCCAAAGCTTTGCATCTGAAGAAGCCTCAAAATCATGTATTGCACATGTTGAATCATTCATAGATTTTTCGTTCTCAATGATCTTATACAACCCATGACATAAAATGCTAGAAGCAATAACAACATCACCATTTGAAAGATCATGAATTGTACATCTATCATCAACAAATTTTACAACCAAGCCAATCTTGGGTAAAGTTGAAACTGATTACAAATTCTTCTTGATCCCTCGCACAAATAAAGCATCTGACAATGTAAAAGAACTACCATCAGTAGTAGTCAGAATGATCTTACCAACTCCCATGATAGGATAAGAGGATTTTTTTGGTGCATGTGACAGTATTCCCTATAGGGACAGGCTTGAGTGGAGTAAAGAAATTGCATTGTAAGGTAATATGTTTTTTGCCCCACTATCAAAGTACCAAACATCTGAGTCTACTACAGACATGCATTGTTCATGAGAAGATGGGTCATAACTGCAAACAGTGGCAAATGTCCATTCTTCATTTTGCAGAAGATTAGCAGACTTTGTTTTGGGTGTAGAGGCCTCTGCAACAACCATTCTAGACTCTTTCTTCCTTGCCTTTTTAGCAGCCAATTTTGGACAACTCTTTATGATATGATCATTTCCTTCACAGTATTTCCAAAACAATTTCTACTTTTCTGTTTTCTTCTTGTCTTTGTCATCCTTCTTTGATTATGCAGAATTAGCAGATTTTTGCTTACTAATAGAAGAGCTCCATTTACATTTTCCCTTCTGACTAGCGAGGAAAGCTTCATCTGCAACATGCATAATGGACCTATTCTGCCTAGACTGATCGTCCTGTAATAGAACAGAGACTAACTCCTAAAATATTAAGGAATTTAGATTACCTTTCATCATCGATCAAAGAGTAGAAGCAAAACTCTGATATGAATCTAGAAGACCATTCAAAATAGTATGCACAAGTGAACTGTCAGGCAATAATTTATCAATAGAAATCAACTGCTCCTTCGAATCTTTGATCTTCGTCAAAAAACTATCCATGGAATCTCCTTCATTCATGTGATCATTCTCCATCTGTTTTCGAAGGTAAGCAACATGAGCCTCATTCCTTGCCCGGTACAGAGTAGTTAATGTATCCCAAGCATTCTTTGCTATTTTGCAGGAGCGAATGTGGGGAATAAGGGCACATTTGATCGATAAGGTTATCAATGCATGTGCCTAAGCATCTCTACCATCCCAACAAACTTTCTCTACAGTAGGTACAGGAAGAACCGCAGCACAAATAGGAATCTAAAGAATATCACCATCTTCAATGTCGTCTACATCACCTTCAATAACTATGTTTGTAGGTGTAATAGGACATTTTTCAACACCCTACACATATTCCACAATCCTTTTGCAACCAATACATGACGCACCATATAAGTCTATAATGGGTAATTGGTATTGTTCCAACTCAATAGGAAACATATGGAATACATCATCCTCAATAGGAAACATATGGAATACATCATTGCTTTCATCCATGGAGACTAACTAGAATACCTTGATGCAAAACAATGATTGTATCTCAAAAAGTTGAACAGAACTACCCTATCAAGTTTTGCTAAACGTCTAGTAAACTTTGAGATGCTTATACTAGCAAACCACAACATGTATATATCTTTGGCACAAAAAGATGAAATTTCCTGCACAAGTGTTGTGATAGTGTGTTCGAAGGCCGAAACGAACTCAATTTGTAATTTTGACACGATAGAGCAAAGATGTTTTGAATTCCTGGTCACCTTGAGTATGCTCACATTTTTATGTGGGAATCTGAGATTGTGATCGGAGGGGTGTCGACGACACCCTAGATAAAGCGATGACCTACTGTAATATTGATTGTTGGAGTTTGAGGTCTATGGAAGCACGCGAGCAACACAAGGAAAAAGAAGAAGCTTTGAACACAATGCACAATACCTAAAGAGGGAAAAAAGTGCCCCGATGGTCCTAGTGTGTTCACACACATCACTACCTAAATATATCAACAAATAGATTATTCGAACTATTTCTTCAATACATAATCCTTATGGATCTTTAGTTGGATCTCAAACCTTAAAGGTCTTCTTGATCCTTGTAGAACTCTCTCCCTTTATTTTCTAGATCTTGATGTCCTATGTTGACATTGTAACTAGATCTTTTTTGTTCTTCTTGGTGACTTGAGTTATCAAGTATTTGAAAGATGATGTTTTTGAGCGTTCTTTTAAGCTTGGCCTAAGATAACCTTTATGTTCCTTGAATTTCAAGTCATACCTTTTAGGTGAAGCTTGCAAGGCTTCAATCTTTGGATTTTACTTTCAAAATCTGGGAAGTTGGATTTTATTTATAACTTCGTATACATGAAGTTTATCAAGAGATATAGTTTTTACTATCGTGTCAAAAGAATTCTTCTTCCCTTTGAGAATATAATTTAAGAAGATGTCTATTTCCAAAACAATATCTTCTGAATGTATTCCATTGGATCATGAGTCCCTTTTTCTTTTGGCCATCAAGGAAAAGTACTCAAAGCAATTCAGCTCCCATCATCCCATACTAGTGGGTTCTTCGCCCAATCCACAGAACTATTTCTCCATACTTTCTCACCTTTTCTATCCTTTTTAATGCCCTCTATCTGCTACAAAATATGGTACAAAATTATGAGAGAAAGGTCTAAGGTGCTTGGATGCACCAAAACTAATCTTACTTAATTTTCAAGAGTATTTGGTTAAGCATTTATTCTGATGTGACAAATCTTATCGAACTTTAAGGTTTTACTTGATCTTTGACTCTATTTTGGGCCTTTTATCTTTTCTTCTCTTCTTTATTTGAATGAGAGATAAGAATAGGTCTTTCTCCATTAGATCCCCCTTTTTTAGATCATGTGTTCAATGTTTTACCCACGGGTTTTATTTGGGGATGTGACTATTATGCTTCATACAAGAAAACATTTTCCATAGGTTCTCTCTATTGGAATCCCTAGTTTATGTTGGGTTATCCTATGAAGCATCAAGAAAGCTTTAGGAAATATTCTATAGTTATTTCAACATCTTTTCCTAAGACACTTAGGATTTCTAAATTCCTTACGGTTTATGAAAGTCTTCTCTTCAATCGAGTGTTGGCGGTAGTCAGTCATAGTGGTGGAACTAGTAGCTAGGGTTGGATCGAGCCCCAAGGGTTTGGGTCATGTCATCCTAGTCCGATAAGCGGAGTTCGCATGTTGGGTGCCTTTCCTAGGGAGTAGTATGATGGGAGGCTCATCACACATGCTTTGAGATGGGGTGGAAAACACTTTGCATGTCTGATTGATGGAGTAGAAGAAGTGGGTCATCATGGAAGAAGCACGTGAACGTGGAATGAAATTATAAATATAACTCTCAAAGAAAAATTTTTGCTTAACAATTTTAGATCAAAAGTTTACACTCAATGATCATGAAACGATCGATCAATATACAAAATCAATGTCATAGAGTGACTATGGATAATACAACTCTGATAATGAGATACTCCGCTACAATTCGGATGAAGAAAATGAAATGCTAGATCGGTCTTCTCCACTATAGTGCAAAAAAAGACCACCTCTTTCTCTTCTACTCTTTGGGTATTTTTCGGAAAGAAAAATCATGGGGAGAAAACATCTAGTGAAAATTCTAATTAAGCTTAATCCTGAATAAATCAAATCTCCGATAACCCACAAACCCATGTAATACATTCCATATACATACTTTAGTGTATGTCAAGACATTTAGACCTTTATTGGCAAAGGTGTAGCGTGCATAAGGTTCAAAAATTGAACCCCTCCTTAAAGCATGAATAATTTCCCTCTCGGAGCTTTGTTCATTCAAAACATCATGCAAATTTTCCATAAAACTTTGCAAGTTGTTGCAATGCATTATTTGTATTCATCCAAAACCATGAACGTATTTGTGCACATCCAATCTTTCTTTTCCAAAACCATATTTATAAATTTGATGCATATTACGAATCAATTCTATGTAACCAAACTAACTAGCCCACATGGACTTATGCATCCATTCCAAGTTCATGTCTATAATGACATGCATTGCATGTTTTATGATTTGCACAAAAAAGAAAAGGGTGTGAATACTTATCTGGCAATTAAGCTTCATCCATTCTTTGACTCTACTTGGTTCCACTCTAGTAATGTAGCCTTGGTTGATTCCACCTCTTTCATTCTTGACTTTCTTCTCAAGCACTTTGTACTTATGGGTGTTCCTAATAGGTGCATCTACTAATGAAATCATGCATCTCTGTATGCATGCCAAAGGGTACAATCTTTATGCATATCCATGCACATGCTTGTTTTTCTTTTAAAAAAAGAACCTTGCAAGAAGAACCATGCTCTTTTGTATGCATGTAGAAGCATGTATGACCAAACTTTATGCATAAGTATTTTATGAACAAAATTCTTAGCTTCAAGGGTCATCAAGTAAATCATGCATGGTATGTTAAGAGAACTGAAAAGGAACATAATTGGAAGAATACATATCTTCATATCAAACTTTGTCCTTCCTTTGTCCTTGCAAAAGAAAAATTTCAAAGAAAATGATAATTATTCCTTCTTCATTGTAAAGAGCCTTTCTCCATGACTCATGGCATTTCATTGCATATACGGATGACTCTAACACATAGTATTTTTTCAAAGCTTCCAAATTGTTCTAAAGAAACTTTAGCAAGATGCCAAATATATTTAATAATGCAATAGAGGGATAAATCACACAAAGAATGAGAGATATGACAACAAAATACTTCCCCAAATTCAATTTGATGAAGTTGTATCACCTTTGAGAAACCTTTGAGTGGGCTTGTTTACTAGCAAAGATGAGGAAGTCTCTTTGGTCCGGTAGTCCAGTGTATGTTCTTTCACTACCCAAAAGTTTGAGTGAAAGTGGGTTGCAAAAGCACTTCAACATGCACCTTTTACCTCTCAAGTCCATGTTCCTTGGCTCTAGCAAGGTTCTAGCAAGGTAAATAAAACCATTCGATCTTTGATCGCTCTTGGAGGAATAGCCAATAAACTCCATCGACCACCATAGGGATTCACACTCTAGAGAAAAAGCATGGGTGACTAATGGTTCTATGGGCTTTTGTGGGCATTCCTTTTGGACTGATAAGACACTTGAGTGAATCCTTAAAAACTATAATCACCTGTGAAGTGAGGGATTTTCCCACCTTTGATGATCAAATCATGAAACCAGTCTTCATAAGGTGCAATGCTAGGCATATCGTATTTTCATCAAATCAAGGGAGGAGAGAGAGGAGAGCTCATGAAAACTTTGCTCCACTCGTGTTCAAACTTTGAGGGCACCTTCCTTGACTTCCCATCTCGTGGTTGATAGGGGCCCTTTCAATCCAAAGCGCTCCTCTATAGATGGTGGCCATCTGCTCCTTGCTTTTGCAAGCAAAGAGGACTTTGGAAGAATGCTGCTCAGAGGATGCCTCCATGCTAAAGCTCATGATCAAGTATAATAATGATCACATATAAAAAGTATATGAATAGAATATATTATCAAGATGATGATCTTTCCCTTCAACTTAACTGGCTCTTCATGCACATCTACTCCACAATGATACTATAACCATCACATAAGCACTCTGACATAGGCCCTTCTTCCTGAAAAAAACACAAAAATGTGTGTAATCATGTAGGCTCATGGCAAATGACCCTAGCTAGAAATCACATGCTCTATGAGCACACACAATTGGTGGAATAACATCCACATCAAATTCTCAAGCCAAGATCATACCCAATCAAGTTCATAGAATCATGTGCTCATATGTAATGGTGAATGCATTTTGTCAACAAGTGAACATGTGCCACAAGTGAATCACCTGCCATACTCACCTCTTACACCTAAATATGCTCCACAAAGCTTGTAATAGTAGAAGTATGTTCTCAAAAGCTCAAATATGGCAAATAGCAAGTTTATCTCAAAGCTCTCAACAAGACACATCTCTAGAAGTATGCTGGAAGCATTTGGACTTTTTGCATAACATTATGATGAAAAAACTAGATATCAAGAATTACCTACCTACACCTCAAGACTCCCTATGCCTTCCATGTGCAAGTAAACAATTAAAAATGGTGAGGAAGGGGTAGATAACACTATCTAGTACACATTTCACTCCACATCAATGCATACAAGCACACAAAGAAGGAAAAAAGTAGGCAAGAAGAAGAAGTCTGATATTCTTCACTTCTAGTTCTTCCAGTTCTTCTAGTTCTTCTATTACAAAAGAAAAGGGTCTTTACAAAAGAGTTTTTATTGACTTATATACATGTGCCCCAAAGTGTGTCCTTTCACATTTTGGATGGGCATAGTGACATCAATCCCCTCCTCGTAGGCTACTTCACTAGTCTACAAGGCATGGTGGATAACACTTGAGGACTTATCATGTATAATTACAAGGCTTTTACATATGCATCCATGATTACTCTCTCACCATGACAATGTTTTCCTTAAAAACATTGAAATTTTAGGGCCCGTTAGATCTTTCCTTGCTTTGCTCTTTGGTCTTTGTTTCCTCCTTTTTCTTTCTCTTTATCTTCTTTCTTCTACAAGAGAGCTACTTGTTGCTTCATCATACTTCTTTCCTTTTTCTTTAGCATCTTTAATTCTAGCTCTATCACTAGATGGGGTAGATGATTGATTATCTTATTATGTATTTCAATTCTTCATAAGCATGGATTCATGGGTGAAAAGTTGTCCCATGAGTTTGTTGAAATATGGCACTTGCATGTCCATGTATATATCCATGGTAGTGGTGAATGCTTCCCACTTATCATTCTCTTTGATTTCATTGATAAATTGTTTCACTATTTGATCTTCATATATGATCTCTCTAATCCTTCCGAGTTGGTTAGCTATGTCCTTGATCTTGGTGACAAAGTCAGTGACACTCTACTTATGTTGCTACTTGAGGGACGTGAACTCCACCCATAATTGATTCTTTCTAGCTAGGCTTGAAGAGAAGAATTCTTCAAGTGCATTCCAGGTCTCTTGTGAATTCTTATAGCACCTAATGTGTCAAAGTAAGAAATCAAAGATAGAGTTTAAGATATATAACATTGCCAAAGCATCTTTCACACACCATGTATTCAACCTCTCTTGGTCTTCTTAAGTTGGTTATCGTTTGGTGCTTAGCATAGACCAACCAGAATTGTTTCAAGTCAATTCGAAAGATTTTACATAGTCATTCATCCTATCATGAATAGAAAGCAACATTACCCACTACATAGTCATTTTCTCTTACATTTCTTAATATGTTTTCTAAATTTATGTAAATATTTTATCGATCCAAACACAACATATTCTTTCTTCACATGGAGCATTTTTTATGAATCTGTATGGATCACTAGATGTTTTAAATACACAAGGGATGGAGAAGTCACATTACTAAGCTAGAGATGTTTACTTTAAAAGAACTCCTCATGGGTGTGCTCTACCGCAATCAAACTATTTAGAAGAAATGTTCAACTAGTTTTTCCATATGACATTCTCTAGAAAATATGCAATGGAATAAGCACATGACTCCCAAATAGCAAAAGATGCAAGAAAGATATAACATGATATTGCAAGTGAGATATGGATGTCATCATCAAGACCATTGCATCATGCCCAATAACATGCACAAAGAGTCCTTGAAGGCTCCACTTAGAGATAGTTCATTGACTCCCATCTTTAGATTAGTATATATCAAAACTTGATTGTCAAGGTCCTTATATTTTCAATTTTCAACAAATAAATTTTCAATTTCTTCCATTCTATCATGATTAATTAATTTTATTTTTATCTTTACTTTTTTAAATGTTTTTGTTCTTCTTAACATAACTTAAGTGAAAGGATTTAAATAAAGGATGCCTCATTTATTTTAGAACTTTAGATCCTAAGAGAATGGCATGCATGAAGTAGGTTGCTAAGAAGGATCCCATCATCTACCCTAGCCACATGCAAGGTACTCAATGCCCACCATGCATGGCACCCCACAAGAAGCGTCGAATGACAACCCACTCTTTTAGACATCACTCGCGTGAGGGCACACATTCTGATAGCATTCCTTCATGAGAAAACAAAGCTTAAAAACATGACAGAGATGTGACACAAGAAATGCAACATTCCCCTTCTATATCTGATGACGAGCATATGATATGCCGTATTTGAGGTGAATTTCATGCCAAATCCTTGTACAAGAGAGCAATCAACTTGATACATCTCTATATGCATTTATACCTATGAAAATGTGTGCTAGGTCATCTAAAAAGGCCTAAGAAAGGCAAAAAAGGGGATCCCATAGAAACATGGGTATGGGCCTTGCATTGTAGGACCCATACTTGTGTTTCTTTAGTAGCCCTTTTTTTGCCTCTTCTTAGTTCTAGGCCCCTTGAATCATCATGCACTAGATATAACTCAAAAAGTCATTGATTTGACAATACAAAACATATGAAGTATATGTTCAAAAACATAAGGCACAATAGACACAATTGAATTGAAATGGGAATTGAAAAAAGCATCATTTCTATTAAAACTCTTTGCACTTTTCTTTTGGCCTTGAGACTCTCTACTACATCCTTCCTTCTTTGGAAAGATTGTTGCAATTGGTAGGTCAAAATAGAGTGAGATATAACATGGGGGCCTGTCAATCCAAGACCCAAATACATTCCTACTTTTCCTCTAAAGTTAACTCCTAGGGTAGTAAGGGAAAATGGCTTCCTAACCAAAATTCCAAAGTTCATCCCTTGCATAATTGTAGATAGGCAAAAAATTGCTCAGGGCCTGTAGACACCAAGCATGAAGTGTCCTTGAGGGGAATAGTCCTTGTGTACAACAACAAAATATTCCTTTGGAAATTTCCCAATGAATTTTTCCAAGGATAAACCACCACCACCTTGCCCCAAATGATCAACTTCAATACCTTCTTGAACATAGACATTTATTGAGTACAAACATTAAACATATTCAATCATAGAAGTGATTAGATACTCACATCTTCAAGCCTATCTTCATCCCATCCTCTTCTCAATGCATCTAAACAAATTGAAGAGTGATTCATGCCACTCTGTTCCATGACTAGTGATGTTGCAATATTCTTCTCCAAAATTATTTTCCTTATTGAAGTGAAATCCTCTTTAGTGGGATTTCTATTAGCATCATTTGAAATCTCCGCACACACCAAGGCAACAATGTTTGCAACTGAGAAAAAAATGCTAAGGCATTCACTGAAATGTAGACCAAATGCTTTCTCAATATCATGTAGGAACAAAAATTCTTCTCCATCTATAAGAACAATTGAAAAAATGTCCATCTCTACCTCTAGTAGAGTGAGTTCCAAGAACTCCAAGTTGGAGGGCAAATGCTCTGCAAAAGTACTAGCTTCATTTGGTTTGTCCACAACACCATGCTGAAATTCTCTACTTGTCTTATCACTCTCTTCTAATAAGTTGAGAGCTTCTATTTGTGGTTCCTTCTTACCATCTAAAAAACCCCCAATAACAAGATGGATTAGGTCTATGGGTGTAGGGTCAGGCCCCTCATTGAGGATAAATATTTTTAAGATAATTATTTCTTTCCCATCTTCCTCTTCTTATTGTAATGTTGCATTATTGGCACTGTGTAATCTAACAAGTGCCCTGCATCCTCAACAATGGGCTTGAAACACTTAAGACACTTTGCAAGGCCTCATCTCCTTTATGGATATAAAAGAGTAGGTCAAAGGGGACCTATTTTCCCTCATATGGGGGAATATCAATGG
The DNA here is from genome assembly GCA_020310875.1 of Ceratopteris richardii. Lineage (NCBI taxonomy): Eukaryota > Viridiplantae > Streptophyta > Polypodiopsida > Polypodiales > Pteridaceae > Ceratopteris > Ceratopteris richardii. Next base: position 60,211,600 of record CM035416.1, on the reverse strand, counting down.
AGTACCATAGTATATAGAACATATAATCAATAATCTCCTTTAGAACATGAGTGTTCATGGTTAGTGTCCCTTGAAGATTATGGGCTCTACACACTAGATCATACAAATTTGTACGGGATTCTATAGCGTTGAGAGAATCTCTAGCTCTTTGTGAGTGCAAATGTGAGAAATGAGAACATAAAACCTATTTTTATAGTGGTTTTAGGCTTTTAAAGTGAGTGAGGTAAAATAGTGAAAGCTAAAAATGATTATTTGATCACAAAATAATGCACAAAACACAAAACAATATCAAGATTTTTGCATTAAAGCAAATTTTTAAACATAATATCATGAAAAAACTTGAAAAACCACATTGCAAAGCACTTAACATAGAGTTTTAACAATACAAAAGTATTGAAATCACTATTGCATATAACAATGTGTACAAAATCTCTATCATATATTTCTTCTCCTAATTTTTGCGAGTAAAGTAACTTGCAAGTGCCAAAAACCATCAGATAGAAGGAATAGGACCAAAAAAGTGATAATCTACATTGCAATCAATAATCTGCAAAAGACCTATGGCAATGAGAGTTAAGTTCCATCTTTACTCCAATCTATAGAGAGTTTCATGATATTCCAGTTTTCTTCCAACCTATAGCCAACTTAAAAGAAAATGAAGTTATTGAACTAAAAGAAGCAATAATGACAAGATTGCTTGTACAAAAGCACAAGACATTTTGCACCTTATCCCTTTGTATTCTAAAATTTGATTGAGTTATTCCCTCAAAGCGCATAATCAAAGTGTTCTCTCACATTAGCCAATGTCCAATGAGGATTCACTAAAATAGTTTCCATTTCATTTTTGGGCAATTTAAGCGTAATTTCAAATAGAACTAAATATTCCTCATAAGTTTGTAATGGTATCCATTACCAAAGTTTGCACATCCAATGATCATAATTGAATCTTATGTACAATGAATTATGATGTCCCAAATATCAAAATCCCATACCTGTTCCACCTATTTTACAAAAATATCTATCAACTTTTGCAATTCAAAACCCTGATTTTCAAATAGAAGACCTTCCACTTCTTCATATGTGATATCTGAAAGAACTTGGAGAAGCTTGTAGAAGGTAGAAAAATACATTTCAAAGCGACGAAGTTTGGTCTAGCCAACCGGCACAAGACCAGCCCTTGAGCTTATGGAGACTCAAATAGACCTTATAGGCATGCTCTAAGTTCAAAGAAACACACTATGTACTTTGGAGCATCAAGGAGAATGAGGTGATACAAAACAGATAGGTTTGCGGGTTGACTAGCTCAAAAAACTTACTATCTATGGAAGAGACAATGAACTTCAAATGCCCATAGCGACCAGCGTGATTACAATTAGAAAAAATCCTTTTATCGGAGTGATAGACATAGGTTTGAGTATATAGAATGCACAAAAGTATAAGGAATAAGCAAAATATGCTATAGGAATGAATGCGACATTCACCGGTGGTACTTCCTATTTTTCAGGAATACCCAGAGATTGACCCTGAGACAGAAAAACTCAGATTTCTCCTAATCTACTAAATCAAATGCTATGAAAATTTATATGCATAAACTAGACACTAATATCTTTCCAATATGCCATCTTTCACTCAATTTGGAGCTCTGTAGAGAGAGCAGCAGCCTCTGCAAGATTACTGTTGGGGAAGAAGATGATGCAGAGAATTGAAGGAGCAAGACAATGATGGGCACAAGTGTATGTATATTGCTTCCATGACATGTACAAGTGATTTCAAGTCTTTATATAGACTCTAAGAGTGTTCCACGAGTTCTACAAGTGAAATTTGAATTCAAATGAAGGTGGGAATGGTTGTTGGAGGGAATCAATTCACTTTCCTACAATCTAGGAAAAGTGAAGATCTAGTTTGATCTATTTTTAGGTGATTTGATTGCTTGATTGAATGAAACTTCAACCACCACAAATTCGTGGGATTTGGGCTCTATCTTTCTACCTTTACATGTGTAAAGCTCAAGGCTTTTACAACGGTAAATGAACCATCAAAAATCTCTCAAAAAATACAATACATTATCTCCAAATATGTGAGGTTTGGAACTCACTAGTCCCAAATCTGTATACAATGCTTTTAACCATATTGCCTCTTGAGTTGCTATGGTCAAGCCTCTGTACTCTGCTTCAGTTGAGGATTAAGAAACTGTTGGTTGCTTCTTGGAACTCCATGACACTAGCTTTGAACTTGCAAATGCTAAGTAACCAGATGTACTTTTTCTATCATCCTTAGCTCCTGCCCAATCTGCATCTGAGTAGATTTTGATATCCAAATCTAAAGAGGATAGAATATACCTTCTTTGATTGTACCTTTGAGATACTTAAGTACTATCTTAGCCGCATCCATGTGTGGTCTTCTTGGTGAGTGCATGAACTGACTAAGCACTCCCACACTCTATGAGATGTATGCCCTTGTATGAGTAGCATATATCAAGCTACCTACCAAGCTGTGATACTCTTTAATGTCTTCAATTTTCTCACCTTCATAAACACTAAGTTTATGATTCATCTCAAAAGGTGTACTTGCAGGTTTAGTGTTCTCCATTTTGAACTTGAGAAGAAGATCATGAATGTATCTTCTTTGAGTCAAATACATTCCTTCATCTATGTATATCAGCTGCATACCTAGGAAATATGTGAGCTCACCTAGGTCATTGATTTTGAACTCCTCTTGCATGTGTCTGATCCTTTGAATGCCATTTAGATCATCACCTGTCAAAATAATATCATCTACATATACACATAGATAGATAACCTCATTGTGATCCCTTTTGATGAATAGAGAAGGATCTGAGCTGCTAGCTTTGAACCCTTGATCTTGAAGATATGTAACCAACGTGTAATTCCAAGCTCTAGGAGCTTGTTTCAATCCATACAATGCTTTCTTAAGTCTGCAAACATCAGATGATGATTAAGGTTTTCAAAACCTGGTGGTTGTGACATGTATACCTCTTCACTTATCCAACCATTTAAGAATGCATTTTTCACATCAAGTTGGAGGAGTCTCAAATTCCTTGCAGCAGCTACACTTATCAATGTCCTAATTGTAGTCATCTTTGCAACTGGTGAGAATGTTTCCTCATAGTCTATACCATGAGTTTGTGAGCATCCTTTGGCAACTAACCTTGCCTTGTAGCTGCAAACTGATCCATCTGAATTTATTTTAACTTTATATACCCATCTGCAACCAATTACCTTTTGATTTGGTGACATTGGAACCAAATCCCAAGTGTCCATCTCCTTCAATGCATCTATCTCTTTGTTCATGGCCTTTTCCCAATTAGGGTTTCCCTTTGCCTCTTCATAGGTTGAGGGTTCCTCTAAAATAGAGTCTTTTGCCAAGTAGATTGAATGCTTCGTAACAAATGTGGAATCATATCCATACCTTTATGGTTGTTTCTTCTCTCTTACTGATCTTCTAGGTGCTTGTTTTGAGCATTCTCCAACCTCTTGCCTCTTTGCTTTGACTCTTGACTTCCATAGCTTGCAATCCTTTTCTCTTTCATCTTGGTCATCGTCTGTATTACTTCTTGGACCCTGGACCTGTGTATCATGCTTGCTTCCTAATTGATGAGAGTCAGAATCAAGATCATATGGTAGTGTTACCTTTTGTTTGTCTTCATCATACCAAGACCTGTGTTCTTGAAACACAACATCTCTACTTGTAGTGAATTTCTTGGTTGAAGGATTGAAGAACTTGTAACCCATCTGAGTTGAATCATATCCAATAAACACTGCCTTTGTTGCCCTTTCATCTAGCTTACCTCTTATTTGTGATGGTACATGAACATAAGCTAAACAACCAAAAACCTTGCAATGTCCAAGACTAGGTTTTCTTTCATGCCATGCTTCATAAGGAGTCATACCTTGAAGTGAGTTGGATGGTAGTCTATTGACAAGGTACACAGCAGTTGAAATAGCTTCTTCCCATAGATAATGTGGCAACTTCTTTTCTTCAAGCATTGTTCGGGCTGATCCAACCAATTTCTTGTTTCTCCTCTCTGCAATTCCATTTAGTTGAGGAGAGTCCCTAGTAGTCACTTCCTTTTTGATACCTTTGTCCTGCAAGGACTCATCAAACTCTTTGGACAATTATTCTCCCCCTCCATCAGATCTGAGCTTCTTTTGTGATCTACCTATATGATTCTCCACATGTGCAAGATACTTCTTGAAGCAATCAAACACTTCATTCTTACTCTTGATAAAGTATAGAACAGTCCATCTACTATGGTCGTCAATACATGAGACATAATACCTTGATCTTGCCAATGAAGGTTCTTGACTTGGTCCCCATACATATGTATGTACTAAGTCCAATAAGTTGTTGTGGATGTAGCCTTTGTGGTTGAATGGTTTTATTTGTGCCTTCCCAATCTGACATGCATCACACCTGTTGATCATGTGTTGCTTTGATATGTTAGGCAGTCCTAGAACACTTTGATCCTTGCATATATCCTTCAAGGTTCTTTCATTCACATGAGCAAGTCTCTTATGCCACACTTCAAGCTCACTTAGGGTTTGAGACCCAAAGTTGAATAGAGCTATGTTCCTAGTTTCTCCTACTTCAAAAGTAAAGAGCCTACCATGCTTCTCACCTCGGGCTATCTTTTTGAAGCCTTGACATGGATCTTCCACAAAAGCTCCATGTTGGGTGAACCTAACTTGCAAGCCTTTTTCAACTATTGGGCCTACACTTATTAGGTTTTTAGTGATAGTGGGTACATAGAGAACCTTACTCAGAATGTTTGTCCTACCATTGGAAGCTTTGACATAACCAATCTTCTCCACATTGTGCTTCGTGTCATCCCCTGTTTGCACTTCATGTCTATGCTTTGGACTTTCCAAATCAGATAGAAGAGCAATGTTGCATGCAACATGATTTGAACACCCTAAATCTAAGTAGAACAAATGATCATCTTCTTTACCTTCTTTGTGGCTTAGATTCATAAGAAGCGATGAGTCTTCATGTGGTTGATCTTCTGAATAATTGTTGTAGTCCCTTCTATTATAGCTTCTATTGTTATTGTTGAAGTTGTGTCCACCTCTGCCTCTATTGCTTCCATATCCACCTCTTCCACTTCCTTTCTGGGTCTTCCCATTGAACCAGCAATTCTGAGTGGTGTGGTTGGTCTTATCGCATATGGCACAAGGTTGAACATTCTGACCTTTGGCTTTGACTTGCTTTGGTCCTTTCTTCTTCCCTGTACAAGTGATTTCAAGTCTTTATATAGACTCTAGGAGTGTTCCACGACTTCTATAAGTGAAATTTGAGTTCTAATGAAGGTGGAAATGGTTGTTGGAGGGAATCAATTCACTTTCCTATAATCTAGGAAAAGTGAAGATCTAGTTTGATCTACTTTTAGGTGATTTGATTGCTTGATTGAATGCAACTTCAACCACCACAAATTCGTGGGATTTGGGCTCTATCTTTCTACCTTTACATGTGTAAAGCTCAAGGCTTTTACAATGGTAAATGAACCATCAAAAATCTCTCAAAATATACAATAAATGATCATAAGAAAAAGAACTCTCCAACGGATATTCTTTCGACGCGATAGCCTTTGATGTAGATCAAATCCACCTCAAGCATAGTGTAAGCTTGATGTTCCAACAATATCTTTACACATGAACATGGTGGAAGCCTCTTGGAATGAGAACTCTTGAAATAAATATACAAAAAAATGGATGGGAAAACACTAGTGCAAAAATACAGATTTAGAAACTTTTGTGAATTTCAAAGAGTTACGTATGTCCGTTACCATCTTATGATTCAAAGATGATATGGAACATATATGAGGTTTTGGCCACTCCAAGCTAAGAAGAGAATCTACTTAAATTCTCTCTAACCTTCTAAAACCACTCTCTGTAGAGCATATGTCATATCTATGTGTGTAAAAGAAAGCTCTATCATGGGAAATTCAAGTAGGAGATACTTGTGGAAAGACTAATACACCAAGACTTGCATGCAATGCTTGGAAAGTACCTATAAAACTATCAGTGGCTGATCTTCCACCAAAGTGGAAGCAAAAATATATGCAAAAAATAAAAGCATATCTAAATAGGTTAGAGACGTATTCATCACTATAAAACATATAGTATTATAGAGTAATAATTACAAATGAAAGGATATCTAATTCTAATAGATCTTTTGAGTTTCATATTTGCTATTATAAAAACATGTTGTACAATAGAAACCATCCCATTTTCTTTGTGCTTTTTGAAGGCAACTAACTTTCCCTTCCAATGAAGATCCAAATTTCCATTATATATAACTAGATGATGCCCAATTCTAGAGGGTTTCATGTAGACTCATGCACCTTTGAAGTACTCATGGGGTAGCCATTGTCTATCTGTAGCTTTGATCTTGTGACATCTTAATGTGCGGACTTCATATTTTGGCTACAAGCTTTAGATGTTATCATTGAAGTTGAAGGTATTCAAGCTATAACATTAGTTTGAGATAGGAGATGTAGATAGCTTGGAATATCAAAACAAGAGCTTCGATGGTGTGCTATAGAGAGAACACTAGTGGAAAAGATGACTTTTTGGGACCAAGGTATGAAAATGTATGGTTTAGGAGGTAAATAGGTTTTCTCTAAATAAATCATTTTTCAACTCAAAACATGCACAGATTTTGAATTCAAGGTCAAAAAGTCACCTTTGGTCCTAAGAATTAATGAGGAGTCCATTCTTTATCCACGTCAAGAAAAAACTATGGAAGTTAAATCATTTCTTGGCACTAACCTTGTGCATAATATTGATGGTTGGTTTTAATGCCTCACATTGACATGTGACTTAAAAATGTCTCATTTTTTTATGATCCACATAAATAATGCATATAGATAGATGTTTCACATCAGACTTAGGTTGCACATACTACAAATCTATTGCTTTCATATTAGTGCAACAATTCCATCCCTCACATGGATGCTAAGAATTGATATTTTGATGATATCAGCCTTACATGTGCGACAATGATCATGAATGTGCTCGCCTAGAGAAGAAAGCACGGAGACAAATTGAAGCATTTCCTATTAGAACATGTACAATAATACTTCTTTGTGTACATGGAGCATATATATTTCATACCACGCATCAGACTATAATGTCTTGAAATCTCATTTCATTTATGTTGTGGACACTATTTATAAAGTTTGATGCTTTTGAGATACATGTCTTAAGCTATTGATTTTCAAAAGTGGCTTCGTATTTATTTATTCTTATTTAATGAATCTATCACCACATCGTCTCTTAGTTTTTCTAGTGATGGATGATGTTGATGTCTTATTGAAGTAAAGGTGTGTGAATTTATTCCTTGCATGGATTTTATTTGCATCTAGGTAGTGGACACATCTCATGATTGTCGATGTGGTTTCCTTAATTTCATCTAAAACTAATATATGACATCAACTTGAATTGTTATTATTCTCATTTATGCAGATTATAGTTGCTACTAAGAAAAATGCAATCTGTATTGTTCAACTTGTGAAGAAAATCAAAGTGTTGGTGCTCTTGGACATAAAGTCAAGTAGATCAATCATTATAATCTATCATCCATAGAGAATAATTATACACCTAACAAAGAGAAAAAATCATAGTCCAAAAAAAAATATTTCAAACATTCTGAATGGGGTGAACATTAATATTGAGAGAATTCACATTTGATATTTGTGATTTTCTCTAAGAGTGGATGGGGTGAGGTTATGGTAGTTATATTATTTTACTATGGGAAGGTCATGAATTTCATATGATGATGTGTCAAATTATGTGTTTTCACTTGTAGATTGTACTAAGGCTCTTAAAAAGGTGATAGTTAAAGGGGTGAAATAGGTCAAGCAAGTGTGCAACCTTGATTCTCTTTCTCTTGTCTAGACTTATCACCTCCATCAACCCTTATTGCAATACTTCTTCCTTACATTTTTGGCCAAGTTCGTTATGGAGAGAATTTTAAACTAACTCCTATGAATTCTAAGGTTAAGATACATGATACAAAAAAAATCAATAAGAAAGTCATCAAAGAAATAGTGTAATTTCATGTTAAACACATTTGACTGATATGAAGCTAGTTTGCAAGACCTTGTTCATCCTCTAGTGAGCTTGTCTCAAGGGTTCTTACATTGGAGTAAAACATGTTACATTTATGTGTCCTTGAGTAGCTTTGATGTGAACTATTTTCCCTATACATGGTCACTTTTTACTCTAGTGTTGGGTAGAGGTTTTTTCCCCATGTAACCACATATAAATGAAATAATCATATGTGGTGAGTTAAGTTCCTTCTCAACCTATTCTTTTTTTTGCATCACTCCCCATGGACTTTTAACAACGCAAATCAATTTCAAAGCATATAATTACAAAGTTAAGCACTCAAGGATCATTTTCATCAGGTGCGTTGGGTTTAGCCATCCCCTTTCAAAGCCATTCATGTAGTCTAATTCACCATCAAAGTTACATTTTGTGAGCTGCATTTCAGCATTTTGGCTTTGTTGAAGTTCATATCTTGCTACTTTTAAGTTCTTTGGTGTAGTGGCAAGCAGTAATGACTTGTTTGGCATTCTTCAAGCTAAAGATAAGCTTGATCAGACCAACTATGAAATGTTTTCTTACATGATGAATCATGTTCTTGTCGCAAAACGACCATGGAATATAGTGGCACATGTTGACAAGCGACCCAACAGTTCTTCTACTATGTAGTCTATTGTCATAGATTCACGATCTTCTTCAAGTACAATGACTATACCTTCTCCACCTATGCAAGTGAAACTTAGATCGTATAGAGAAGACGTCCAAGCTCACACATTGATTTCCCTTTCTATGAAGAGGCATATTGTTCCAAACATCCGGTGATGCACTACTTTGAGAAAAGCTTGGGATACCCTACTTCTTTTTATCTTGTGCATAATGAAGCATGTGTTACTTACTTGAGAAGGAAACATGAAGATGTATGTATGGCTGAAAATGAGTTAGTGGATGTATATGTTACAAATGCATTAAGGATTTGAAAGAGAAATTGGAAAACATTGATGAGATCACTATGGATGCATCACTCATTTCTACACTAAAAGGATTATCGGAATCTTTTCAAAGCTTTGCTACTAAAATTTTTTTGCTTGCAAAACGAAATCCAAAAATGTATAATTTTGATGAGTTTTATCTCTTCTTTTGCAAAAAGATCAATCAAGGTTGAATAGAAGTGGTTTGCTTGATGGAATGCGAGCACTTGCTAGTACACCAAAAGGTAAAAAGCAAGCATAGTTCATCTATGGGTTCATCAAAACTAGAGCATAACTCTTCATTTTCCATGTCCTCCTCTCTTGATGGTGATATGCAAAAGGAGAAGATATTTAAGTATTCTTGAAAGGTTGTTCATACAATTGATGAATGTAAGAATCTTGCTAGACTTAATGAAAAGAAGAAAGAATCTCGCATGTCGATTGTTGAGAATACATCTAATGCAAAGAATGATGAAGCTAATGGTGGTCAAGATGTTTGGGCATGTGTTTTTACATGTCATTATGATTCATCATCACATTCTTCATGTATAATTATGAGTGAAGCTTATTTGTATTAGTTTTTTGGCACTGGTGCTTCAAAGCATATCACTTCATGAAAAAAAAAAAAAATTGCATCTTTGAAAGATGTGCCCAAGGGATGACATCTTATATGTGAAAATAATGTTTCTTATCCTATTATTGGAGTTGGAGAAATTCAGTTTATGGCTTTAAGTGGAGGTATCATTACACTTAAGAATGCATTTTATGTATCTGGTATAACTAAAAACTTGATTTTGGTTCCTACTATTTCTAGTGCTAGACATCATGACCACTTTGCTGATAACAAATGTATTGCTCATTATTTATGCAATGATGATGTTATTGTGATCCTAGGGACATTATGAAATGGTTTGCATCACTTGGATACATATTAGGGACTAGCATCAAATATCTTTCTTACACATACTTATTCTATGGCTTAAATGAAGTTATGGCATGCTTTTTTGGTGATTTCAACTTTAATAGTTTGCTTTACTTGCAAAATAAGGATATGGTTATTGGTTCTACCATATAAACTTCTACCTTGGAGATAAGCTTCCATCCTTAATGACCAAGCTGATTAGTTACCTCTGTCCAATTTGTCAATTGATGAAGGAAATCCATCTGCCATGTTGTCCAACCTTGCTCTGATACCACTGTGAAGAGATGGATAGGTATGTGCTTGAAGATGAAGAGGTGTTGCAAAATCCTTGATCTACACCAGCCAAATGAACTCGAGAAGTATATGGTGGGCCCTTTTAGCTTGCCAATGGATGTATTAGACACCCTATGTACCTTGGAAGATCACTCTCAAAAAGATAGATCAAAACAGATAAGTTGGAGTTAGCTCAGAGGTGAAAACTTGCTATTCTTGGTTCATACACCTGTCCAGTGTTTTACATAATTCTCTGAGCACAGCAGCAATTAGCTTAATTCCTCTTGGGGAACTCTAGATAACTTAAAGAGCTAACTTTCAAGAGTAATCTCATAAAAAATAATAAACCACACACTAAGAATGAGTTTTAACAAGTGATGACATCATCCCGATTTTCACGGGCTGCTACAGTTTGAGACCAGTGAGCAGAAAAATCAACATAACTCTTAATTTAGGAATCCAATGATTATGAAAATTTATATGGTTATATTATACAGTAAGCTGAATCCAACAAGCTTTAAATCACTGAATTTGGATAAGTAACCACTGAGCAATGGCTCTGACAAGATGAGTGAAAAAGTCGGGTACCTGACAGAGAAGTGAAGATGAACAGACCCTGTTGACTTCAAATGAACATAACTGAAGATTGCAACATCCAAATGACATGAAAATTTGTGAGCATATAGTAGACTTATAGAGATAACTTTACCAAGTTAAATCACTGAAAATAATGCACCAAGCTCAGAGAAAACGTCTCTGCAAGCTGACTGAGAAAAACTGAGAGTAATGGCAGTGAGTAGTACACTTCACAAGAACATGGAAAGATGAACTCAAATAATCATGAAAATGAAAGTATATTGCTTGTACAATACAATGACTTACTGATACATATGTGTGCCTTGTAATCACACCTTGATATGGCATAAAGCTCAGCTCTTGGAGGTCTTCACATAGGTCTCTCTAACCACGACTAAAACTGCCATCTATTTATAGTTGAGTTTGGGAGGCTAACTTCCCTCAATCACTCTCCAATCAATCAATGATTGATTTGATTCTCTACCTACCACAAATCACGAATTCGTGGCTCCTCTTTCCATTCTTGATCAAGTGGACTCAACCACTTAAGATTCTTTCACTTTTACATTAAGTAAACTCTTCAAAAGTTACAAGAGGTAGTTCACAAGTGAACTTTACATAGTCTTCATTTTAAGGCTTTTTCTATGACTTTGTGGGACTCAAGCCAATACTTAGGCTTGTCATAGACTTGCTCCAACAATTGTTGGGCATCAAGCAAAGTATATTAGAAAGCTACTTCACCATTTTTCTTTTGAGGATTGCAAGCCTATCTCAACACCAATGGAAACACCATGTAGGTTCTCAATTGAGGATGCAGGTGATGCATTTGATACTTCTCTTTATAAAAAATTTATGGGTTGTATGATATATGCATGTAACACAAGGCCAAACACACAATATGCAGTTTCCTAGTTGAGTTGATTTATGCATAGGCCTAGCACTAAGCATTGGCAAGTAGTAAAATGTGTTTTTGGATATCTCAAAGGCACTTTTAATTTGGATCTGTTTTATGGCAGAGATGTTAAGTTATGCTTGTATGAATCTATAGATAGTTATTGGGCTAGTTGTTATGATACATGAGTGTCTAGTAATGGTGATTTCTTTTTCTTTGGAGGATCATGCAAATCTTTTTTGAGTAAGAAGCAACCTATTATGGCCACATTAAGTTGTGAAGCTGACTACAGGATTGTATTCATAGTTGTAGTAAAATGTATATGGTTGAGATACCTACTAATGGATCTATGCACGGAGATTGATGCACCTATGCATATTCTCACTGATAGTCAAAGTGCAATTGGAGCTTGTATGAAACCCTATGTTTCATGTGTGCACAAAGCACATTGGAGTTCATTATCATTATGTTGGAGATTGTTGTCATGTTGGACATATTGATTTGGTATATGTGCCTACACAAGGTAATTTGGTAGGCATATTCACCAAAGCTCTTCCACAATATTTATGTGTTCCATCTTTAATGTGAGCCATTTTCCTATACAACGGCATTTTTTACTCTAATGCTAGCTAGAAGTTTTTCCTCCATGTAACCATATATACATGATATACTCAATATGTGGTCTTACTTTGTACTTAGCAATTCATTTGTAGCTCTTAATTCACTCATTCTCATATCATTGATCATCCATCAACAAAGAGCTTTTCCATTCATCACGTGTCTCTATTCTTTGATCTCCTTCTTCACTTTTCTATGTACTTCTATTCATGCTTCCTCACTCACTCACACACCGAACAAAATAAAGCAAGAGGATGGATTAAAATAATAATTTGGAAATGTCAAATTTCCCATTTGTAAAAACAATTACTCACAAGACTCCCATTGATCTAGATAATTGAATAAGCTCATTAGAAATCAAGGCACCAAATAACATGCCATGAAATATTCAAGAAGAAAATGAAGATAAATCTACATGTTATTGTCTTCTCCTTTTGCTAATGATTGACCAAATCAGTGCAATTCAATAGGATAATATGGTGGCAATGATCTTGAATATTATTCATTATCCATTAGGGGGTCTCACTCTACTAAAGCAAGAAGGTAGCACATGAAGGAAGATCCTATCATGTATCTCATCAAGACTATTGTATACAAAAGCTTTGGGACCTCCATCACAAAAGAAAAACAGAGAAAAAGGAGGGTAAAAACAAATAAGGGTTAGGTAGACCCTCAAGTTGATGTTACAAAAAAAGGCGAGAACACTCCATCTATGCATTAAGTTTTTGGGGACATGAACCTCACACCCTAGAGGGCCCTTTAGGGTATATCTATGATTAGAGGCTTATTATTTTTATTATTTCAAGAGTTATAGCAAAAAATATAAGTCTAAAGGAGATACTTAATAAGCTGAATAATTCTTTTTGTATATTATTAGATATTTTTCATATTTTATCTTCCATATCACTTAATTTATTTCAATCATAAGTTCTACACGAAAATTCATGATATGTTGATGAAGAAACTTGGTTTCCTCACATGGGTCTAATATGTTAGAAAATATCTCATCTCCTCTATTTATTAATCCTTATGGTATAAGTTGTTTTTATTTCTAATTGAGTGTGTATTCATAATATTTCTTTTATTTTAAATATGTCTCAATTTGGTTAGTTGTAGTTTTCTATTAGGCTTCGAAGGGAAAGAAAGTCATTGATTTTGTTGAGGAATATTCACCTTGACTTTTGGCCCATAATTCAATAGCTAAGAAAAAAATCCACATATTAGCAATAAGAAATGATTTTTTTTGGAAAATGATTGATCTTAGATTTTCATAATCTAACTCATCTTTAACTTTTTTTTATGTCTTGATATTTTAATGACACATGTTAATGATAGTGTATTTTGGAAGTAATGTGTGATCAAACTTAGGAACAAAGGTGAACTTTTTTCCCTTTTTAGAATGTTTTTTTACCCTCATTTGTATATACATCATAAACCTAATTGGATTATTATCTTTGCACATGTCATGTTTAGTAGTACGACTTATAGTGTGCTCTAAAGTTTCTTCTTCCTCTTCATGCTATTCATGTGCATTAGCACTCCCAAATTCCAACAATTACTATCAAATTAGGCCATTGCTTCTATAGGTTCTTCATTCATAAACCCTTACTGAGTTTCTTGATTTTTACAAAAGGTGATGGTAATTTTAGGTAGATATGATCTACAAAATAAGTTGAAGTGTTTGGTGTAGGAAACAAATCAATGTGAGCATGTTTCGACATCGAAACACACTATTGTAGTGAATATGCAAAAAATTTTGAGTTATTTTCCATTTTTATTGAGTATTTTTATTTCAAATGCAATTCTACTAGAAAATTGATAAATCTTTGCAAGGTACCTTTGTTCATATTTTTCAAGAAATAGTCAATATTTTGCATTAAGGTACAATCAGTAGCCATGACTTCAAATACTAATGTATTCCATATGTTAGCTCATGTTTCTTACATTAAGAAATTGTTTGAGAGTGAGCATATGAAAAAAGCTGATCCTCTATAAAGCTATCAAAGATTTGGAGTAATAAATTATTGTGAAGATGAAATTTTGCAAGAGGTTTTAATTGTGGAGATTGTTCTCAATGTGTCTCCTAATTCTTACAAATGTTTTTCTTCCAATCTTTGATTGATGATAAAAGGAATTATTCAAGATTTTGTTGCTAGTCTGAAGTGCAAGGCTAAAGGGGGATCTTTTTCTACTAACCAAAAATGTGTAAATGTTGCACAATTAAAAAAAGAACACATATATGTGAAGATAGCAAACAAGTAGATATAGTTTTGAAAGTATTGTGTGGCCAATGATCATTCTTTAAAAAGCTATCCTAAACTGAGAAGAAAAAATAGGAGATGGTAATGGTTGTTGCATGCATTTTATTTCTACAATTGTTTCTTATGAGAAGAGAAATGATAGATAGTAATGGTTGTAGCATGCATATCGTTTTCTAAAATTAAGTCTTCTAATTGATTGTAATGAAAAATTGTCATCTTATACATAGTATAATGATGATCCATCATCTCATGATCATCATGTGTTTGTTGTGGTCTCAATTGTTTGATACTTTCACAATGGTGCAAACAAACATATTAAGTGTTATTGAAGGAGCCATGTGTTATGTTCATTATTATGAAAAGTTGATCTTAACGAGTGGTGCATGGTTTGTTAATGTGTAGCATGAAGTTCTTATATTTCCTTGATACGTTGTATCCATATGAAGTTAGTATTTGATGGAAACATTCATTCCCAAAAATCAATTTATTGTTGACTATGGTTTCCAATTTTATTGTTGATGGCTTTAGTAAAGGACAAGAAGATTTAATAATAGTAAATTGTTTCTTTCTCTTTCTCCATTTCTTTTTATTTTTTATGAGGGTTTTTATGCATCATCATGATCGAAGAAAAATAAGATTGTGCATTTTCATATCTTAATTATTATTTGGTGACTTATGTCATGAATGGTTTTATTTAGGTGTATGAAGTATAGGACATTTTTTAGTTGCTTTTGCAAGAACATTTCTTAATTCTCTTTGTGTTCTAAAGAAAGGAGTATTTACGATGTTGGTTATTTCCAGCTTCTATGAGAGATATGAAAATGTGTATTTTATAACATAATAATGATTTAAATTTGAAGATTTCATTTTTGTTTTATGGATTATGATGTATGTATGTGCCTATGCTTGCATGTGCATATGTATGTATGTATGTATGTATGTATGTATTTATGTATGTATGAATGTATGTATGTATGTATGTATGTATGTATGTATGTATGTATGTGTGTGTGTGTGTATTTATGTATGTATGTATGTTTGCATGTATGTATTTTTGCATCTATGTATGTATCATTACGATAGAATTGGGTTTTTTGACATGTATTTTGATCACAATTGTTGGGGCTTCACTCACATATTAGGCATGACGACATGAAGACATGGGGAAAGAGGAAGGACAAAGAGCTACGGAAGTTAGATACTCAAAAAATCATGCCTTTTGTGAAGGGACAAATTCACACATCTAATATAGTGTCAAAATTAGATATCAAATATAGTCCATAACTTCTAGAACTACATGTTTGAGTTTAAAAGCATGTATACCAAATGTATATAAGTTAATTTGAGGAAAATAGAAATGTAAAAGAACCCAGTTTTGTAAGTCCCACGAGAGTATAGAGGCAATCGGGTATTTTCTGAGAGAGATGATGGTAAAAGGTCACTCAATGTAGAAGATCTTTCTATGGTTATGCGTAGAATGAAGCCATGACATTTTCTACACATATAGTAAACACATGTTTTTGTAGAAGGATTTGAGTCAATTCCATTTGTGTAAAGAAATCTAAGTGATTTCATAACAATATGACTGTTAGTTGAAAGTTAGGACTTTTCTGGTGCACATTTGTCTAATCTTCTAAGAGTCAGATCTCATAGTGTAGTGTAAAGTTTTTCATGATTCATAGCTCATTTTGAAGGTATCATCCCTCAAATACAATTGACCAAAATATATTTTCAAAATGGGATGTGTGCTCAAAGAAACAAGCTTAATAGTGAAGGCATGTCAAATCGATGGAGGTAATTCTCACTTTTCAAACATAATGTAACTTTTGAAGGCATTTCAAAGTATTTACAAGTTATTTCTTGAAATTTCTGCTTGGAATGTGTTTCTTACTGTAAGTAAGAACTTTTATTAGTCATTAAGCACCAAGAATCTTTAAGATTCAAATCAAATGAGAGAAGAATGGAAGCTAGAAAGAAAGGCACATTTTTCAAGAAAGTGAATGTTCACATTTACTACGGAATGTGTTGAAGATTTTGAAGATTGAAGTCTTGTTGAGCTAATGATGATTATAGAGGTGTTCTAATATCACATAAGTTTAGTTCTTGTGGTATTTCATACACCAACAAGTGGTATCAGAGCAAAAAAGTTCTAAAGAGTAGAAAGAAGTGAAGATACACTAGATCTTCAAGAATTTTCATTGGAAAGTTAAAAGTTGAACCATTCAACAAGAAACAAAATCTAAGAATCACTTCGAAGTCATTCTCAAGGGTAAATATCTACAAAAGGTAACATTCTTTAACCCTAAAATCAGAGGTTGTAGCAGAAGCAAGAAGACCATGGTAGATCATATCTCTATTGACAAATTGGACAGAGATAACTCTCGTGTTTGGCTAATGAGAATGGAAGCCTTACTTATGATTAAGGATCTCATGATATATGTAATAGGTCAATAAGAAAAGCCTACATTTGAAAATGATAGTCAACCAAAGAAAGAAGAGCTAGAAGCCTTGAAGCTATGGCAAAAGAAAGATACAAGTATAAGAGCTTACATATACAACACTATCACAGATCATTTGCTACCTCACATCAGAGGTTTGGAAATAGCTGAAGATATACGGAATGCATTGGAAGATCACTTCTAAAACACTACTAAAGCTAGGAAGGCTAGCTTGTAGTCAAAGTTTACAAAATTTAAGAAAAAGCAAATCCAAAGCATCAATTATTATGTCACTAAGATGAAGGACTTGTCAGATAGTCTTGGATCTATAGATGAAGACATTGACGATCATAGGTTGAAAACACAATTACTTGCACAATTGAGAGGAGATGAAATGTGGAAAACTTATGTACTTTTAACTAAACTTTCATTAAATCATTTTGTACCAGATCTAAATCAATTTCTTGGATTGATGCTCACATTTGAGCAAGACTTGAAGTCAGATGGAGACAAAGGACATAGCTCTGCTATGTATGCAAAGAATAAGAAGAAAGGAGACAAAGGTAAAGCAAAGGATGAAGAAGAATCGACTTCTAAGGCTAATGTTGTAAAAGGAAGAGTTAATGGCAGAGGTAAAGGTAGAGGAAATGGAAGAGGAAGAGGTAACTAGAATAACAACAAGAAGACATGTTGGATTTGTGGCTTGAGCAATCATTTGGCTTATGATTGTTGGCACAATCAACAAGGTTCAAATCAGAATCAAAGTAACAATGGCAGAGGTAGAGGTGGAAGATATCAAAGTCAATTTCAAAGAGCAAGACAAAGTCAAAGAGGTGGCTATGGTAGAGCTGGAGGAAGAAATTTGGGATAGAACCAATCCTACAACACCACCTACTACAATTATGCAAATGATATATAGAATGAGAGCCATACAACATTGATGATGAATTCAATAAGTACATCAGAGAAAGAAGATCTCAAGGTATTCTATATCGACTCTCGCTGCTCTAATCATTTGTTAGGTAATATAGAATTAACGTTAGAATCAGAAGAAGGAATGCCTAGTCATACAGTTCAAATAGGCAATAATACAAGACACAATGTGCATTCAATTGGAAAAGTGAAATGCAAGAGCGGAGCAAATTTGCTAACCAATGTTTTGAATGTTTCCACAATACCTAAGAATCTGATTAGTGTGGGAAAAATAGTGGAGAAAGGTTTTCAAGTTAGATTTACAAATGAAGGAGTATTTGTGGAAGATCCAAAGAATGGATATAATCAGATTGTCTATGGTAAGAAGGAAGGTAGACTCTTTACTCTGAAAGTGCAAGGGAACATTGGTCAAGTCTTGCTCATGCATGGTGATGAAGTGATAACAGAGTTAGACCTCTGGCATAAGAGGTTAGGTCATTTTAATGAAAGAGGAAACAAATCTATGGTGGCAAATCAATATGTAATAGGGCTACCAAATGTGGAGAACGAACACATGGTTTACAAATGTGAATCATGCCAAATGGGAAAAGCACATAGACTACCATTTCGGAAGAAAGGATTCAAGCATAATGGATTACTAGAGCTCATCCATAAAAATGTATATGGGGACCAACAAAAGAATGATCAATCAATGGCTCTAGGTATTATGTTCTTTTTATTGATGATTCTACAAGATGGATAACTCTTTATGTCTTGAAGGAAAGATCAGAAGTGTTTGGAGCCTTCAAACATTTTCATGCATATGCAGAAAGGGTTAGAGGTTAAAAGCTCAAGAGGCTAAGGTCTGGTGAAGGGGGAGAATACTTCTCCCAAGAATTCAATGAGTTATCTATGGAATGCAGGTATTAAAAGAGAAATAATTTGCAGGTACACACCTGAATAAAATGGGGTGGCAGAAAGGATAAATAGAACTTTGGTTGAGTTTGCTAGGGCAATGTTAAAGGAAAAGAATTGTCCAAATTATCTATGGGCTTAGGCTGTGAATACAGCAACATATCTTGTGAATAGATTACCATGTACAACCCTCAATAGAATGACACCCTATGAAGCTTGGTGGGGTAAGAAACCAACACTAGATCATTGCAAGGTGTTTGGATCAATTTCCTATGCTTATGTACCATCAGAACTCAGACATAAGCTTGAACCAAAGGCTGAAAAATATGTGTTCATTGGATATGATGAAAAGCAGATGGTTTATAGGTTATGGAATCCTCTAACCAAATAATTTATTGTTTTTGAAGAAGAGATAAGAAGAAGTAAGAGAGGTAAATCAAATATGCAAGTAAATGGAGATGAAGATCAAATACAAGTAGATCTAGAGTTTGATCATCTAGAAGAAATGAAGATGTACCTAGATTAGATGAAGAAGTGTATTAAGATACACATGAAGAATGTGAACCAAGAAGGTCAACTAGATTGAGGAGACAACCAACAAGTTATTCTTATGATACTTCATATATGACTTAGAAAAGTTATGCTTCCATGGTTAAAGAAGATGATGAACCTGAGCGCTATCATGAAGCAAAAGGTAAGAAACAATGGGAAGAAGCAATGAAGGAAGAGTTCAATGCTCTTGAGGAAAACAAGACTTGGGAACTTGTTCCAAAACCAAATGGTAAGAAATTGATTGGAAATAAATGGGTTTATAAAGTGAAGAAGCTTGTAGATGTATACTGATTTAGGAACACCTCTATATCAATCATAGACCAAACTTTACACAAATTTTATCTTGATTTACAAACAAACTTGCGGGTTCGAGTCCACCGTGCGTGCCAGTGTTAGTCGGCCGCCGGAGTGGGACAGATGTAACGGAAATCTTTGTAAAACACGCGCGAAAGGTTGTTACGCACATATTTGTAAATCTTTATAAAGCAATGAAAAGAAGCGCTCCAGAGTGTGGGGATTCGGGCATATTGTTGCGTTATCGCCAGACTGTTCGTCTGGTTGTCTGTTTGAATGTTTCAGCAGTGTGTGTTGTTTAGTTTCTGAGTACTCTGGGTCGCCGTGTGTAGTTGTGTTATTCTTCTTGATTGAGTTTGCACAGCGAATCTTAAGTGTTGCGGTAGTACTTCTTGTTTGAGTTCTGCGTACTCTGTGGTGTTCTGTATTGTTATCTGTCAATCTCGGTTACCCGGCAAATTTAGTCCAGTCAGTAAGATGTTGAATCGTTTCTGGAAGAGTTACTGTGGATCGATATGATGAAATGTCCTGCTAAGTTGTACAACGTAGTGTTCTTCTCCTTGTTGAACTGCTAAGTCTGTGTGACTGTAGTGATCTTCCTTAGAGCATTGTGCAGAAGTAGTGTTGATCTCGATCTGCATTTGTACAGTGAGAAATTACCTAGGATTAAGGGTAATTCCAGTGTGTGATAGTCCTCATACTGTAAGTAAACCCGTAGATACCTTCTGTGATTCGGTTGCTTGATTGTGAGCACTGTCTTGATGAAGGATGGGTTACTGTACTATTACAGTAGGATGCTCACTTGAAGTAATTCGGTACCAAGATACCGATAAGTTCGGTATAGTCTAGATGCTACTGGGAGCTGAGCTAAGACTGTGTCGACACTGTTTAAGGACAATAGATATCAGTTATTTTGGGAACTAAGTATAGGGCCTCTGTTTTTTACGGACCCCTTCCACTCCCAAGAACCCACTTAGGTCGGTTAAACGCTCTTCTGATAGTTAGAACAAAGCGTTTTAAAGGTTTTAACAGTTTAACACTTAACACTTGGCGCTGTCTGTGGGAAGGTGGCATCAAGATTGCCATTCGTATGTCAGAATCGAACATCAAGATTACCGTTCGTTTGTCGGAAGCAGCGACAAAACCAGATTGTTGCAAACTTGCTGTGGAAACGTGATTATAAAATTTTATCGATAGTAATACTACGCGATTAGTACAAAAGATGATACATGCCGGTTACTCGATCCGGTGAAACGTATCCCAAGAACCGTCAATCTAGAGTACTTAATGTACTAAAGATAATTCGAGAAGGAAGAAGTACAACTAGGTCTGATCCAGTTGTCAAGAAAGTCAAGAACATTAGAATTGATTCCGGTCATATTCCGGTGGAACGTGTTACGCCTCTGGTACATACCGGTACTATTTCGGCACAGTCTGTCAAAGATATAGTAACCCGGGAACCTACCAAGACGCAGTCTGAAGCTAGTTTAATAATCTTGGATAAAGATTCAAATTTGTTTACGACTAGAACCGCTCTAGCCAAGGAAATCGGCGAAAGCGAAAAAACACCTTATTTTGGCGAACTTTCGGTACATTCCAGTGATATTCCGATAACAGAATCACAGTTTTTCGGCGACGGTTTACCATTTTTTGGTGAATCTTCAGCCCAGCCACCACTTTTTGGAGTAAGTTCCCCTACACTGGACATCAAGAAGGAAGGAAAGCTGCTCGAAACCGAGATTCGAAGCATATTGAGCAAAATCATCGCACCGGAAAGTGCATCATCCGACGATATAGATTTCGATAGTTCAGATATTCAGCTTCGAGATACAGAAGATAGTCACAATACATTCACCATGAACGCACAACAACAACAGCAGCAACAACAACAGTTATGTCCACCCAGGCCGCCTCCAACAGGAGTGACATACACTAAATTTGGTGGATTCCCAGGAGATGATCTGGATGCTCACGTACGCACCTTCGAGATAAGCTACGCAGTTCTCAACCATCCACCGGATCCGGCGTATAAGGCTATTGTCTTCCAATCTACACTGGTCAATGAAGCAGCTAGATGGCTTACAGAATATGATATTAATCACTTCGGCACCTATGAAGCAGTACGAGATGCCTTTTTGCAGCGTTTCAGACTAAAGAAGAATCCAGCTGAAATTTTTGATTACCTGCAAAACAACAGACAGAAGGTAAATCAAACTGTACAGGAGTACGCTACCCTATTCAGGACGGATCTAAGGCAGTTGCCACCAGCACATGCCAACCTACCGGACGACGGTATTACTCAGTGGTTTATCAATGGCTTGACTCCACAACTCAAAAAGATTATGATCATACGGTGTCTGGGAGCTATGACGCTAGATGCAGTAATCGCAATGGCTCTGCAACTAGAAAACAAGGTTGGAGGATTTACAGAAGATCTGGAGTGGTTAAAAACAAACAAAAATGTCGCCGAAGATATGACCAGACAAGTATACTGCATCACATGCAAGAATTCAGGCCATACTAGTGCCACTTGTGCACTTAATCAGCTATTATGTGCTATTTGCAACACTGCCGGACATACCACCGAAAACTGCGCATACAACGCAAAAGTGCAGGGAACCGCAACTGTTAATGCTATTATACGGGAACCAGGACAACCAGCCAATCACTATGTGCCTCCGCAAATGAGGAACAATCAGCAACAAGGATATCAAAATTACAAAGGACGGAGAAATAACAACTATAATGCAAACTGCTGGCAAACCGGACCGCCATCGGAAAATCCCAATCTGCCACCACCGCACTGTCATTTCTGTGGTGAATTTGGTCACATTAGAAGATTCTGTAAAGATGAAGCTGAATACGATCAGAGGAAGAAAGAACGTCAAAATCCAATGGCTAATATGGTACACATTACACCAGTGGAAACACAAGCTGCAGTAATTCAGACCCGCTCCGGTAAACAACTGCAGCCTGCAGCAGAATTATTTGAACCAGGTATACACGAACAACAAAGGATGTACAACAAGGCTAGTCAATGGACCACCGTAGAACCTCCAGTCTTCCCAGATCCTATTTCGGTAACCCAGACTCCGTTAACCAAAGAAGGAACACAACAACAGGATTCCAATTCAGTAGCAGGCACATCATCAGCAGCAAACACATCATCTTCAGCAGATGCATCATCTTCAGATTCTGTGGAAACAATTCAATCACAAAAGGCCTGGGAAATTTTATCTAGAGCATCCATCACTCTTCCTTTGGGGCAATTACTTGCACTAGTACCGGGAGTTCGACAGCAATTTCAACAACAGTTCAGTCCTGCGCCTCCTTGCATTCCTACGACAGCAACGGTGCAACCGGAACCTAATTCTACGATCGATCATTTAGTTCCTCTTATTACGGTATGGTATAAGAACCATAAAATCACACAGGTACTAGTTGATGGAGGATCTGGAGTCAACATTGCTACTGCTGCACTATGTAAAAGGTTAGGATGGACCGAAATCGAACCAGTTCAGTTTTTTGTCAGAATGGCCGACCAATCAAGAGTCCATCCCATTGGACTTGTACGAAATGTACCAATCACTTTACAAGGTACAACATTTAAAATGACTTTTGTCATACTAGATTTACCGGAATCCACTCTTGATTACAACCTCCTTTTCGGCCGACCTTGGCTGAAGCACGCTAAGGTGATACAGGATTGGTCTGCACAAGAGCTCACTTTCAAGGATAAAAATCGTAAATACATTGTAAAATTAGATGCCATACAACCTTCCGAGTTGCATGCTAGACCGTATTTGGCGGAACCAGTCCATATGTTGGATGGATTGTCAGATGATGAAGAAGAAGAGTTTCTGAAAAATAACATTGACTTGATCTCCCTAGGAACTGTTGATCTACAATCTGTTGTAGATAATTGGAACCCTACAGTTTGTACGGTAATGACTGTAACAGAAGAAGATAAGAAGGAAGATATTGCTGCTATAGATGATGCTCCACTGCAACAACTTTTTAAGCCAGCAGACGACACAGAGAAGCCTCGACAATTTTATGTCCCAGAAGATCAGTTGACCACTTATAATTTAGGCGATGAAGATCATCCGCGTCCTGTCCAGATAAAGCAAAACTTACCGGAAACATTTCAAGCAGGCTTAATCCAGCTACTCCGAGAATTCTCAGACGTCTTTGCATGGGATTACAAAGATATGAAAGGATTGGACCCGCACATCTATCAGCACAGAGTCATGCTAAAGCCGGAGGCCAAACCGAACAAACAACCTAGCTACCGGATGAATCCAAACTATGCATCACAGGTAAAGGCAGAACTTGATAGGCTACTTAAATTCGGATTCATTGTACCAGTAGAGCATGCTGAATGGATCTCTCCAATTGTTATTGTCCCTAAGAAGAATAAGCAATTACGAATATGTGTAGATTACCGGAAACTGAACGCAGCCACAGTGCCTGATCCTTTTCCGATCCCTTTTTTGGACACAATGCTTGATAGAGTAGCAGGCCATGAAATGTATTCATTCTTAGACGGATACAGTGGATATAATCAAGTTAGAATGGCTGAACAGGATATACCGAAAACCGCCTTCATTACCAACTGGGGTGTTTTCGCATGTACTGTTATGTGGTTTGGATTAAGAAATGCCCCAAGTACATTTCAAAGATGTATGCAGGAAATATTTTCTCCTTATCTCACCTCTTTTATGCAAGTTTACCTTGACGATTTTATAATTTTCGGTAAGATGATAGCACACCTGTTCCATTTACGGTGCTGCTTTCAGAAATGCAGAGAATAGAGACTCTGTTTGAACCCAAACAAATCTGTGTTTGTGGTTTCATGTGGCAAGCTACTTGGTCACATTGTATCTGCACAAGGCATACAGGTGGATCTAGATAAAATTTCAGCAGTATTAGAAGCTCCAGTGCCCACTACATCGAAGGAAGTTATGCGCTTCATGGGCCAAGTAAGATGGCATGGACGACACTTACGGTGGCTTGCTCATTTGGCAATACCACTGAACAAGCTAATCACTAAGACTCCTCGACAATTTGAGTGGACCCAGGAATGTCAGATAGCATTTGATCGTTTAAAGAATTTATTAACATAAGTTCCCATCTTACAGCCGCCGGACTGAGATCGCCTATTTCATGTATTCGTTGATGCTTCAGATATAGCAATAGGAAGTGTTTTGATGCAACAAATTGATAAGTGGTTCAGACCAGTGTACTATGCAAGTAGAAGGTTAGCCCCTGCTGAGAAGAATTACTATGTAATAGAAAGAGAATGTCTAGGGCTAGTATATTCTGTCAAGAAATTCAGACATTATTTGCTGGGCCGTAAATTCACATTTCATATAGATCATGCTGCACTTGTCTATCTAGTTCGGCAACAACATCTAGGTGGACGATTAGCACGATGGGTTCTACTTTTACAGGAATTTGACTACGAAGTCATTCATCGGCCAGGCAGTTCACACGCCTTAGCAGATTTCCTATCCCGCTTAGATTCCGGTGAAGCTCCGGTAGATATAGATGACACAACTCCGGTGATTTATGTCTCTGAACCAACGAATGATGAAATTACAGACCCACCTACACCATCTACCTATTATGATCAGATCCTAACCTTTCTCACTGATGGATGCCTTCCATCTCAGACTTCTACGACAGTACGCAGGAAAATTGCAGTCTTTAGCCGCCGATTTCGGTTAATTGCTGGAGAATTATACTATGTGGATCATACCAGAATGTTACTTCGATGTATTCCACCGCATGAAGTTAACTCAGTTATTACTTTGGCTCACTCGATTCCTTCTGGTGGCCATTTTGCAGCAGACTTAACACACCGAAAAATTCTGCAGAGTGGTCTCTGGTGGCCTACTATGTACAGAGATATATCACAGTTTGTCAAACAATGTGATACTTGTCAAAGATCTGGACAGCCCTTACAACGTCATCTTTTCCCTCTGCAACCTATCTTACCATTGGAACCTTTCCAGAAGTGGGGTCTAGATTTTATCGGTCCGATTACACCTCCAGCAGTCTTCAGTAACAACCGTTACATTCTGACATGTACAGACTATGCAACCAGATGGGCAGAAGCCTGGGCTTTACGATCTGCTACAGCTATTGCGGTAGCCAAATGTCTGCTAACCGATGTCTTTCCACGTTTTGGTTTACCACTAGAACTTGTTACAGATCAAGGCACTCATTTTGTAAACAATTTAATGAGGGCACTTACACAGTCGTTCTAGGTCACACATAAGTTTAGTTCTCCTTATTATCCTCGTGCTAATGGTTTGGCCGAAAGTACAAACAAATCTCTGCTGAATATGCTTTGGAAATTGATCATGGAAACACCGGAAAGATGGGATCAACTGCTACCTGCAGTGTTATGGGCATACCGGACTACATACAAGGTAACAACAGGATTGACACCTTTCAAACTAGCTTATGGACTAGAAGCAATAGCACCAATGGAGATAGTTATACCAAGTTTACGAGTAGCAATCGCTCAGAAACTGCTACCGGAAGACTCACTAGCATTTCGGTTGGAGACACTCCGACAGTTAGACGAGCAACGATGGCACAGTTTTTTAACTATGCAAGAAGTACAACTAAGACAGGCTCGGACGCATGATCGACACTTGAAAAATCCAGTTTTTACGGTGGGATAACTTGTCCTTTTTTATAATGCAAAGTCGAATCGGTCTGCTGGTAAATTCAAATTTCGCTGGTATGGCCCTTACCGGATTTCAGAACAAGTGGGCCCAGCAACTTTTTGGTTGACTACGTTGACCAAAAACCCTATTCCAAAAGTAATCAACGGTTCGAAGCTGTGACCATACCAACACGTGTCTAAACCGCACTGAAACGTTTTTTTCGGTGGGCCGCGTCGTTTGGCGCTCGCTTTTCTTTACTTTTCTTTTTCTTTGTGCATATTTAATAATATAAGCATGTAAATATCCGCATTTTGAACCCTATTTATGACTAAAGCCGCCCTGCCCTTTTTAGCTCTTCATGCATGCATACCGAAGTTAAGAATTATCACCCCCCTGCCGCGTGATTATTACTGCTTTTGATTACCCTCTGCTACAGCACCACTACATAACCTTCTCTAGTTCGCCGAAAAAACATTATTGTGTTTATGTGATTGTGCTTTGTGTTTTCACTGTGTTCTGTGTTATGTGCTCTGTCTTCGTGTGCGCCATGGAAGCCTTGGCTAATTACGCCGCTTTCCGTGACGGTCTCCCTACCGAGGTAGGAGAGTACCTGCACATACGTGGGTTGGCAAACTTCACTGAACTGCCTTGGCATTCAGTGGAGTCCCACCCATTTTTCGCCAACATCATGTCCAGGTTTACCACAATTCGAGCAAGTGATTCGTGGTCGCTTCTGTTGGGCATCCACCACTGAAGTTTGAAGGGTAGGTGGTTTGGTTGGTTGGAGAGATGAAGCAACAAGTGGAGTTGAGTAATTGGATTGTGGTGGACGAGGAAAATTAGAATAAGATGGGGCATTAAAATTATGCCTCATAGGAAATGTAGGTTTAACATAAAGTGGTCATTGGCGCATTTGTTGTAGTCGAAGTGACTTGGTTATGGACTGGAATTCTTTTTCTACATCATAGGCACAAGATATAGCTTCATTGAGGATTATAGGTCGTAGGGTGTGAAGCTTAGCTTGGATTCCCACCTCCAAACCAACTACCGTCGTTAGGTTGTCTGCCTCAGTTTGTATCTTTTGGAGGACTTCATCACATTGTCGGATCTCATTTTGAGCTCCTCGAAGCTCATGCCGCAAGAGCTCTAGTTGTTATTCAAGTGTTGCCTCAGGTAGAGGTGAATTATTGTAATCCTCCATGGTGCTCTTGGACCCTTAAGCTAGTGCCTTCCTCTCTGGATATACCCTCAGGAAATGTACCCTAGCAGAAAAGTACCCTGTCTGGATGTACCCTGATGTACCCTGACAAGATGTACCTTGTGTGGATGTACCCTAGTGTACCCTGAGAAGTGTACCCTCAAGAGTGTACCCTGAGAAGATGTACCCTGAGACGTGTCGCGTCGCGTCGCACCATGCCGCCTTGAAAAGTAAGAAAAACTGAAAGTTATGTTAAATATAAGAGGAGAGAACTTGAGTGTCAACACCAAGAGATGGAATAGTGGGTTAAAGTACTTCCCTTGTAAGTAGGAGGTTGTGGGTTCAAATCCTCCTACCTTAGGGAATCTAAACCTCTCTATTTCCACTCAAAATTAAAATTGTCTCGCGCATAGCCAACAGCTGCCAACGGTTGCCAAGGGAGCCTTGGGTGCCAATGAATTGCCTAAGTTCTTTGCCTTAGTTGACGCCTTGGAGTAAGCCAAAGGAGTAAACGTAGGTGTAAACGTAGGTCTAAACGTAGGTGTAAATGTAGGTTCTGGTTCTGGAACTGGAACAGAAACAGAAACAGAAACCAGAAACTAGAACAAGAACAGGAACCGGAACCAAAGACAAAGACGAAGACCGAATCGGAATTGGAATCGCGAACAAAGAACAGAGAACAGAACCCTCTGTATTGACGTGTGCATAGCTCTGATACCATTGTTGTCAGGATCTTGCTCACGTGCACACAGAGGTTACGAACGCAGAAAACACACAGAAAAATAGAGACAACAAGAGACGAGACAGAACACAGTATTGGGTGCAATCTCCCCCATGCACTCTGTTTCGACAATCCACAGAGTGCATGTATTTATAGGAACTTTTGATTACGTCGAAAAGAGTGGTTACATGAGAGAGGCTTCGAAAAGCAAGCGTGAAACTAAAAGTCGGTAACTTTTACAGAAAGCCATTGCTTTTAATAACATAAACTGCGGTCTACAACGACCCTTATTCTAACCATTACTTTTCTAACTGTTTCTAACAATGGAACCTTCTACGCATGTTTATTTACAAGCTAAACAAATAATAATACTGATTATTGATGTCCACCCTTTCACGCCTTGCACGTTCCTCACGAACCTTCAACTGCTATATCAGAAACATCAAAAACACATTAATACATCAATAATTTAACACTCTAACAATGCATTGTTCAATAACAATTTAACACTCCAACAATGCATTGTTCAACATATTCCATGTTATACTCCAACAATGCATTGTTCAACATATTCCATGTTACACTCCAACAATGCATTGTTCAACATACTCCATAAGTTATAACAGAGACAAGAGTTTTGGAGGATGGTTTGTCCTATGCACAAATTGTGAAGCAAGGATGGAAAGAAAGCAGTCCGGTTTATGATATGATAGTTATGTGGACCATGTCAAGAATAAGACTTCTCTTTGGACAAGAGCTATTCCTAAAGAATTTGAAGATCAAAGTTTTTGAATGAAGCTTTCATAAATCGGGACTATGGAAGCTTGGATAGTGACAACTTCCCAAATGTAAATATGTTCATATCAAGTTTCATAGCACTTTCTTCAATAGGTTCTTTTCACTTTTGTGTTTTTTTTTAGTTAAAAAAGTGGGAAAAACAATACAGAAGATCTTCAGAGAAACTTTTATGGATATAGAGTGCTTGACTTCGACGAGGAAATTTCTGAAGTTTTTTATGAGATATCCTTTGCAGATACGCTATTCAATTTGCAAGAATTGATTGAAGGAAGAAGAAGTGACTATGTGATTCAAATGCACTCTATTTCCATGTACAAGTAACTAGAAAAGTTTGAGTAGGATGAAAAAGGAAAGGAAGCTTTTGTCAAAACAAAATACAAAATAGTTGATAAAAAGATTAAACCGGTTGCAAATCTGCTTCCTGAAAATAGTAACCAACTTATGGATGGTGCAAAAACTTAGCCGCCTCTGAGGGATAAAAGAAAAATAGTTCATGAATTCACCAAAGAAATAGTTCAGCAAATCCAGTTAGGAAAAGATGGTTTTCTCAGAAAAAAAGAGAGGGATGTACTCTCCCATATGATATTCAGACATGGAAAAGCTTTTTCTTTCAATGCCTAGGAAATTGGGTGTGTAGATCCGTCTGTGGTATCACCAATGATAATTTTTATGATACCTCATATACCCTGGAATCTTCGTCCAATTCCGATACCCAAGGCTCACATTTCAAAGCTGATTGACCTGTTGAATCAGAATATTAGAAGTTAGTTCTCGAGAGTCGTGACTTGATGACTATGAGGACACCACTTGGGCTCGTACGCATGTGTACTTTGCCACAAGGTGTCATGAGCTCAGTGGCATATGGAATGAATGGTATGCATAAAGTGCTTAGGGATTTTATTCTACATCTGACCATGCCATTCATTGATGATGTCCCTATTAAAGGTTGTGAGAAGAAAGATAAAGATGATACTCTTAACGAGTATGGATGTCGGAAATTTGTTAAAAATCACATGAATGACTATGAATCCATTCTTAGTCGGTTGGAAGAGGTTCATTTGACATTGTCCACAGAGAAATCAATATTTGGAGTGCAAGAAGTACTAATTGTAGGAAGTATGTGTGGTCCTAAAGGAATAAAACCATGTTTGAAGAAAGTAGATGCTATTCAACATATGAAAGAAGTCTTCTCCTCGATTACAAAGGTGAGGAGATTTCTCGGAGCATGTGCTTTCTATGTTGTATGGATTCCACATTTTGCTCATGTGGCAGACCCACCCTATCAATTGCTACAAAAAGGCAAAGATTTCAATGGAAAGAAATCCATACTCAAGTTGTGAGGAAATTAAAGAAGGCACTTTTAGAAGCTTCGCTACTTAGAAAAGCTAATTATAGTGACAATAAACAAATCTACATTAGCATAGATACGAGTGAGATGGGTATAGACTAGGCAATTGGCCAAGAAGATGATGAGGGAAGAAGATATGCAATTCGATTTGGAGCCAAGGTACTAAATGTTCGCCAAAGAGGCTACCCTCATATTAAATGAGAGCTCTAGGGAATAGTGACTGCATTAAAGAATGATAAAGAATATTTAATTGGGTCGAATATAGTGGTAGAAACAGATTGTTTACCATTATTAGGAATGATCGTGAACTGTTCCACTACAGACATCGCTATGTTAAGATGGAGTATATAAAATCACTAAACCGCGAGTTTGTTCATATATCCGAGAGGAATAATGTAGTAGCTAATATGTTGTTGCAAGATATAAATGAATATGAATATTTGATGATCTCAAATGATGATGATATAGGTTTGGACTTCTATGCTTCACATGTACATACCTCTAGTTTAGACGAAGCATGTGCTAGTCCAAACAGAAAAGAGCTTTCTCATCAAATTGATTCGAGAAGAGGAACTCAAAAGAGCTTAGAAAGCAGGAAAGGAGATAGGATAGAAGAAGAGAAAATTTATGAGATTCAAATGGGAACAAAAAAAAGGTTCAATGAAAATGAATATGAGAATGAATGGAAAGAAATCGGGAAATACTTAAGAACTATGTCTCGTGAATTGGGTAAAGAGAAGTTCAGGAACATTTAGAGAAATTCAAATAACTATTTCTTGAAAGATGGTTTGCTTTGGAAACGAAAAATTAGAATGAGCAAGATACCTAAGCGAGTTGTAGGTTGCCATGAAGCGAGAGGCAAAATTATGTGCAAAATGCATAGTTTGTTATGGTTCAGGCATAAAGGCTTTCAAGGGACTTATGAAAAGATAAAGGAAAGATATTGATGGCCTGGGATGTATGTAGATGTCCAGAATTATGTGGCCACATGTAAGACTTGCCAGATGTTCTCAAATGTCAAAAACATAGGGATAAACTGCATCCAATGTATCCTTCGAATATCCATTACAAATGGGTTGTTGATTTGGTTACAATGCCTCTAAGGATACAATAGATGTGGTATATTGTACTCGCAAGAGAAGACCTAACAAATCATGTTGAAGGAAGAGCTCTGAGAACAAAAACTACGAGCAGTGTATGTAAGTTTCTACTAGAAGGCGTATTTAGCATATTTGGCTATGTTGAGAAAGTAGTTGCTGACAGATGTGAGATTGATGCTCAGGAAGCCAAGGACTTCTTTGAAAAATATGGTATTCATCTATCGCTCACCACCGTTTACAATCTTGAAGCCAACAAAAAAATTGAAAGTGGATATCCTCCAATTATTAAAGCTTTGGCTAAGGCTTGTGAGGGAAAAATCAATAACTAGCCAAAATATCTTCTCTTTACCCTGTGGGCAGATAGGATGACATGCACTAGGACTACTGGATACATGCCAATAGAACTAATGTACTATCAAAAACCTATATTATCGATGGAGTCACATGCTTTAGCATGGACTTCATTTCCTTGGAAGATGAGATGTGGAGAGAAGATCTTCTAGCAGTATGGATTCTTCAATTGGAAAAAGGAAGGAATTTGATAGAAGAAGCTGTAATTAAGCTCATAGCATCAAGAGAAAAGAATAAGATAGCTTTCGATAAGTCCCATAGATTGAGACCCAAAAAGTTGAATGAAGGAGATTGGGTACTTGTCTATGATAGCTTGTTAGACACACAATATGAAGCCTGGTGCAAATTGGTGAAGAGATGGTTCAGACCCTATGTAATATGCAAGGTGTTCGATAATGGCACATACTCGCTCAAAGAGTTAGATGGACCGAAGTTAAAGGACTTGATTGCTGGAAAACGAATCAAGCTTTTTAAAAGGAGGGAGGATGAAAATTATGACACATTGATGGATAAAGAGGAGGAAGAAGATGAAAAAGATGAAGGAATTATTGAAGAGAATCAAGATGGAGAAGAGAGATAAATGAAATTTTAAAACAAAGAATTTATACATATATGCATGTAAATATTAATAGTGTAAATAAATAAGAAGAATAATTGGGTATTAAATAATGTGTGTGTCCAAAGGTAAAAGTGTACATTGAAAATAATATAAGTTTGTAAACATGAATGCATGCTAATGTACATAAATAAAGATTTCATGCATGATCATTTCTAATGTGTCTTTCTTTGTAGGTGTAGCTGTAGAAACAGATAAAGAGTTGTGATTCAATCATGGAGAGGGATTTTCCAGATGAAGCAGAGACATCATCTTGGAGAAATTTAATTCAAGATAGAAATCCAAACTTAAATCAAGCTAGAAATAGAGCTTTGACTCAAATTAAAAATACATCTTTTTTACAATCTCTGATTCATGCTTTTATTTCCAAATATTTCTCGTGCCTGTAAATTCTTTAGCACATGGAACAATGAGTGAAGAAGTACCATCAATTGAAATAGCTTTAAATCAAACCAAGAATATATGTCCAAATCAATCTAGGCCTAGAGCTTTGAATCGAGCTATAAATATAAATTTAAATCAAGCTAGGAATAGAGATCTGGATGAAGCTAGAAGGATGCCTCTAGACTAGTCCTCATACTACATTTTCTTATCCACTTATCTATTTCCCATTCTTGCACATATTCAAGAAGAGAACGAAAGGTTTCTAGCAAGATTATATCATGAAATGCTTCTAGATCAAATTGAGAATGTTCTGCTAAACAGGGAGGAACTTGATGACTTTATCTGTGAGCACTTATTTCCTTTGTTAGAAACCCATACAAGGGCTTTGGTATATAGGCATACATAAGAGTTAAATTGAATAAGACCAAAGGATTACGAGTTAGGAGTCAGAGTTTGTTCCTATACATAAATAAAGGTAAATAATGGCTTCTAACTTTGTGATCTGTTGTGTATATATGTGTGTTTTATGTTCATGTTTCATTTTAGCATTCAGCTCCAAAAGGAGGTCATAAAGAAAATTGAGCAAAGTAAGTAAGTTGCAATTAATAGAATGAAATGCCTAATAGTTTTCATCGAGTTCTTTTTAAGAAACAAGAATCAGATTAGTAAATGAAGAGCAACGACTCGGAATGAAGAGAGTGGAGATGATCAAGGATGTAGAATCAGAACAGCTATTGACTCCACATAATGAAGTTCTTTGATGAGAGAGTGACAAAAGATGTTCTTCAGTGAAATTTCATTAATAAAGAGTTTGATCATTTATTGAGTTAATTTGTATATATATATATATATATATATATATATATATATATATATATATATATATATATATATATATATATATATATATATATATATATATATATAATCCTATTTTGGTTCAAATGTTTCTTATTACTTGCCTAGATTTTATGAATGTAGGAAATGATCAAAGTAAAGACAATGGAAATGCTAATCAGAGCACAAAATTCTGAATTTTTTTTTATCATTAGCTTCATCCTATAACCTTGATCTTTTGCATAATTTTTTAGTTGCATTGCACATAAAGTATGCATATTTTAAGTTGAGACAAGCAGATGTTTTAATTCCCCTAGGTGCATACTCATTTGCATGTGAGATTTATTTGTATATATTATAAATAGGAGAACAGCAAGTTATGAGTGGAAATGAGAGAAGAATTGTGAGTGAGGACAAGACTGATTGCATTTGAGAGTGGAAGTTATTAGTGGAGAGCCCCTTTTAGTAGGAATCTTAAAAATTGCTTCCTCATTTGCATCATCATTAAGAATGATGGCACCTAGAGTACGCATGCTTGAAAATGTAAGTGCATGTGTGTTTTCAAACCCATAGGTGCACATCAAATTGCATGCTAAATAACTTGTAAATACGTGAAGAAAATCTGAGTTTTAGAATAGGTGAAAGGCCTCATCATCGAATGCTAATTACCCCTTTTATTGCACCATTATGTTTTTTATGCACTTAGAATATGCATGAATACGGCCCATTTCATGGCCGTGCATAGGAACATGTGTTTATAACCCGTGCACTTGATTGATTTCATCATGTTTGATGTTTTTCACAAAGGCTAATAAACATTTGCAAGAGCACTAGTTGTAGAGGAGAAAATGGTGTTAAGCTCGTGGCAATAATAGATGCAAAAATTAAGGGAGACAAATAAAGAAAAGTTATTTATGGGTGTTCCCACTCTCATATTTGAAAAAGCATTGTGTTTGAGTCCACCTCTAGCTGTAGTTGATTGTTGCATTGCAGATGACTCACCACCTCCAAAGAAGTTGAATTGGGTAGCAAGAGTTGAAGGTCGCACAGATGGGCTTGTCTTTCCTCTCTGCATAACTGTAGGAGATGTCTTATTGTCAAATGGAATGCCTGACAGAGGTGAATGTTGCAGAGGTACACCCTCCACTACTTGTTGAAGAGGATGCCCAACCACTCTAAGCCTTGTTGGCATAGCAGATGTCATTGGAACATTGAGATTGGATGCATTAAATTGATTGCCATGCTAAGATGAATGTTCCTTATAACCTCCACTATTGAGGGCATTACTATTGCAGAATCTATGGGGCTGATCGTAGGAACATGGCCCTTAAGAGTTCAAATTCATTGGCACTGCTCACCATATTTTTTTATACCATTAAAGATGGATTTGTCATTCTAGGTTGAAAAGTAGTTGTTCGCACATGCTGAGTAACCATCATTGAGGGATTTTGCCCATGCAAAATAGGGCGATTTGCAGCCATTGCAGTAGTCGATCTCAAAGATGTTGCTGATGGAAACACATGATCTGTACTAGCATCTGCAACATGAAAGGGCTTTTGGGAAATTATTGGAGCTCGCATCCTTGAGTATTTGCAGAGATAGGAGGCAAAAGCAATAGAACTTACAATTATGTACCTACAAAGGCGACCAAAAGCAATTTTACAACAATAATGCCAAAAGAGAAGCCATGGCTGCTCCCCAAAAATGGATGGCAAATCACTTTGAGGTTGTTAGCACGTCCGGAGGATGCACAGGTTCAGAGGGGGTGGATGTGGTCTAGATTCAAACCCAAGCTTGAAGATTTGAAGAGCAATATTCAACTCAGACCAGATATCGTTATCATGATTGAAACTCAGTGTCTAGAGCCTTCATTGTGCCCTCAGGGTCAAGTTGCAGGCAGTCATGAAGAGGGGAATCAAAGGCCAAGAAATATACATAGAAATGATAAAAAGAGTTCGAGATGTTGTGTTATGGACTGCTTTAATTGATGGATATGTTGAAAATGGATTTAGCGAAGCAGCACTAGAGTGCTTTGAACAAATGCAAGAAGAGAGGATCTCCCTTGATTCTATCACATATACATGTAGCTTAAAAGCTTATGGTCTGCAATTTGTAACCCTTTGTCTTTAGATGGGATCTCTGCTTCCCTGTATACTTTGTAACCTTTTTCATTAATTTACTCTCCTTTCCTGTTGTCTCAAAAAAAAAAAAAAAAAAAAATTAAAAGCTTGTGGTAGGTTGAATTCAGCTCACAAGGGCCGAGAAATACATGAAGAAATTAATGCAAGAGACTTGGCGAAAGACTACTTTATTGGAAACTATTCTATTGGTATGTATTCATTAATGAATGGATTTTGACAAAGGCAGTGGATGTGGGAATCCTTATTCAGGGATCACATGATGTAGCATGGTTCACGGAGCTCGGAGAGGTCTTTTGGGCACTTTGGCAATGCGAGAAGATGGGAACAAGGGACCTTTATGAGCCATGGAGGCCAAAGATAGCAGATTCCTGAAGGATAAGTAGAGGCAATTACTTTACGGGAAGATATATACAGCACTGCTGGGAGGGGTTTTGGCTCTCTAGCTGATACTGGCAAAAAGGGGGGATTCTAAATCTGGTGCTAAACTGGGGAAAAGTTTGGCCGAATGCTCGAGCTCTCTTTGGTGGCTGCACACGCACTTCACATGCATTGAGCTCGCAATCCATAAATGGAGATTGAAGTGAGGAGAAGGGGTTTTTGGGAGCTCGGTGCTATCGGAAAGAGGGTCAATGCTGAGAATCTTGGCATGAGTTCACTCTAGGCTTAAGGAATCATTAGAAAGTTCTATAGAGAAGAATGAAGGATCAAATGGAGTCGCAAACCTTGCTGAAAGGAGATCGAGAGTATTAACAGGAATCAATACCTGAAATTACGAATATACACTCGGATCTGAACCCTGACACGATGACTTCGACACTGATGAACGTGATTAAAAGTTCCTACAACGTATTGAATACATATGTAGGCCTCGGCCGAACCTCCATTAAAAAAAAAAAAAAAAAAAAAAAAAACGTATTGAATACGTATGTAAGTTGCATTGAGTCAATTCTATTGAATATCATGGAAGTTGATGTATGCACCTTTCTACGATGATGCGCACATAATGGTTACTATGTTCTATCAAGACTTCCTGCATAAACTGATGTATTGCTTCCTTTATGCATCTCGCACCTTCAATATTCTTACTCTGAACTTTGCTCTAGTTGTCTTGACTACTAGAATCCGCTCTTAAGCATGATGCCTGCAAGTATCCATATTTCTTCTAGTTCTTCCTCCCTTTTACGAAACCCGCGACACCGAGCCCTACCGAATGCATCTCCAATGACACCACTTGTGCTTTCAGGCTCTTCTTTCTACTTTGCCTCTTCACTTGGAGTGGGTTTGTCCTCATGTGTCCCCTTGTCCTTGTTCAGCCCATTTGTTCTTGACTCTTGGCATGTTTCTACTTGAGCTTTCCCTTTTCTTCTTATCTGCATAACAAAATAATCTATTTCTTCTAAATGTAGTATCCTGGCAGATGGTGATGGCATGTTGGCTTCTTCTGCCACTTTTTCCTTACTCACTAAGATCATTTGAATGTAAGGCCTTGATGTGCATGCCTTGTTCTTTGGGCAACAAATGGTGTAGTGATCCCTAGCTTCTTGGCAATTTTTGCAAGGAGGAGAGTTCTTCAGCATAGCACATTTGCCTTAATAATGTCCCCATTCCCCACACCTAAGGCAAATGGTTGGCCTTTTGGGCCCGTTTCCAAAATTAAACCCAAGGGTGTGGGTTATAAGTGTTACCTTGACTTGATGCAGCAAGTATTACATTTGTAGGTGGTTGGACTCCTCCTTGTCCCCGAGTATGCTTGTGTAGGCATTCCTCTTGAATGACACTCATAGGCTTCATGGCTAGCTTTCTTGCATAAATGGAAAGTTACACTTAAGAGGGGGCATTCACTTGCCACATGGCCCTATTTGTCGCACATGGTGCACTGTAATCCATTTTTTATGCCACCTCCATGAAGTTCTTATAGCGACTATTGAATTTGTGTCCATTCCTCTACTTGGGCATCCTCTTCCTTTTGTAGCTTTAATGCTTCAATTTCAAACCTCATTTGAGTTACTACACTTTCTTCTTCTCTATGGGGCTTATTCCTTCTTAGATTCTCAAGTCCCTTCCTCAGTTGTGTTATTGGGTCTTCAGGTTCCACAGAGTATGGTAGAATAGAAGAGTCGGTTCCATATTGATGTTTAATTTGTTCTATCCTTGTTGCTGTAGAAATGAATTCTTCAATTGTTGCTATGGGGAGTATTAGTTCTTTAATCTTGAATTTTGTGGATATTGAAAGTGGTTTAGAAAGCCACTTTTTGACAAAAATCATGGGGAGGATCTCGTAGCTTAGCCATAAGTGTCTTGGCTCTAGTCACAAATTTAGGAAATGTCTCCCTTATACCTATTCATAAGTTCTCTAATTCTTCAATTATGTTCTCTGCCATATTTCCTTGTTGGAACTATGGCTTGAAGGCATCCTTCAATAAGTCCCAAGTAGAAATAAGGTTGTTTGTAAATTGACTAAACTATTTTTCTACTAGGCCCTCCGATGTTGTTGGGAAAAGAATTAAAAATGCATCTTAAAAATTTTCTCACATAGCTCATCAGGGTCTTCATATGTTAGTTCTCTAAAAGAGGGAATTTTGATACTTATCCTTGAAAGTAGATTTTCTAGGTCTACTTGAGCCACCATATTTCATACTGAGGATATGAAAGAAAGAGACTTGGTTGAGCTACAAATTACTTTCTTTCTTATTGTTTTGAAAGGAATGTCTAAGGTTAGTGATTGGGTTGTGGTCATGAGTTGCACATCTTATTCCTTAGACTAAGATGAATTCCAAGGAAAAGGAAATTTACCTCTTCAGTACCGTAGACACCTTGGCACTTCTTCTTCACTTTATAGTATTGGTTCTCCAATGCTCAAGTTGCCTTGTCCCACCATGCATGCAAAATTTTGTTGGGGCCTTCTTTAGTTGAAAGGTGCTAGAGTGTTTGTAGGAGAAGAATGGAGCAGAAGAAGAGAAACAAATGCTCCAGAAGCCTGTGTCTTGATTAACAATAAGAATACAATAGCTTTTTCTAGAATGAGACAAAAATGTTCTCTATGTCTAGCACTTAAGCCAAAGAGCACACATACAAGTATAAACAATACCACAATTATTTGTGCAATCAACCTCCTTTGTGTCGGTCCTCCACCTTGTCTAGTAGCTTGCCCTTGTCCACAACTTGCACTCAAGTATCCAATACGGCTGAAGGAAGGTTCACTCTCTGTTGACATGCAGCACCTCCTTTACTATGTATAGGAAAATTGTGGGAAGTCTTATATATCTTACAACTACAAGGCCTGATTTAAGCTATACTGTTGGACTTGAAAGTCAGTTTATGCAGGTTCCCAGGAAGCCACATTTGGATGCTGGTGTAGATTTGCAGGTTCATGGATACACCGATGCAGATTGGGTTGGTAGTACTCTAGATAGAAGATCTACTAGTGGCTTTCTTTTCTCACTTGGAGGTGCAGCTATTACATGGAGTAGTAAGAAGCAACCCACTATTGCTTTGTCAAGTATAGAGGCTGAGTATAGAGGTGCTGCAATGGCAGCATGTGAGGCATCATGGCTGGAGATGTTACTTGCAGATTTAGGTGTGGAAGTGCAAAAAAGCCTATCACTATCTATTGTGATAATCTTAGCAGCATACAGTTAGCACGGAACCCTGTTTTCCATGCTAGAACAAAGCATATTGAGGTACATTATCACTTCATCAGAGAGAAGGTATTAGCAGGTGATATTGATCTTGTTTATGTGAGAACAGATGAGCAGGTTGCTGATATTTTCACCAAAGCACTTGGAGCTGAGAAGTTGAAGAAGTTTCGGGAGATGCTTAGATTACAGGATATGGCATTGAGCTTGAGGGGGAGTGTTGAGATATCAAGCTCAACATGTGATGATCCAGGATGACACGTACCAGTTTTTTGTTTCTCTGACATGTATAGTGGTCACGCCGGTATATGTCAGGGATACTTCTTTGAGCTTTATTAGATTTATCTACCGAGAGTGATGCCACATTTGTTTCTTGCCAGCTCACTCATTCGCGGACATTAGGTTTTTCCTTATGTACTGATCTTTATATATTGCACTTGTTGTATTCTTGTTTTTAGGTCATTCTTGTACATTCCTTTTATGTAATAGAAGAAGAAGATCATTCTTCCTTGCCTCAATCTATGTGTGTGCTTCTCCTTGAGAGTGAGAGTGTGTGTATGAGCTCTCTTCCTTATCTTCTTCCTCGTGACAGCAACAACAGGACCTATCTTCGATACTTTTCTTGGTGTTCCATCATTTTATTCTTCTCTTGCTAATTCCAGCATGCAGGATGGTGGAGAGTGCAGGCAACTAACCAAAGTTAAGGAAACCCTACATTGTAAGAACTCATAGTTCAAGCCCCCCATCTCAGAGGAAGATGACAAAGAACACACTAAGCAAGTTTCAATGATGGAATGGTTACAAAGAAAATCTCCCGGACTACAAAGATTTACTATGGTATTCAAGAACTGTAGAACCCTACTTGGATGGGGATATGAGAAGCTAACAGTATTAAGTCAAGGAGCAACCCACATAACTACACCAAAGAATGAGCCTTTACCTTTAATGAACACATCTAGGCTTAAATTGTATCATGCTTAGAGACAATGGCATCATCTTGTACATAGCCATTTTTTATTTACCTTTTAGAATTTCGAATACTTATGTTCGAATGCATAATAAACTCCCCGTTGATCTCCTTTCTTTGTATCCTTGAGTGTAGTTAGCAATCTTTTTCACGTTTCTTTTTTGATCTCCTAAACTTAAATTTGTCTGGTGCGGGGTAGAGCAAACTTTGGTGGAAGGCATTATACAACTCGTGATGTGTCGTAGAACTATGGTCAGGTTCCGATGTTTTTTAGTCCACTGTCCTATGGTTTTGTTCCTCTTGAGCCATCTCGGTGGCCAAGCGGTCCGAAGTCTCACAGTCCTTGGCCACTTCGACAACTCGGCATTGAATTCCTAAGTTTGATGACAAGCACCATCTGATCCTCCCCAAGTGTTTGTTCCCATTTATAGTAACAGTAAATCCCAATTTTCTATTCCCGTCCTTTCTGTCGCTAACTATCCTTCTCCACCTAGCCCATCTTTTTGAAGGACGAACAAGATATTCCCGCATCTTCTCCCATGCAAAAAGGACAGTCTCTGAGCGTTAAGTCATAACAATCAATGTGGAGGCATGGGGAAGAAAGACCTTGAAGTGCAGTGATGGGCAAGAAAGTTTGACACACTATATAAGGACTAGGTAGGCAATCAAAGGATACCAATATATATATATCTCTTTTTACACATCCATACATAGATATTCATATGTAGTTAGGCAAATATACACATACACACATGGATAGACATGCTCATAGTTAGCAACACATTCACACATCCACATCCTTTGTAGAGGGGAGAAGAGAACGTTGTTGTGCAGAGAGCTTGGGTTGGCATCCAGTATTGTAGAATCTTGCATGTGTGAGTTTGAGGCTACAAGGAAATGTTAAGAGTAAGTTGTGGAGTGGAAGAGGAAGACAACACCAGCACGCATGGTTAATGGTGAAAAAGATAGCCAAAAGCCTACCTTCATGAAGTAGAGGATGCTCAGAGAGAAGCATGCATGACCCATGAAATTTCATGTGTAGAAAACTAGAGAAAGAGTGGAGAATTTCAGACCATGTGAGTGACTTTGAAGACTTAGCAAAGGAATTTGCAATGGCTTGCATCCTGAGTTGGTATGCGCACAGAGTACCGGTGCATTGTCAGGGAACCACACAATGATGGGGGATTGGCAAGGTGGTTGACACTGTGGAACATTTATGTTAGTGGTGATCACTAAGATGACTAGGCATTGTGTGGCCAACAGCATTCGTTCCCCTGTTTCTGGAACTACCTGCCCCTTTTCCCCCATGGTGTGAGGCTACAAGTTTTGTGTGAAGCGCCTGCAAAAATCAGGGGACTATCTTGGGTCAACATTTGTAGTATTATTGAGGTCGGGAAAAGGGAATTTACATGTGTCTTTACATTTAAGCCGAGTTTCATCAATTGTTCTTTTTTGCAATATTCTATGTACAAGGTGCATTTGACAAGATTGGTGGCAAGAGCAGTCTATTGCCATGTACTATGTTCCTATAATTAGTGCTTCATTCACTACTAGAAACTGGGGGGGA
The DNA here is from genome assembly GCA_020310875.1 of Ceratopteris richardii. NCBI lineage: Eukaryota > Viridiplantae > Streptophyta > Polypodiopsida > Polypodiales > Pteridaceae > Ceratopteris > Ceratopteris richardii. Next base: position 60,169,570 of record CM035416.1, on the reverse strand, counting down.
GTAGCGATGCCCCCCATTAAAAAAAATCAAATTCATTGCTTATGCGACGAAAGCATCGCATAAGCAACGAAACTCTTTTTTATTAAAAAACAAAGAATGCTCGTCGCATAAGCGATGCAGAGCATCACTTATGTGATGCTACTTTGGACCACCGCAAATAGCATTGCTACCTAGAGACACTCCTATCAACATTGGCAAATTGGTTGCAATGCTGGAGAGTCGCATAAGTGACGAGCTGACATTTCAGAGTGTCGCATAAGCGACGCTCTTGAATGTTAAAAAACAAATTCCATTTCTCCTGGCACATTTGTGCCGGGATTGAGACATGAGAGAGAGAGAGAGATCGAGCACATGCACACACAACCAACCTCCTAGCTAGTGATGGTCAGAGAAGCACAAAGGTACGCTCACACACACACACATACACACAGATTTACACACATATACACATGCATACACACACACATATACACACATAGACACACATACACACATAGACACACACACATACACATAGACACACACACATACACACATAGACACACACATATACACACATATACACACATAGACACACACACATATATACACACACATACACACACACATAGACACACACACATACACAGATTTACACACACATACACATGCATACACACACACATATATATGCACATAGAAACATACACACACATACATACATACACACACATACATACATACACACACATTTACACACACACACAGACACACATAGACACACACACACATAGACACACACACACACATACACATACACACACCTACACACATATACACACATAGACACATACACACACATATACACACAGATTTACACACACACACGTACACATAGATTCACACACACACATACACATGCATACACACACACATACACATAGATTTACACACACACATACACATGCATACACACACATATATATACACACACATGGACACACACATACACACATAGACACACACATACACACATAGACACACACATATACACATAGACACACACACATACACACACACATAGACACATAGACACACACACATACACACATAGACACACACACATACACACACATACACACACATACGCACACATACACACATTTACACACACATACACACATAGAGACACATAGAGACACACAGACACACATATACACACACATACACATGCATATACACACATACACGCATAGACACATATACACACATACACATGCATACACACACACACATATATACACACATAGACACACACATACACACATAGACACACACACATACACAGAAATACACACACGCATATACACACACATAGACACATACACACTTACACACACATACACACATCCACACACACTTACACACACACATATACATGCATACAGACACATATATATAGATACACACATAGACACACACATACACACATAGACACACACACAAACACATATATATGCATACACACATGTAGAGACACATACACATACATGCATACATAATGCATATACATATGCACACATACATACTTACATGCATACACACACATACACACACATTCATATATATGTATACATAATGCACATGCATATGCATATATACATGCTTACATGCATACACACACATACACACACAGATACACATACATACATATACATACATATATGTATACACATATCAGGTCACATGCATACCTACCCACAAACATACACACATACATACACATGTACACATGCATACACAATGCACACATATACATATACATACACATACATATGCACACATACATATACATGCATACATATGTACATGTACATATATTGATTTCTAACCCATTTTGTTTTATATGTACGGGTATTATGGATCCTAGTAGAGAGAGAAAGGTGAAACTCACTCTCATAAAAAGTCTTATGAGAGCAAGAGTTCCACCTGATACCTTAGGGATCATCATGCATGAGTACTCAACGATGCATGATGATGAGCTTGATTTTACGATCCAGATGCTTACCCAGCGATCAAAGGAGGGCTCTTCTATGGCTCCACATGCAGGAAGAGAACTATCTTCTCATAGGTATGTTTTCTTTTCACAATTTTTTTTTATGATATTATAACACATATATTTATTTATTTTTTTCTATCTATTTTTAGGACACCTATACCACCTCTAGATCATGAGAGTAGAGCATAGGTGCCTATGAGGACACACATAGGCACCCTAGGGCTGGAGTGTGATATAGAGCCAGAGGGGAATATAGTCTATATAGGGAATGGATTGGAGTTCAAGAGAAGAATGCGAGCATTATGCGACTCTTACTTGCGGCTTGTCCACTTGCAATGGAAGTAAGTATAAGTTTTACATATAAATTGAAATAAATATCTTTTGTTTTATTTACATGATTTTTTTTTTTTTTTTTGTAGTGAGCATGATGAGAGGGATAAAAAATATGTACTTAGTTCACTTGAGACAGAGTTTGGGACTGGATGGTCACATAAGTGGTGTCTAAAAGAGATTCAAACACGTATGGCTCATCGTCGTGATAATGCATCGTATGCATTGCTTTTATTTGTTATATTTATATGTGTAACTATATATGCACACACACATAATATACACACACACACACACATATATATATATATATATATATATATATATATATATATATATATATATATATATATATATATATATATATATATATATATATATATATATATATATACATACATACACACACATACTCATATACACACACATAAATACACAAACTTACATGCACATCAAGTCACATGCATACATGTGTATGTGTTTATGTATATATATGTGGATATGCGTATGTGTGTTTATGTATGTATGTATGTATGTATGTATGTGTATGAGAGAAAGAGAGAGAAAAGAGTATGACTAGAGGTACACATACACACATACACACACATACACATCCATACACACACATACACATCCATACACACACATACATGCACATTTACACACACATACACATACGTGTACATTTACACATACACATACATGCACATTTACATACATGCACATTTACACACACACACACATACACATGCATGCAGTTACACACATATAATGAACACACACATAGACACATACACATACTCATATACACATACACATACATAATCATATGTACACACACATAGACTCACATAACCATATTTACATACATATATACACATACATATGCATACACATACACACACACAACACATGCATACGCACATATAGACACACATACAATATATATATATATATATATATATATATATATATATATATATATATATATATATATATATATATATATATATATATATATATATATATATATATATATATATCCTAATTCAAAAACACTAATTTTGATATTAGGGTTTTACAAACCCTAATTCAGCCTTTTAGCCATATGATTGAAGTATACATTGCATCTATTCCTCTGGCCACTTACTAGAGAGATGTCTCTCCTCCCAAACTTATACCTCTATATAAAGCTACTCGAATCAACGAGAATCATAATATATATAAAGATACATACACATCATGTAGATACACATACATAAATATAAAATGATGGAGTAGATATTGTTGGGTGTGTGTAGAAGTGCAAGAGACACACAAGAAGCACACATAAGGAGCACAAACACAGCAAGACACACGGAGAAGACGATGGCTGGAATAGCTCTCTCTATTGATCGATGAACTGAACTGAAGTAAGAGCTGAATAATATCCCTAAGTACTAAGTACCACCACATATGAGAGTATCAAGTATGTGGTAGCATGGGGAAAAAACCTCTAGCCAGCACTAGAGTAAAAAGTGCCCATGTATAGGGAAAAGGTTCACATCAAAGCTACTCGAGAAACACATAAGTGTAACAAACCCCCTTGGAGCGAATGATGTGAACACATACAAGGAGTGAAAGATCAGCCCCCACAAGGTAACAAGCCTAAAGCTTTGCAAAAAGCTTCAAACTTTTCCCGTGGAAGAGCTTTGGTGAATATGTCTGCCATATTATCTTGTGTAGGCACATAGATCAAATCAATATCTCCTGCATGAAGGCGCTCTCTCACATAGTGATAATGCACCTCAATATGTTTGGTCCGTGCATGAAACACTGGGTTTCGTGCAATAGCCAAAGCACTCTGACTATCTGTGAGAATATACGTAGCAGCATCAATCTCCATGCAAAGATCCATCAATAGGCATCTCAGCCATATACACTCCACTGTAGCTATGAAAACTGCCCTGCACTCAGCTTCACAACTCGATGTCGCCACTGTAGGTTGCTTCTTACTCAACCAAGATATGCATGAGTCTCCAAGGAGAAAGCAATTACCACTAGTGGACACACGAGTATCATAACAACCAGCCCAATCACTATCTATAAAAGCATGCAAGCATGGCTGAACATCTCTGCCATAAAAGAGACCTAAGCTCAAAGTGCCTCGAAGATAACTAAACACACGTTTCACCGCTTGTCAATGCTTAGTCCCAGGGCTATGCATGAATCGACTCAATTGGGAAACTGCATACTATATATCCGGCCTTGTGTCGCATGCATATATAAGACATCCCACAGCTTGCTGATAAAGAGAAGTGTCAAATGCATCACTGGAATCCTCAACTGAGAACCTGAATCCTGTCTCAACTGGTGTGGAAACTGGCTTACAATCCTCAAAATCAAAACGCTGAAGTAGTTTTTCAACATACTTTGCTTGATGCATAACAATTCCCCCCTCAACGGATACAAACTGTTGGAGCAGAACAATCATCAATAGTGATTTTATGAAGATCAAAGTGAGAAGACATATGGAAGAATGAAGATTGTTTTCAGAGGAAGAAAATGAAATCAGAAATGTTTCTTTTGTATATTACTCTTGTAAATAGTTCAATGTATTTTGGAAAAAGATGACGAGTTAGACTCGTATATATATCTACAGATACGTATTCATAGAAAGAGAGAGTGATATAGATCAGATAGAGAAGAATAGGTGAAGAGGTGATGAACATTGTATGTATCATCAACCATATGTATGAAAAGTAATGAAGAAGAAAGTATTGTAGAATTCTGCGCGTCGATCTTCTCTCCCATTCTCCTTCTGTGCTTAATCTTTTGAAGAATCCTTTTGCACGTATCTAAGTCCATAGCTAATCTATCTATGGCTAGAATTTGAAAGATTAATTTCAATCAGGTTGTGAGAATTTTGCTTAGGAACATTCATATGTGAAGATGTTCTGAGAGTCGAGAAATCTGGCGCACATTTCATCTTCAAAGAAATGGCCAGTGCTCAGTCCACAGTGTAAAGTTTTACACAAATGAGGGCTTAAAATCTAAGTTGGAAGGTAAGCCATCTATGGCTAGAAGATCTTGATGAAACGGGTTCAGAGTTGGGAGAACCAGTGCTAAGAAGTTGCAGGTGTCAAAGTCGCCATTGCAGAGAAGCACTTTCAGACATAGGTAAAGTGTTTCACACATTTCTCAGTGTGTACTTAATCTTTTTGAAAGATTTAACTTGGCAAAGTTGCGCAACCTCAAGGCGAAGTGTTGTGCAAAGTTTTATCAAAAACTTTACAGAATTGATTAGTCAATGAGTGACTAATCTGCAGCAGACTTTTCTGAGAAGTTGATTTTTCAGAACTTTCAATATTTCTGATAATTTGGTGGATGATCTTTAAGTTTGGTGGAGTCTAAGGTTAACCTTGATATAGAGGTGATCTAACTTCAAGGTTAACTTGTTCTTTTGGAGATTAACACTCTCCATCAGTGGTATCAGAGCAGGTTGTGTCAAAATTGAAGTGAAGAAGACTCCGACTATTGCAGAAATACAAAACTTTACATTTTGAAGGTGCAGAAGGGTAAAGGTTGAAGAAAGATTGAAGGAAGACATACAAAGAGCATCAAAAGGATCAGAAGGAGCAACATTCGAAGTAAAGGTACATTCATTATCTGAAAAGGTTAAAGTTTTGAGACTACAGGTGAAGCAAGGATGGGAGATAGTCTCCAAATTGAAAAGTTGGATAGAGAGAACTATCCTGCATGGTCTATGAGGATGGAAGCTCACCTTATGAGCAAAGATCTGATAGGATACATCACAGGAGATGAAGAAAAGCCAGAATTCAGAGATCCTAGTGTTCCAACTAGGGAGGAGCTTGCAGATTTGAAGAATTGGATGAAGAAGGATGCTCAAGCAAGAAGCATCATCTACATGGCAGTCAATGACTATTTGCTTCCTCACATTAGAGGACTTGAAAGTGCTTGTGACATTTGGAATGCTTTGGAAGAGCATTTCCAAAATACAACCAAATCAAGGAAGGCTTCACTATGGGCAGAGTTTACTACCTTCAAGAAGAAGGCCTCACAATCAATTTCTGATTATGTGACAAAGATGAAGGACATTGCAGATTCTCTAGGTGCAGTTGATGAAGATATTGAAGAAGACAAATTGGTAAGACAAATACTCACAGGACTAAGAGGAGATGAGAAATGGAAGCCTTTCATTTTATCTACAGAACTTTCATTAGATCACTTTACTCCTGATTTGAATCAATTGTTAGGTCATATGCTAACTTTTGAGAATGATATCAAAGGAGATGTTGATAAGAGTGCAGGTCATGCAATGTATTCTAAAGACAAGAAGAAAGCCAACAAAGGGAAACAACAATCAGGTGAAGAAGAAGGTATTTCAAACCAAGCAAACTTCATAAGAGGAAGAGGAAATGGCAGAAGTAGAGGAAGAGGCAGAAACAACAAGGATAATGCAAGAGCTTGTTGGATATGTGGTAAGACCAATCATCTATCTCATGATTGTTGGCACAATAATCAAAACAATGGTAATTATCAGAACTTTAATCAAAGAGCAAGAGGTGGTAGATTTCAGAGAGGAAACTTCAGAGGTAGAGGTGGTAGGAATTCTTTTGGAAGAGGTGGAGGAAGAAGCTTCCAAAATCAATCCTATAATAACACCTACTACAACTATGCATCAGATCAAAAGGAGGATTCGACTCTCATTATGAATACATGTGAAACCTCACATGAGGACATGAGAGTGTTTTATATTGATTCAGGATGTAGTAATCATTTGAGTGGAAATATTGCTTTGATGACTGACCTAGATCATAATGCAATTAATCATACAGTGCAGACAGGTGATAATACAAAGCATAAGGTAAAGTCAATTGGTTCAGTCAAAGCTAAGGATGGGAGCACTCTTCTGAGTAAGGTACTTTATGTTCCCACAATTCCAAAGAATTTGATCAGTGTAGGTCAAATTGTGGAAAAAGGTTATGAGGTAAGGTTCACAAATGATGGAGTTTATGTGGAAGACCCTAGTCAAGGGTATAAACAAGTTATTGCAGGAAAGAAAGAAGGAAGGCTTTTCACATTGAAGGTACAAGGAAATGTTGGACATGCTATGTTCACATATGGAGAGCAGAAGGTGTCAGAATTGGATCTTTGGCACAAAAGACTTGGACACTTTAATGAAAGAGGTATCAAAGAAATGATTAACAATGATTCAGTGCTTGGAATGCCTAACATTGCAGGTCAACACATGACATACAGATGTGAGGCATGTCAATTAGGTAAGGCTCATAAGCAATCTTATTCCAAGCATGGATTTATGTATTCAGAAAGACTTGAATTAGTGCATACAGATGTGTGGGGTCCTTCAAAGGACTTTAGTATAAATGGTTCAAGATATTATGTCATATATGTTGATGATGCTACCAGGTGGATCACAATTTATGTGATTAAGGAAAAGTCAGAAGTGTTTAATACATTTAAACACTATCATGCATATGCAGAAAGGATTACAGGTCAAAAATTGAAGAGACTAAGGTCAGATGGAGGGGGAGAGTATTTTTCAAATGAGTTCAATGATTATTTGTGGAATGCAGGTATAAAGAGAGAAGTTACTTGCAGGTACTCTCCTCAACAAAATGGGGTAGCAGAAAGAAGGAATAGGACACTTGTTGAATTTGCAAGGTCCATGATGAAAGAGAAGAATTGCCCAAATTATTTGTGGGCTGAGGCTGTTAATACAGCTACATATTTGGTTAATAGATTGCCTTGTAAAGCTTTGCAGGGTATGACACCATATGAAGCTTGGTGGGGTAAGAAACCTACCTTAGATCATTGCAGAATATTTGGATGCTTGGCATATGCATATGTGCCATCTCAATTGAGGCATAAGTTGGAGCCTAAGGCAGAGAAGTATGTATTCATTGGTTATGATGATAAGCAAATGGGATACAGGTTGTGGAGTCCATCCACAAAGCAATTTATTGTATCCAAGGATGTTACATTTGATGAGCAAGGTACTTGGTATGCAGGTAAGTATAATGTACATGCAGATGATGAAGAAGTAGTGGAACAAAGGAAAGGTAAAGCAAAGATTCAATTACTTGATGAAAGTGAGAGTAATGAAGTGCAGATTGAAGTTGAAGAGAGGCCAAGGTTTGATCCAGAATGTGATGAACCAGAGACCTCAAGAAGTGCAGAAGTTAGGAGATCATCTAGGCACAAATGGCAACCTACAAGGTATAGCTATGACACTTCATTCTTGACTACTAAAGATTATGCTTATTTGGTAAAAGCAGATGAAGACCCTTCTACATATGAAGAAGCCAAAGGGAAGAAGAATTGGGAAGATGCTATGCAAGAGGAGTATGATGCATTGATAGAGAATCAAACATGGGATTTGGTTCCTAAACCTAATAGTCAAAAGATTATTGGATGTAAGTGGGTTTACAAAACAAAGAGATTTGCAGATGGAAGTGTGTCTAGGTACAAAGCTAGACTTGTTGTGAAAGGGTATGCACAGACATATGGAGTGGACTATGATGAGACTTATAGTCCTGTGGCAAAGATGACAACCATCAGGACACTCATTGCAATTGCTACTTGTAAAGGTTGGAAGTTGTCTCAATTAGATGTTAAAAATGCTTTCTTGAATGGTTACATTTCAGATGAAGTCTACATGGAGCAACCAGATGGGTTCAAAGATCAAGTGAGTCCAAATTATGTATGTAAGCTCAAGAGAGCTTTGTATGGGTTGAAGCAAGCCCCAAGGGCTTGGAATTATAGGCTTGTAAAATTCTTGAATGATCTTGGATTTCAAGCATCAAAGGCAGACAGTAGCTTGCTAGTCAAAGCAAGTGAAAATGGATTTATCTATGTGTGTATTTATGTTGATGACATAATACTTACAGGAACAGATGATAAGGGGATACAAATGATTAAAAAGCAGATGGAGAAAGAGTTCAAAATCAGTGATTTGGGGAACCTATCATTCTTCTTGGGAATGGAGATCTCTTATACTCAACATGGAGTATATGTGACCCAAGAAAGGTATCTTAAAAATTTGCTAACCAAATTTAAAATGGAAGATTGCAGGGTTGCACCTACACCTTTGGAAGTGAATCATAAATTGTCTAGGTTTGGAGGAGAAGAGTTCAGAGATATGAAACTCTATCAAAGTTTGGTTGGTAGCCTGATTTATGCTACATTGACAAGGCCTGACTTGTCATATGCAGTTGGTGTGCTTTCACAATTCATGCATTGTCCTAGGAAGAACCATTGGATTGCAGGACAAAGAGTACTTAGGTACATCAAGGGTACACTCAGAGAAGGGTTGTCCTATGGATTTACTTCAGATATAAAAATCAAGATATATAGTGATGCAGATTGGGCAGGTAATGTGGATGATAGAAGATCAACACATGGATACTTGTGCTATGTAGGAGACAAATTGATTTCATGGTGTTCCAAGAAGCAACATACAGTTGCTTTGTCATCTACAGAAGCAGAATATAAAGGTATGGTGGAAGCTGCAAAAGAGGTAATATGGCTAAAGACACTTTTGAAAGTTTTTGATGTGATTCAGAGTACTCCTATTATTTGTGGAGACAATATGAGTTCATTATACTTGGCAGCTAATCCTGTATTTCATGCTAGAACTAAGCATATTGAAATACAATATCATTTTCTGAGAGAGAAGGTCATTGAGAAGGAAATTGAAGTCATACACACCCCTACAAAAGATCAACTTGCAGATATGATGACTAAAAGTTTGGAAGGACCTAAGTTGCAGAGATTTAAAGATATGGAAGGAATAAAGAAGATGCAGGCAATCACAATTGAAGATTGAGGGGGAGCTGTTGGAGCAGAACAATCATCAATAGTGATTTTATGAAGATCAAAGTGAGAAGACATATGGAAGAATGAAGATTGTTTTCAGAGGAAGAAAATGAAATCAGAAATGTTTCTTTTGTATATTACTCTTGTAAATAGTTCAATGTATTTTGGAAAAAGATGATGAGTTAGACTCGTATATATATCTACAGATACGTATTCATAGAAAGAGAGAGTGATATAGATCAGATAGAGAAGAATAGGTGAAGAGGTGATGAACATTGTATGTATCATCAACCATATGTATGAAAAGTAATGAAGAAGAAAGTATTGTAGAATTCTGCGCGTCGATCTTCTCTCCCATTCTCCTTCTGTGCTTAATCTTTTGAAGAATCCTTTTGCACGTATCTAAGTCGATAGCTAATCTATCTATGGCTAGAATTTGAAAGATTAATTTCAATCAGGTTGTGAGAATTTTGCTTAGGAACATTCATATGTGAAGATGTTCTGAGAGTCGAGAAATCTGGCGCACATTTCATCTTCAAAGAAATGGCCAGTGCTCAGTCCACAGTGTAAAGTTTTACACAAATGAGGGCTTAAAATCTAAGTTGGAAGGTAAGCCATCTATGGCTAGAAGATCTTGATGAAACGGGTTCAGAGTTGGGAGAACCAGTGCTAAGAAGTTGCAGGTGTCAAAGTCGCCATTGCAGAGAAGCACTTTCAGACATAGGTAAAGTGTTTCACACATTTCTCAGTGTGTACTTAATCTTTTTGAAAGATTTAACTTGGCAAAGTTGCGCAACCTCAAGGCGAAGTGTTGTGCAAAGTTTTATCAAAAACTTTACAGAATTGATTAGTCAATGAGTGACTAATCTGCAGCAGACTTTTCTGAGAAGTTGATTTTTCAGAACTTTCAATATTTCTGATAATTTGGTGGATGATCTTTAAGTTTGGTGGAGTCTAAGGTTAACCTTGATATAGAGGTGATCTAACTTCAAGGTTAACTTGTTCTTTTGGAGATTAACACTCTCCATCACAAACTGGGTGCCAAGATAGTAGCTCAAAAGACCAAGATAAGTGACATCAAAAGTATGCTGCAAATCAGCCATAAGAATGTCAAGTTTTGCATCACATGACCCAGTCAAGAGTATGTCATCGACATAAAGAACAAGCACTGTAAGATCAGCCCCATTTTTGCGTACATAGAGTGTGCTTTCAATCGGACTACATGTGAAGCCAAGAGCAATCAAGTGCTTATGGATTTTGTCATACCATGCACGTGGAGCTTGCTTGAGACCATACAAGGCTTTATGCAAGCGACAAACCATATGCTCTTTCCCTGTCATAACAAATCCAGGAGGTTGCTTCGCATAAACCTCTTTTTGCAAATCACCATTCAAGAAGGCTATTTTTATGTCCAACTGATTCACTTTCCAACCTCGATGGGCAGCCAATGCAACCACCGTACGAATGGTAGTCATGCGTGAAGTAGGTGCAAAAGTTTCCTCATAGTCAATGCCATATTGTTGCACATATCCTTTGGCAACCAATCTAGCTTTGTAGCGATCAATGCTACCATCAGATTTTCTCTTAATCTTGTAAACCCACTTTGTACCAATGGCATTCTTTCCTTTTGGCAATTCACATAACTCCCAAGTACCATTCCTATGTATGGAATCCATTTCTGATTGCATAGCACTCATCCATTGTGGATCGTCACATGCATCTTCAAAAGAAAGTGGATCTTCATTACATGTTGTAGCAATAAGAGAATAATCCACAAAATTACTTGATGCATGGTGAGAGCTTGATCTTGTTCTACCAAGTAAAGGTGCACTCAAGTTGTTGTCCTGCAAAGTTTGTTTCAGCCACTTTGGCATAAATTGTGCACTATTGATAGACCTGCGTTCATTATGTACTCACCACCACGATCCGTGCGTAGAGTCAAAAGCTTTTGTGAAGAAAAATTTTCAGCCATAGCTAAAAATGCTTTGAAGCAAGAAAATACCTCATTCTTTGCTTTCATAGGATACACCCATGTATGGCAAGTAGCATCATCAATGAAGGTAACAAAATATACATGCTTCCCAAAAGATGGAGTCTTGACGGGACCACATACATCACTATGAACAAGTTGCAATTTTCTTGTAGTTTGTGTATGACTATCTTTTGGAAAAGAAGCACGATGCATTTTTCCAAGAATGCAACCTTCACATGCATGATTTTCAATGGACTCAAGTGTAGGCAAGCCAATAACCATGTCCTTCTTTTGCAAGTAGAGCAAACTATTGAAGTTCAAGTGACCAAAACGAGCATGCCAAAGCTCCATTTCAGCCATGGAAGAAGTATGAGCAACTAAGGCATTCGAGGCAACCCTCTTATATGTATCCATGCGATACAAACCATTACATAATGTACCGGACATCACGATAACATCACCATTTCTGAAATCATGAACCATACACTTATCATCAACAAAGTGTACATGAAGTCCATCTTTGGCAATCAACGGAACTGAAATTAAGTTCTTCTTTATACCGGGCACATACAATGCATTTTTCAAGAGAATCACACCTCCATTTGTAGCCGTAAGCTCAATTTCTCCTACTCCAATGATAGGATAAGAGGCATTGTTTGCACACACCACATGTCCTCCTTTAGGTGCATCTTTCAAAGAGGCAAAAAATTTTTTGCATGATGTTATGTGCTTTGAAGCACCACTATCAAAGAACCAATCCAAATCAACCTCACTCACAACCATACATTTAAAATGTAAAGAAGCATCATAATGACATGTAACAACACATGCCCAAAAATCTTGAGCCATGTTAGCTTCATCATTCTTTGCATTTGCTGAATTTTCAGCAATAGACATGCCGGATTCCTTCTTCTTTTCATTGCATTTAGCAAGCTTTCTACACTCATCAATAGTATGGCCAGCCTTTCGGCAATATTTGCATCTCTTCTTCTTTTGCAAATCACCATCATTAGAGGAATGAGTGGAAGAGGAAGCTTGAGGCTTTGGTTTTGATGAACCCAAAGTTGAACCATACTTGCTTTTCCTCTTTTGTGAGATAGCAAGTGCTTGTGTTCCCTCAATCAAACCACTCCTATTCACTCTAGATTGCTCTTCTTGCAAAAGAAGAGACACAATCTCATCAAATGCATACATATTAGGATTTCCTTTTGCAACCAAACGAAGTGTAGTAGCAAAGCTTTGAAAAGATTCTGGTAATCCTTTCAACAATGTAGAAATGAGTGATGCATCCAGAATGATCTCATCTATGTTTGCCAATTGCTCTTTCAAGTCCTTGATGTGTGTCACATACACATCCATTGACTCATTTTCAGCCATACATACATCCTCAAGTTGCTTCCTCAAGTATGCAACACGTGCTTCATTACGCACGGCATACAAAGAAGCCAGAGTGTCCCATGCCTGTCTCGATGTAGAACATGACCGAATGTGTGGAACTATATGACGCTTCACTGAAAGCGCAATCAAAGCATGAGCTTGAGCATCTTTTCCATCCCATCTAAGCTGCTCTTGTGTAGGTGGAGAAGGAGAAACCACTATACTCGAAGAAGAAGCTCCATCTGTGACAGTAGACTGTGAAGTAGAAGCACCTGCCGGTCTTCGATCTACATCTGCCACTATATTCCAAAGTTGTTTTGCAACAAGAACATGCTTCATCATGTAAGACCACATCGGATAGTTGGTCCCATCAAGCTTATCTTCAGCTTGAAGCATGCCAAACAAGTCATTGCTGCCTGCCATTTCACTAAGGAACAAAAATGTGACAAAATCTTCACTTCGACAAAAACTGAAATGAGTGTTGAAATTTTAGCTCACAAACCGTCACTCTAATGGCGATTCTGACTCCACAAATGGCTTCGAAATGGGGGTAAAACCTCAGCGCACCTGGTGGAAATGTTTCCGAGCTGCTGAAAGTCATTGTTCTATGCCTCGAAGTCGATTTGCACTATTAAAGTGTGCGTGCGACGCGACGCGAAAAACCAAAACTTGAGAAGAAGCTGAACCTGCTCTGATACCACTGTTGGGTGTGTGTAGAAGTGCGAGAGACACACAAGAAGCACACACAAGGAGCACAAATGCAACAAGACACATGGAGAAGACGATGGCTGGAATAGCTCTCTCTATTGATCGATGAAGTGAATTTAAGTAAGAGCTGAATAATATCCCTAAGTCTTAAGTACCACCACATATGAGAGTATCAAGTATGTGGTAACATGGGGAAAAAACCTCTAGCCAGCACTAGAGTAAAAAGTGCCCATGTATAGGGAAAAGGTTCACATCAAAGCTACTCGAGGAACACATAAGTGTAACAGATATATTATGCATCACACACACATGTCTATATGCACGCATGTATACATATACATGCATACATATTTACATAGACTCATTTACACATATACATATATACATGTACACATCACATATACATGATTACATGCACACATGTATACTTATACATACATACATATTATAAACACACTTGCAAATATTACACAAATGCATATGCATACATACGTGTGCATACTAACACATGTATACATATATCACACACATGCACACACATACATATACATGAAACACATATATGTGCATACTAACACATGTATACATATAATACACATGAATACACACACATATGCATACATACATGATAAAATTTTGCTCCTAAAAAATAAAGCTATATATAAAATTTTAGGCATACCCCTAAGCTTCATGTTCTAACTTAAAAGAACATGATTTTATCGCTCTAGTAGGATTCATTGATATTCTAGTTGAATAAAGAAGACTCTATTATCTGATATCCATTCGAATGATTCAAGTTATTGATCGATAACTAGAGTAGGATTTACTATCTAATCTACTCATATGTTTTCATTATTGCCATCATTTTGGTAAGATGTCAATATAGTCTCATCGTCATTATCCTTATTGGTTTCATTTATTTCTTCTATTGTTAAATCTGTGTTCTCATGACTGACATCATCTATTGATTGACTAATATCAATTTCTATTAATTCCTCTTCATCATCAGTAGAATAAACATGTAGAGTATTATCCCCTTCATCAAAAAGATTAGTATCATTATCATGTACAATGATTTTAATTTCTCTTTCAGATGTTGATGTATCATCTGATGGTGAATCATATTCAATAGGACTTTCTTTGATCTCTGTAACAATAAACTGTTCAAACAATGACCTAGCTCCAGGTTGAACATGAATGACTTGCCACCAAGGATGAGCATTAAGGCTTTTATAAAAAAATGCTTGTTCAATATGCTTAGGAAGAATATATGGTTCTCCAGTAGATCGCATTACCTTGGAAGAATCAATTGCCCAAAACTCAAATAATTCCTTTCTCAATGTGGAATTACTACCTTTATACTCGGCTCAAAACCAGTCAACCTTCAAAATGACCTATCAACATATATAAAAACAAAAAACCTTTATTAGGTGCTTAAAAAAATAATAAACTCTATCATAAAAAATATAAATTTGTTTCTACTTGTTTGAATGTACGAAATGATATTTCGTAGATATCAACAACAGTTCCCACATAACCAAGTTTGCCATCTATAAGGTTCGCATCTTTTGAGCTAGCACGTGATAGTTGCTTGAAAGAAGCAACAATACTAGAATCCTCTATTTTACGTAAAGAACCAATCACTTTGATTCTAATATGTTGTCCAAAAGCCCACATATTAGTGAACATTCGTGCCTGCAAAAAAATTTAAAATAGTAAAGATAAACTAATATACATATATAAAAAAACAAAATATTATTAAAATAGGATTACCTTTTGTTCACAACCTATCATTAACTCTCTCTCTGCTCATCTGAGATTTCTTCATTATTTGCGTTGGCTCGTTGCAAACGAGTACATAGTCAATCTGTGAAAGAAAATATATTTGTAATCTCATTATTATCAAGATTACGTCTATATCTTTTGTTTCTCCATCTTTTACTTTGGAGATCTTGAAGTTCCTATTCGTAGTCGCTAAGGAATGCTTGCATGCATTCGCTATTATATGCTACAAAAGTAGAAACATCATTTTTTTCTTGAAATGTAAAGAAAAATAGAACTCCCTTACCTGATAATACCTCTTCTATTATTTTTGAAGAAGACTCGTTGGTCCATGCATGTGGAAGTTCTTCATGAACTCTTTCAAGGTACTCACTAACATAGTACATGCACTCTTCAACCATCCAACCCTTTTCCATGGACCCTTCTGGTTTTGCTCTTTGCTGTACATAACCTTTTAATATTCCCATAAATCTCTCAACTCAAAACATCCATTGAGTGTTGACAACACCTCCAATCTCTATTTCATCTACAAGATGGACTAATAAATGAACCTAAAAATCAAAAAATGAAGTAGGAAGCTCTTTGTCCATCAAACATAGTAGCTCTTTGCATTCACATTTCTTTTGGGGATCAAGTTTTTGTCGATCTTTTTTGACGTAATCCATCTATACATATCATAAGAAAAATTATAAAGAAATTAATTCAAAAATAAAAGATATCAAATATTCATATATATTAAATATAAAAGTATCATAATTACCTTATAAGTGATCCAAGACAATAGATCACATCTCGTATTCCTTTCATTGTACATCCATCGATAACCAAAGGTAAAATATGTTTCAAAAAGCTATGCCAATCATGGGTCTTTAACCTAGATAACCTCTTATCATCCATAGTAAACATGTCCTAGAAAGATACTCCATATCCTATAGGAGTCCGAATCAATTGAATCCTATTGTTGATAGTTTGTATCTCTTTTGTAATAAGTACCCAAGGAGCAGGTGCATAAGTTGTTTCCTATCGATGTCTATCAAAAACTGACCATAACTTTGGTTTTGAGTTTTGATCCTTCAAATCATTCCTTAATGCTATGGTGTCTTTCAATCCAAGAAGATGCTGCCATAATGAATAACCAATATTCTTGAATATATGCATAGGATCAAGAAGGTGACATACTTTTAACTTTTTCCAATACTCTGAGGAATACCATATTGATATATTCTCTGTGAGTTCCCATTTTCCTTTACCTCTCTTCACATTTTCATTATCTTCATCATCACTAAAGATTTCTGATTCTTAATCTATCAGAGATCCATCTGTCCATTTTCGATACCAATCCATAGGCATCATAGGTTTTGGACACTGACCTGTTTCAAGCTTTCCATCAAAATGTATCGCTTCTCTTTTAGATCTTAATAAATGATCATCAAGCAAGAATCATTGATGTCGAAAATAAATATTTTTGTTGAGATTTTTACTATAGATTGATCTCAACCAATCACCACAATATGGACAAGCTGTATAACCCTTAGTAGATATTCTTGCATCATGAAAATAATAAAAATATAATTAGATTAACTCACATTTATGTGTATGCATATTGAATAAAAAATTACATCAATACCTTAACAAACACCATATCCTAGAAAATCGTGAATAGTCCAAGCCACAATACCACGAACCGTAATATATCTTTCATTGATGCTTTTTGATACATCAATGACATTAATACCTCTCCATAACTCTTGGAGATCGGCAATGAGAGGAGCAAGATATATATTCATATCTTTAACTTGTCTTTTTCCTGGGATTAAAAGTGAAAGCATTAAATGTTCCTTTTTAATGCTAAGATATGGCAAAAGATTGTAGTTTATGACTACCACTGGCCATGTTGACCATTTACTGGATTTCATGGAGAATGGATTAACCCCATCTAATGCAACTCCTAACTTTAGATTATGTGGATTTTGTGCAAAATCAGGCCATGTAGAATCAATATGCTAAAAAGCAACACTATCATGAGGAATTTTGATTATTCAATCAATACTTTTATGGTCATGTCCCCATGTCAAAAGCTTTGATAATTTGGGGCTTTGAAACATGTGTGATCCGTGGAGCCAATGGAAAATGTGTCAATACCTTTTTTGGGATTTTACCTTCTTCGTCCTTATATCGAGGAGATTGAAATTTTGTACATGTCAAAGA
This sequence comes from Ceratopteris richardii, assembly GCA_020310875.1. Classification (NCBI taxonomy): domain Eukaryota; kingdom Viridiplantae; phylum Streptophyta; class Polypodiopsida; order Polypodiales; family Pteridaceae; genus Ceratopteris; species Ceratopteris richardii. The sequence goes on along the minus strand of CM035416.1, from coordinate 60,151,316 downwards.
GTTTGCATATTCACATCTATATAAAATACAATAATTAGGACATGCATGTATACATTGATAATCTATACCAAGATTGTTGATTATCTGCTTCATTTTATCATGTGAGGTAGGAAGAATATTCTGACTTGGTAAAAACTTTTCAGATAATAACCTGTAAGTTCATGAAAAAAAGACATACTAATAAAAATAAATAAATAAATATACACATATATATATATATATATATATATATATATATATATATATATATATATATATATGTGTGTGTGTGTGTGTGTACATATATGCATATGATTTTGTATATGTGTATGCTTATGTGTATGTGTATGTGGATGTGTATATGCATGTGTATGCATATACATATGTGTATGTTGCATGTGGATGTGCATATACATGTATTTAAGTATGTGTTATGTGTGTATGTGAATGTATATATGCAATAATGCATGCATGCAAGTCTTTTTATGTGGTTGTAGAAATGTTTGTGCATATGCATGTGTATGTGTGTGTAAGTGTATGTGCACATGTATGTGTGTGTATATATGTGTGCGTATGTGCATGTTTATATGTGTATATGTGTGAACATGCATCTTCATGTATAAGTGTATATGTGCATATCAATAAGTGTGAGTATGCTAACTAATGAAAATAACACAATTCAAATGATATACAAAGAATGGAAATCGTACTTATTAGCCATATTTTTGCTTGGTTAACTTCTTGAATAACCTGTAATAAAGAGAGAGAGAGAGAGAGAGATAATTCAAAAAGAGAAAGAGGTAGAAAGAGAGAGAGAGATAATTCAAAAAGAAAAAGAGGTAGAAAGAGAGAAACTGAGAGAGAGAGACAATAAGATAGAGATTAGACAAAATAATAATTCAGCAAGCGATTGTTTCAACTCGTAAGCGTAGCACAATTGTGAATGTTGGAGAGCTCTTCGATCAAATGCGCGTTGATGTCGATCAAAGAGCCTCCAACATTTTTTATTTTTTTTGTCAAAAACCCATCATGTAAGCGATGCTAAAGCATCGTAAATTCGTGTGCACGTCGTGTATAATTAGCATCTCTTATGTGATGCAAATTAGCATCACTTATGCGATGATTTTTAAATTGTCACTTTAGCGATGCTCGATGTAACCGTCGCATACTCCAGTGTGCCAGACGTCGATAAAAACGTACAATTTTTTGTTGTTTAACCGACATTCTGTGCTCAACACTTGTTGCGATGCTTTATGCAATTTTATAGCGATGAAATTATGTTGCATTAACTGTCGCTATGCGCCCATATTCCTTGTAGTGATTAGTTAATACATTCATGTATTTTGTTTTTAGTCTGCCTTCTTATGTAAATTTGAGTGAGTTTTGTCCCTTCTAAGGTCTCTCAACTTAAGTGTAAGTGTTAGGCAATAAGTGCATAAGTAGAGACATCACTAAGTTAGGTAGCAAGAGAGCGTGGCATCAAAATCGAAATTTTAAGATCTGTTTTATTTCTACAGTATAACTCCTCATCATAGTCCACCATGATCAGGATCTACCAAACCATGGTCGAGTATAGAAGAACCATATGAAATAATATCAGCTTTGTACAGTTCCAGATCGAGCTATACAGTTTGCCATCATATTTTGTCCCAAAATTTTTGATAGTGGATCCGATACATAGCCTTTACCATCTTTGGCCAACCCTCGAACTCATCTTACCATATTGTCACGTGCCAGCATTGTCTAGTACTTGGAGTCAATAGGAGCAAGCAATTGTTGTTGCTTCATAAGAGCATGTGGCCTTGAGCCTATTTAACAACACCCTCATTAAAAGGTCAAAATTTTCTTAAAGGACCAATGCATATAAATATATAATATCTATGATACACAACAAGGATAAGAGAGTATGCAACACTCTAGTGTCCAATCTTGACTATATAGATAGGGAATTTGAGGTAATAAATATGGAGCTCACTGATTTATTTCTCAATAGGGAACGCCATTGGGGTTTGGGGGATACACTTAAATGTAGTACCAAAATACACTCAAATTCAAAATGAAAGTAAGTTCTTTTATCTAAGATGAGAGGGATATACCTAGTGCACCTTTCATCTCTTGCATTGAGTTAGGCACTTTGGTTGATTGTGACCGTATGCAAAAGTTATATTTTGCATAATTCTAATCATGATGAACATTTGTATATACATAATTCATTTGATCTATAATCTCACGATACAAATGTAAATAAGGACTAGACTTTACAATCTTCTTCTTTTTCAATAAAGTGTGGTGAAAATTTTCAATCGATTAATGTTTGATTTTAAAGATGTTTTCCCATTGATTAATATGAGGAATAACACCAAGAAGAGGGGGCACCCACAATCCCATAGATCCATTTTTTGACACTAAACCCATTAGTAGGCCTTCCTATAGAATTAGTTATGCACAACACTAGGCAGTAGAGCAACAAATACAAGAATATCTAAGTAGAGGTTTCATTAGACGTGACAATTCATCATGGGCATCACTAATGCTCCTTCTTAGGAAAAAACATGGCTCTATGAGATTATTTATATATTATAGAGAACTAAACAAGGTAAAGCTTAAGCATAAATCTCCAATGCATTGATTGGACAATTTATTTAATCAATTATATCATGTTCAAGTTAGAATCAAGGTGGAAGATGTGTTGAGATGTCCATGATCTAAGCTTTTTTATCCACATACATTATCATGCATCTACATAATCCCATATGCAGGGGATGCTCTCACAAGATCCCATGCACTCCCATGCAAGCTCACATTCTCCCACATATGTGGTAATCTGACCATCTATTCCATATAAGGATGGTATCACTTCACTTCTCATTCAGTCATGTACTCTCACGAGGCTCACTCCAAGAGGTTCAAGCTCCATGTTTTTTATGTAATTTTGAATTTTCTCTATGTATGAGAGCCACCCTTACCTTGGACATATTTGGTGCTCTCTATGCATGCACATACATTTCAATAGCAATGAGGGTCCTCCATTGTGGGAGTTTGGAAACCTTTTCTGTAGGCCTATCAAGTGCTCTACTGAAGCGTTGATCCATCTACCTCACACTGAGCAACATGTGACATCAAATCACCTAAATCATTGCAACAACGAGCCCAATCTTACCCATATTTGAATGCATTAAGATATGCTCGAGAGAAAGAGAAGTTACTCTTGCACTTAGCACAGATCTTGAAAACTAAATTAGAAAGGATTAGTTTTGTGATATGCTATCGACTAAGCAACATGTTGAAAAGGCCCCACAAATGGATTGGTACTAGACTTGTGAAGCCCACTAAAACCTTGCATTCCACCTTGTTGGAACTGATTCCATTCCTCTTGTTCCTGTACAAGAAGTTGTTGTTTGGGCTCCATATCAAGGATCTACAATGCATCCTTTTTGAGTGATGGTGATGAGAGCATTCAATGTTATTCCTCTTTGACAGAGGATGGACTCCTACCTCCACTCCAACACCGTTTTCTCTCTGCAACAGAGAGAGTGCATCATACTACACACCATTTTCTTTCTCTAAGCCATACTTCGACTTGCATACCATGCAACATACTATCCCAACTCATTTTGATAGAGAGAGAGAGAGAGAGAGAAAGAGAGAGAGAGAGAGGGGGATCTCTGCTCTTACCTACATTTGGGCACATTTGAGCTAGAAGTTGAGTGCATCCCCAATGTAGAGAGAGTGGTCTGCAACTTTCTCTGTAGAGATGCATTCGGTTGTTCTCTGATGGACACACACACACAGAGATCCAACTTGATTGCACCAAGGAGTAGCTGTTGTCTATGCATACATCATCATTGATATGAGACAACCTTTTTTTTTTAAGTAAATTGAATCTGGCCACACTCAACTTCTTTTGCACACCATTTAAAGTGACTCGATTTATACATAACTAGTGAATACCACTTGGTTCATCGTTATTGGATGACATCACTAGTGATGTATTTGGTTCATTGCATTTGATCTCACATCTTCAAGTACGTTCTATGCATGTGTGACTTTTTATGCACGAGCTCGTTCCGTTGCTCTAATTTGTATAAATATCGATTTAAGGCAAAGAGACGCATTGAACTTTAAGGAGAAAGTCTAACTTTCAATGCCTATAGTACCTTATCTTTTCTAAATGATACACATCAATTGGACTTTAAGGAGAAAGTCTAATTTTCAATGCCTATAGTACCTTACCTTTTCTAAATGATACACATCAATTGTGCACTCTCTCTCACTTTGGCAATCGAACGTAATACCTTCATTTGAATCTCTCCAAGAAAAACATTATTTTTGCCTCTCAGTAAGCCAAGATTATCATTATTCCACTATCGTCTATTATTCTCTCAAGATACTTTTATCCTTCTTGTATCCAATATATTTGCACTCTTTTGATCAACATCGTAACACTCACTAAGGGATTCTTTTGTAATCAATTGGCACTCTAAGTACTCATGTGCCCACTTTTTAAGGAGTCTATTTGTACCTTCTTAGAGGGTTTCAACTCTCACTTAGCACACTCTGGCACTAAGTACTCCTTTTGTAACATCTAGAATAAAAGAAGAACTTAGTGTGTGTGCATTTATGAGTTGGAGGCTACTCTAAGCCCACCCGTGGACTTTCTCAAGTTCCTAAGCCTACTCTAAGGCTAGCTTGGTTTGCAACATGCTACTCTAAGCCCTCTCTCTACATCGACGCATCTCACTTCTGATGTCAAGTGTAGGGCTCCTTTAAGCCCTCCCCCCCTCCAAGGTGTCTCTCTCATCATTCATTATAGGGATACTCTAATCCTCCCCACCACATCTCAACTTTCATGAAATCTGACTTCAATTTCTTTCGATTACAATGTCGATGATCTCGAATGTGACATCTTCAAGTCAATGGTACTTACTTTCATTTATGTCAATTTATGCCAAAGGATGAGCGATTAAATGGCACCAACTATAATATTTGGAAGGATATAATTAGGGCATACCTTTATACCAACATGTTATATGAAGTAGTTGAAGGAATAGAGCCTTAACCAGATACGGAAAGTGATTTAGGATCCTGGAACATGTGGAATGCCATAGGAGAGTTTTAGATCAGTTACTTTTAGCTTCTGATAAGTTAAACAAGGGGTATATTATATTTTGCAAAACATTCCACGAAGCTTGAAAGATCCTGCAAGAAATTTATGAGGATAAAACTCCTTCAAAAATCTAGATAGAGGTTGAGTTTCATAACCTGTCAATTAAGCCCTAGGATCCCATTACTAAAGTTATTACCACCTTTGAAGATTATCAATGCAAGATAGGATTTGTCAGCCGTCGGAATGTAATATGAAACTCTGAAAAGTCGCACGCATACCAAAAGGGCGTAGCACATTAGTTGTACTCTTTGATTAATAAAGGAAGCGTACGTGAAAACAGAAGGTGTGTCGCTAGACTGTGAGTCTGGGCGAATGTCGGAAGTGGATCGCAGCGCAGTGTTGATTACTCTGAGTTGTTATCTCTCTGTTAATTAAGTTCAGCATTACATTGAGTTTGATGAAGTATTAAGTTAACTCATGTTCCGGTGATGCGATGAACTGCATGGATATATACCTAATGGTGAAGAACATTATACTGTGCAGTTAATTATCTTGTCCTGAAGTATGTTGTAATACGCAGTCAGATAGTAGTTGCGGGTTAAACGTGTTCAGTCTGTGAAATAGTATACGAGAAATCTAAAGATTTGTGGAAATACCAACAGGGCCTCTATTTTTACAGACCCCTAACCATCCCAAGAACCCAGGATTGATATTAGATTAAACAATAAAAGTTTAACACTGGCGCCGTTTGTGGGAAATGGAGTAGCCAATTGGAAAAAAGAAGGTTAAGGCTCGAAGACGAATCTTTTGATATATGCCAGTAACACATTCCAGTGAATCTTATCCCAAATATCGAAGTGATCCACATCCCTGGGTAGTTCCGAATTTGTTAGGAACACCCTCTAGTGGTAGAAGTGAAGAACAATCAAGCTCAGTCGTAGAAGGTTCAATTCAACATGTGAAAGGCCAAATGGCCACTGGACACTTCTTTGTATATGTTCTTTAATAAAACATATAGTGTCCTGGTCAGTCACAGTACTGTAAGTTTGCCCGCATTTGTAAGACCAAAGAAGTCTATCTTTGTGCTCCCTGTGTACTGTGTTTTTTGCGTATTCTGCAGCCTCCATGCGGAGTACTGTGTGTGGCCGGAGGAGCTTGGTTTTCTACTCTGAGCATATCATCGTGAAGCTCTCGACAAGGAGAGCGCACTGTGGTGCATCGCCATCAAAATACTTCACTGGTATCAGAGCAGTTCGAGGCAAAATTTTTGTTCCTTTTGTGCGAGCAAAACGAGCACCCCCCCCAGGCTTTCTCCAAGGCTTAGTTGACGACTAAGGCGGCAACCAAGGCACAGACGTTGGCATACCTTGTCGTCTGAGTCACCGAAGTCACCGTTGGAACCGTTGGCTGCACGCGAGGGAGGACCTCAACGATCAAGGAATATAGAGGCTCCCGGTACTTCCCAGGAGGTCACCCATCCCAGTACTGTTCCCCCCAGAGCTCGCTTAATTGTGACAATCTCTTGCCAATAAGCTACACTCTTGTGGTGTCTGAAGAAGGGGAAAGACTAAGGTTGACATTACCTTGAACATGTTTTGGTCCCTCAAAGCTTCATTCTTTGCTTTCAAAGCCTATTTTTTGAGATGAATGGAAAATCTTTAATAAAACATATAGTGTCCTGGTCAATCACAGTACTGTAAGTTTGCCCGCATTTGTAAGACCAAAGAATTCTATCTTTGTGCTCCCTGTGTACTGTGCTTTCTGCGTATTCTGCAGCCTCCGTGCGGAGTACTGTGTGTGGTCGGAGGAGCTTGCTTTTCTACTCTGAGCATATCATCGTGAAGCTCTAGACAAGGAGAGCGCACTGTGATGCATCGCCATCAAAATACTTCACTGGTATCGTAGCAGTTCGAAGCAAAAGTTTTGTTCCTTTTGTGCGAGTGAAGCGAGTACCCCCCCAGGCTTTCTCCAAGGCTTAGCCGATGACTAAGGCGGCGACCAAGGCATAGACCTTGGCATACCTTGTCATTTGAGTCACCGAAGTCACCGTTGGAACCATTGGTTGCACGCGAGGGAGGACCTCAACGATCAAGGAATATAGAGGCTCCCGGTACTTCCCGGGAGGTCACCCATCCCAGTACTATTCCCCCCAGAGCTCGCTTAACCGTGACAAACTCTTGCCAATAAGCTACACTCTTGTGGTGTCTGAAGAAGGGGAAAGACTAAGGTTGACATTACCTTGAACATGTTTTGGTCCCTCAAAGCTTCATTCTTTGCTTTCAAAGCCTATTTTTTGAAGCATTTTTGGGTGTCTTTTGGAGCCATTTTGGAGTACTTCTGCACATACTTCTCTTCACACAGGTCCAAGAACATCAAGAAGAGTGTTCTTTGTACTTATCCGACAATAAATATCAACCTTTGGGGCTGTTTTTTCAGCCACTTGTAAAACTACAAGTTTCTTGAAAGATTTTAGTTTTCGTGGGAGCAGTTGCTGCAAATTTATACAGGTTTTTTTAGCCTAAAATATCAGAGTTGATAGACACTTGCAAGTGTTATTGGCTAGTTTTTGGGCTGTGTATTCAACCTTTAGTGTCATTTTACTGCATATATTGAGCACATACACACTATGTACGCTTCTGTGGATACCGCTTATGTACGTCCATGTGGTCATTGATATAGCAGTTATGTTCTTTGCATAAAGCCTTTTACGTTTGATAAAGAGGGTCGTGGTGAGGTTTTCTTAACTGGGAGACACCCAGATGCGGGGGTCTCTTCGGTGATGCAGGTGGAAGACTTACCCAGCTTCGCCATAGGAGATGTATGATAGTTGTTCATAGGTGCTCGATAAGCCTAGTTGGCTTCTATTGGGTAACTGATTATATGCAGTGGAGTCAGTGATTCACTATGCAGGAAAACATGTCAGTACTCACAGTTTTATGATATTTTGACACTGGTCATACTCTCATTTTGCAGAGGATACTCTAGCAAAATTTTTCCAGATTTCTGGTTTTGTCAACTATACAGTGGTCGATTTACTCCTTCATACACTTATTCGTTGGTGTTCGGACTCTTCTAGCTCCATTATCATTCTATTCAGTTCTCTACAATCATGGCATCAGAGGTCTCAGGCACATCCGGTGGATCAGGGTCTAGTGCTAGTGTTCCAAGGAGGAGCTAAAACTTGCAGGGCAAAGACCATTTTGAGATATGAAGATGATTGGGATGAGTTAGATGAAATGGTCAGGTCTACCATTCACTTGCACCTGGTAGATAATGTTTACTTTATAGTATTAGACTGTGAAAGTGCAGAGGAGCTTTGGAAGAAGTTATGCAATACATATGAAAAAGAGATGGCATCAAATAAAGTCTATCTGATGAGAAAATTATATGACCTTTGTATGAAGGACACAGATAGTGTTGTTGCTTATCTGAATGAGTTTGATGCTATATTCTCTCAGTTACAGGCTCAGAAAATGGATATGAATAATGAAATGAAAGCAGTATTGTTGTTATGCACCTTGCCATCATTATGGGATACGTTTTGCACAACTATTAGCAATAGTGACCTAATGGTAAACTTTTCTATGATGACATATGGGGAGCACTCTTGAGTGAGGAGATTCGCAGAAAATCTATGGTTGGTACTTGTGGAGAATGAGTTCTCCTATGCGCAACAGAAGTGTGTTTCCTTGTATGTCCAGCACTTGGACAAACATCTGCACCTTAGATAGCTTGCTGCTCTGAATACAAAACTCAAATGGACTTGAGACTTTAGGCAATCAAAGTAGACAAAGAGGACTTTCTAACAAGCTGTAAATGACTTAATTTGGAAAAGTTTTGAATTGGAAACACAACTGTCAAAGATGAACTACCTGTCCACACAGGTATGCTGAAGAACTGAGTTTCACTCTCGGACTGATAGCTCTATGAATATATATCCTTTGATCAAGATATTTGGTATAGATAAAGTAGACACAAATAGCTTTCCAACAAGCTAAAAATCAAGTAATTTGGATGAGTTTTTATTAGGAAACTCAACTCACCAAGATAGACCACTTGCACACATAAGTACACTATAAAACTGGACTTTACTCTATGACAGATATCTCACAGAGTATGAATGATCTGAATGAGATATTTGAGATAGTAAAAGTAGATGCCAAGAGCTTTCCAACAAGACAAAAATCACGCAATTTGGATATGTTTTGGTTGAGAAACTGAACCGACCAAAATAGACTACCTATCTACACAGGTATACTGAAAAACTGGACTTCACCCTTTCACTGATATCTCACAAATTACATAAGCTTTCAAAGAGATATTTGATATGAAGAAACTGCACAAGATAGCTTTCCAATGAATATTTAAACACACTATTACATATGCACGGAGATATGAGCTCTGCAACAGAGCTGTGTACAAACTGACGTGCGGCTGGAAGGAGTCTAAGGGAAGCCAAAATGACAAAATGCCCAGATCTGACTATTGGGAGCTCTTGCCTCTTTCTCTCCTTGTTTTGAATGTGCTCCCACTTCACTTTTATAACCAATGAGCATGTGAAGAAGTTTGTGCCTCCTTCTTAACTCACCACTTTCTCCACTACATGCTACTAACTACAAGGCAAGATATTGTATCGCTTACTCATCATGAAGTTTTGACTAGACTTTTTCTTTTCTTATTTTTTCCTTTTTTCCTCTACTTTTCCTTTATCTTTATATTTGGTAAATTTATCCAAGCATGGCTCATATGAAAATGATCTTGTACATTTATCTTCAACACTCCCCCTCAAGCTCATTTGGGAGTTATCTTCAACCATGTCCTGCAAATTTATCACATCCTTGAAGCCTTTGAGTTTAGAAGCATCCAAGAACTTTGTAAACATATCTGCAACCTGCTCTTTGGTTCTAATGAACTTTATCTCCACATCTTTGCTGAGAACCTTCTCTCTTACAGAATGGTAGTGGACCTCTATGTGCTTGCTCCTTGCATGAAACATAGGATTGCTCGCCAAGTAGATACTTGACATGTTATCACCATATATAGGGATGGTTCCAACTTGCACTCCAAGATCATCCAAAAGCTTTTTAATCCACATTGCTTCACATGTGGCAAAAGCTAATCCTCTATATTCAGCCTCCATAGATGAAAGTGCAACAGCAGGTTGTTTCTTTGAGCTCCATGTGATAGGTTTGCTTCCTATCATGAACACATAACCTGAGGTTGATCTTCTATCTTCCTTTGAACCTGCCCAATCAGCATCACTAAAGCCTTTGACCTGCAGTTCTTCATCAAACTTGTAAAACAAAGCATGATTAACTGTATGCTTTATGTATCTCAACACTCTCTTGGCTAAATTTAAGTGTTCACTTGTCGGGGCTTGCATAAACTGAGAAAGTACACCAACAACATAAGACAAATCAGTTCTTGTAATGTTTGCATAGATCAATGATCCTACAATGCTTCTGTATGTCGTTACAGCTTCCAATGGTTCTCCATCATTTGAACAAATCTTTGTATTTGTGTCCATGGGTTGAGTGAGTGGTTTGCATTCACTCATTCCAAATCTGAAAAGAACATCCAACAAGTACTTCCTTTGCATCAAGTAGATGCCACTCTTTCCATAAACAACTTCAATTCCTAAAAAATATTTCAGCTCTCCGATATCTGAAATTTTAAACTCCTTACCAAGCTTCCTTTTGATATCTTTAATCCCTGTAACATCATTTCCTGTTATGATGAGGTCATCGACATATATGCAAATATATACCTCTCTATTTTCTTCCTTCTTCATGTACAACGAAGGATCTGTCCTGCAAACAAAATCTGGATGGTTTTCATCTTCAAATCCAATCGGTTGACTCATGTATACCTCTTCTTGTAGTTCTCCATTAAGAAAAGCATTTTTTATGTCGAGTTGATATAATGGCCATCTCCTTGAAGCACCAATTGCTATTAGGCTTCTGATAGTTCCCATCTTTGCAACAGGGCTGAAAACTTCATCATAATCTATGCCTTGTGTTTGTTTAAATCCTTTGGCAACTAATCTAGCTTTATATCTAGCTAGTGAACCATCAGCATTCCTCTTTACTTTAAACACCCATTTGTTTGGAACAATCTTCATACCTTCTTTCTTTGGCACTAGCTCCCATGTGTGATTATCTTTGAGAGCTTTGATCTCATCTTTCATAGCTTGCTTCCATTCCTTTTGTGTGCAAGCTTCTTCATATGTCTCAGGCCCTTTGTCTTTGATAGCCTGCATCATGTATGCAAAATGTGTCGCCATAAAACTATCATAACTCAACCTTTGAGTTGGATACCTTGTCCTTGAAGATCTTCTTTCATTGCCTTTAGAGAGTTGCTTCTTTAACCTATTTAGCTTTACCATCGGAGTGATTACTCCTTCATATTCTTCTTCACTTGCATCTACCTCACTGTTTGGAGTAGCACTTGCATCTTTGGCTCTACTGTGAGCTGAATTTGGACACAAAGAATGGCTCCCCCTCCATGTTGAACATTCTTCATTTGATGTAGATGCCTCTGGACCTGAAGCCTTTGTGCTTGATTGTTGAACTTCTCTTTGATTTGTTCCTGCATAATCATCACAATCTTCTTCAAGAATCTTTTACTTTCCTTTATCTTCATACCATGGTCTTAGTTCATCAAAGACCACATCTCGTGAGACTCTTAATTCCTTTGTTCTAGGGTTGTAACACTTGTATCCTTTTTGCTCCGTCGAGTAGCCAATGAAAATGCATTTTTCTGATCTTGGTTCCATCTTTGTTCTAACTTCTTGTGGAATGTGAACAAAGCAAACACATCCAAAAACTTTGAGGTGTGTAAGATCAGGTTTCTTACCGGAATATACCTCTTCTGGAGTCAAGTGATGTATTCCCGATGTTGTGCACCTATTCATCAAGTAAATGGAGGTTGTGGTAGCTTCAGCCCAATAGTACAATGGTACCTTCATCTCGTTGAGCATGCATCTTGCAATTTCAACAATTTGCCTATTTTTCCTCTCAGCTACTCCATTTTGTTGTGGTGTGTACCTACAAGTGAACTGCCTTTTGATTCCATTCTCTTGTAGAAAATCTAAAAATTCTTTGGAGAAGTATTCTCCTCCACCATCGGACCTTAAGGTTTTGATAGACCTTCCTGTTTCCTTTTCAACTTCAACTTTGAATCTTTTGAATATAGAAAACGCCTCTGATTTTTGCTTCATACAAAACAGCCATACCTTTCTTGAGTGATCATCAATGAAGGTGACAAAAAATCTATTACCAGCCATTGATGCCTCTTGGGTTGGTCCCCATACATCCGTATGTATCAAGTCCAAGACATTTGGAGCCTCATAATTACTCCTCTTGAATGGCTGCCTCGTTTGCTTTCCTAGTTGACAAGCTTCACATAACTCATGTAGTCCAATGCTATTAAATTTTGGAAGACCTCTTACCACTTCATGTTTGCTCATGTCCTTCAGCTTTGGAATGTTGATGTGTCCTATTCTTTTGTGCCATAAGTCCAGCTCTAAAATCTTCTTGTTCCCACATTGAATGTACATGACCTTTCCATATGGATGTTGGACATCCAAAGTGAACATCCTTCCTTCTCTTCTACCTCGAGCAATGACCTTGAACCCTTCTTTTGGATTCTTTATGAAGCACCCATTCTCATTGAATATGACATGATAACCCTTCTCTACCATTTGTCCTACTGAAATCAAGTTCTTTGAAATTGTAGGAACATGAAGAACATTAGATAGTACTTTTGCTCTGCTTGTATCTCCAAGCCTTATATCTCCAATGTGTTCAATCATGTGTTGAGTATCATCACCTGTTTCAACACATCCTTTTCCACTTGGTACCTGTAGATTAGTGAACAAACTTCCTTGGCATGACATATGGTTACTACAACCTGAATCAATGTACCATTTCTTGTCATCTTCACAAGAGCTTCTATACTCATGTCTCATTGCAAGTAGTGTGTCCTTGCTTTCTTCACTTGAGGTGCTTGCATAGTTGCTTTGGTTCCTTTGATTGCCTCCATTTGGTCTTCCATTCTTCAGCCAACAATCACTAGCATAGTGTCCTACTTTACCACAATGATAGCATGTTATACCTTTATGAGAATTGTAAGAGCTTCGGCCTCTTCCTCTACTTCTACCTTGACCTCTTCCTTGTGTGTTGGCATTTGATGCATCCTTGTTGTCTTCCGAATTGTTTTGATTGTAGTTGGAGTGGTTGTGACCTCTTCCTTTTCCACTTGAGCCTCCTCTTGAGTTTCTTCCTTTGCCTCGACCTGCATATAACATTTGGTTGTGGCTGTCCTTTCCTTTGGGACCACCGAAGCTAAGCTCTTCTGTGACAAGATGAGGGATTAGTTGTTCAAAACCTGGATATACATCTTTCAAGTTAATGGAAGTTATAAAAGGCTTCCATCTTTCATCTTCTCTCAAGCCATTGAGAGTATAACACACAAGATCTTCGTCTTCAACCGTTGTGCCAATAGAAGCTAAAGCATCGCTTAGCTCCTTAATCTTCAAAGTATATTCAGCTATGGATTGATTCGAACTTTTCTTGATTGTGTTCAACTCATTCTTGAGTTGAAGTTTCCTAGCTTTGGTATTTGTTGAATACATCCTTTCAAGAGCTTCCCAAGCATCCTTAGCTTTCTCTAGATGTTGAATATGCCCTACCATGGCATTAGTAATGACTTGCGAAATGAGGAACATGACTCTCCTATTCCTCTCTTCCCATTCTTTTGCTTGCCTCCTTTGGACTTCGGTGGCCATAGCTTGATTGATTTGAGGTTGAGCATCATCGCCGCTCACAATAACCCACAAGCCTTTGCCCATTAGGTAGTTGTTCATTCTAAACTTCCACACGGGATAGTTATCCTTGTCCAACTTCTCTACTTGTTGACCCAAGTCAGCCATTGAAGAGTATCAAAGACTTTGAGAGTTACCTCGAATAGTTATAGTCCTTTGCTCTTGCGTTTGTGAAGCTCCCTCTTGTTTTGTAGCTCCTCTTTTGCTTTGCTTCAACTCCAGCTCTGATGATGAAGCTTCAACATCAAGTTTGCTCTGATACCAACTGTGGAGAATGAGTTCTCCTATGCGCAACGGAAGTGTGTAGTGAACCCTTGTATGTCCAGCACTTGGACAAACATCTGCATCTTAGATAGCTTGCTGCTCTCAATACAAAACTCAAAAGGAATTGAGATTTTAGGCAATCAAAGTAGACAAAGAGGGCTTTCTAACAAGCTGTAAATGACTTAATTTGGATAAGTTTTGATTAGGAAACACAACTGTCAAAGATGAACTACCTGTCCACACAAGTATGCTGAAGAATTGAGCTTCACTCTCGGACTGATAGCTCTCTGAATATATATCCTTTGAGCACGATATTTGGTATAGAGAAAGTAGACACAAATAGCTTTCCAACAAGCTAAAAATCAAGTAATTTGGATGAGTTTTGATCAGGAAACGCAACTCACCAAGATAGACCACCTGCACACATAAGTACACTATAAAACTGGACTTTACTCTATGATAGATATCTCCCAGATTATGAATGATTTGAATGAGATATTTGACACAATAAAAGTAGATGCCAAGAGCTTTCCAACAAGACAAAAACCATGCAATTTGGATATGTTTTGGTTGGCAAACTGAACCGACCAAAATAGACTACCTATCTACACAGGTATACTGAAAAACTGGACTTCACTCTTTCACTGATATCTCACAAACTACATAAGGTTTCAAAGAGATATTTGATATGAAGAAACTACACAAGATAAACTTTCCAATGAATGTTTAAACGCACAAAATGGTTACATATGCACGGAGATATGAGCTCTGCAACAGAGCTGTGTACAAACTGACGTGCGGCTGGAAGGAGTCTAAGGGAAGCCAAAATGACAAAATGGCCAGATCCGACTATTGGGAGCTCTTGCCTCTTTCTCTCCTTGTTTTGAATGTGCTCCCACTTCACTTTTATAACCAATGAGCATGTGAAGAAGTTTGTGCCTCCTTCTTAACTCACCACTTTCTCCACTACATGCTACTAACTACAAGGCAAGATATTGTATCGCTTACTCATCATGAAGTTTTGACTAGACTTTTTCTTTTCTTATTTTTTCCTTTTTTCCTATACTTTTCCTTTATCTTTATATTTGGTAAATTTATCCAAGCATGGCTCATATGAAAATGAGCTTGTACATTTATCTTCAACAGTACTTAGAGTGGAGATGCATATAATGTTCGTGATTCTTACCAAGGAAAGAATCAACAACGTGGCAGGAGCAAGAACAAGGAAAAGAATGGTCAATGGAATAAGAGTAGAAGTAAATCAAGGAAGAGGGATATCGAATGCCATTATTGTCATAAGAAAGGACACATGAAGAAAGACTATTATGCATTAAAGAATGCTAAAGGTAAAGGACAGAATGTTGACAGGCATGTTAAACAGTTACCAGCACCATCTACTTCGACTGTGAAGATTGAAGAAATTAATGCTATTTCTGATGATGTTGATGTGTTGACACTTGATAGTACTGTGCCAACTGAGGCTTTAATGGCTGATTCTCTTTCTCGCACCTGGCTGCTAGATTCTAGAGCTTCTTTCCATGTGACACCACATAGAGAATGGTTCTCTAATTATGCAGCAAAGTCTCTTGGTACCGTGAGACTTGGTGACTCTTACCAATGTGATGTTGTGGGGATTGGAGATGTGGTTTTGCAATTCATTGATGGTTCATAATTTAGTATGCATAATGTACGTCATGTACCTCAGTTATCACGTAGTTTGATGTCAGTTGGTCAACTTGATGACCTTGGTTACAAGGTGGTCTTCTATGCTCAGTCCTTTCGCATATCCTTTATTTGTATCTCAGAAAGAACACTTGTTAGCTATTACTGAACAGCCTATGGCTTGTATTTGGCATGGTCGTTTGGGCCATATATCGTGTAGTGGAATGGAAAATCTTTCTCGTTCTGGCTACTTACTTGTGTTATCTTTCTCTGATTTTTCATTTTGTGAGCATTGTCAATATGGAAAGCAAACCAGAAATGTGCATAGAATGCACATTAAATCTTCAATTCAACCTTTAGATCTCATTCATACAGATGTCTGTGGTCCTATGCCCACTAGGTCCTTAGGTGGTTCTCTTTATTTGTCACTTTCATAGATGATGCTACTAGAAAAGTTTAGGTATATCCTATCAAATCGAAGGATGAGGTATTTCCTACTTTCAGAAAATGGCTTGCTTCAGTTGAGATCCAGTACCATTTCATCTGTGAGAAGCTCATATCTCAAGAGATTACTATGGAGCAATGTACCTCTCAAGAGAACCTGGCAAACATGTTCATGAAGGCTCTGCCTCCAGTTTTACTCGAGCGCTTAATGGACATTTGCAGCATTTAGTCGCTCTAAAATGGAGCTGCAGAGGGGTGTTGACGACATGATTTCTCCTACATCATTTCCATTTGTATCTGCATGAATGCATCTCCATTTTGTATCTAGGAGGCACTCCATTTCCATTTTATAATATATCTCTTGTATTTGGGTACCATGCCATTTGCTTCTACCTGTGCATTCATTCTCCTTCAAGGGGAATTATCCCACATTTGATATAATTCAAAGAGCCCCCTCCAACTCTATATAAGGAGGACCTCTCCCCTATTTGTACTTGGTTAGAAGCTTGAGAATCCTAGCCCATGCTCTTGGCAAAATCACTCTAAGAGGTGTGAGTTTTCTCATTTCATGGTCTACCCACTTTGGAGTTTCATACGCTTCCATTTTGTGAGTACACTCTTCTTTTCATTTTGCTTCCGTGCATGTAATCTCTACAAGTTGGTGGCAAAGGAAAATCCAACCATTCTACCACCATTTAGTGTGAGTTTGAAGGAGGAGAATGAAGCTTGCAAGGTGGTTGACGAGTGGAGAATGGGTGATTAGACCCTACTATTTGCCCTTTATAGCACTAGTTCTTCTAGTAAAGAAGAAACATGGGTTTTATCGGATGATTAGATTACCATCAAACATAGATACCCCATGCCAAAATATACAATCTTCTTGATGCTCTAGGTGGAGCAATTGTATATAGTAAAACAGATTTGAAAATTGGCTACCACCACTTTAGAGTTAAAGAGCAAGATATACATAAAACAACATTCAAGAACCGTTTTGGGTACTATGAGTATTTAATTATGCCATTTGGTTTGACTAATACATCTACTAATTTTAGAATGTTAATGAATCATATCTTTCATTCTTTCATTGGCAAATTTATTGTGTATTTTGTGGATAATTTTTTGAGTATATAGTAGAATTGTGCATGAACATGAAAGTCATTTAAGGCGAGTATTAAATAAGTTAAAAAAACAATTGATTTTAGATATAGACAAAACCTGATTATTCATTCTAGAGATAGAGTATCTAGGGCATGTAGTCTATGTCGATGGGGTCAACATGGATCCCAACAAGGCTTCAATTGTAACAGAATGGCCAAATCCTCAAGAGGAGGAACAAGTTCAATCATTTTTAGGACTTTTTTATTTTTATTAGAAATTCATTTCATCTTATTCCTAAATAGAAGCACCTATGATAACTTTGCTTCAAGGAAAGTACATTTCTTATGGAATAGATCAAAATACACTCATGCATTTTTGTACTTAGCTAGATGTGCAAGACAGACAAGCTTGCTACGTTGAGCTCATGCATGAGTTCCATATGGAAATCCTATATAGAAAAGGCAAAGAAACTATAGTAGCTAATGCATTGTCTCGAATAATCTATCAAATGAGCTTTCTAGTTTTAGAAAGCTCATTTATTCAAGAAATAAAGGAATCATATGTGGAAGATCCACACTTATTACAGATCATTAGAGCCATCAATGATGACTCTATCATAGGAGACAAGGCAGTCCTATTTGCTTCTTCCCATAACAAATAACAAACAATTCAAGTATATATTCCAATTTCTCGATGAAGAATGGAATTTTGAAACAAAAAGGAAAGGTTTGCGTACTAGATTCCCGGGATTCGAGAAGAAAATTCATGCATGATAATCATGATGTTCCTTGTGAAAGTCATTCTAATATTGATAAGACCATTCATCTAGTCAAAAGAGCATTTTGGTGGCCTTGATTAACCTGAGATGTCCACACATATATTTAACAATGCTTCATGTGTTAGGTCAACAAGGTAGAAAAGGTTAAAACACCAGGTCTTTAACATCCTTTGTAGATTCCATAACACAATAGGGATACTGTATTCATGAAATTTATAATAGGGTGACTATGGACCAAAGGAAGTGGGATGCTATCCTAGTAGTGGTGGAAAAATTGAGCAAGATGGCTCATTTTATACCATGTAGGAGATGGTGGAAGATCCACACGTAATGAAGCTATTTATCTAGCATTTCTTCAAATTTTATGGATTATCATATCCATAGTTTTAGATAGGTATGTTAGATTTACATGACACCTTTGGATGTTTGCCTTTTATAATTTCAAAGTGTGATTTAAAATGAGTAGTGGAGACCATACACAGAAAGATGGTCAGACCAAGAGGCTCAATCAGATTCTAGGGGGCATGTTAAGGGCATATGTGTCTGATAGGCAAACAAATCAGGATAGTTATTTACCATTAGTAGAGTTTGCTTATAATAATATACTTCATAAGGTGATTAGAATGTCTCCTTTTGAGATGAATTGTGGCATGAATCTGATTTCTCCCAATACCATAGGAATGCCAAAGAAATGTCCTAGTGCTTTGGAGTTTCTAGCAAATCTCCAAGCAAATTTAGAAATAGCTAAAGCCAAGATGGAATAAGCAGTTGATAGGGCCAAAGAATATGTCAATAGGAAGAGATCTCCTAGATTCTTTGAAGGAGGAGATACGAGTCTTTCTTCAAGTACTCACAAGATCAACTTCACTATCCACAAGTTCACTAAGTCTTCACCAAGGTTTTGTGGACCTTGGAAGATAATCAAGAAGCTTAGTGATGTTTCACACCAATTAGAGATCCCTCCATATGGTAGATTCCAATCAGTGTTTCATGTAAGCAAACTTAGAAAGTATATTTCCAAGGAAGATAACCTAATAGAAGGTATTTCTTTACAGGAAAGTGACAAAACAAATCACTCTCTAGATAGGATACTAGATAAGAGAGAGAAACAATTGAGAAATCATGTCATCCAAGAATACCTAGTAGCCTAAAGAGGACTACACTTACAAATTCGACTTGGGAATCAAAAACTCTGGTTTGCAAGTACTTTCCCTCATTGATCATTGAGGACAATGATCTTTGTAAGGGGAAGAGAGTGTTAGACATCATTCTATAGAGATCACTACATGTGCGTGTGGGACAAGGGCTAAGGTTAGCCAAGGTCCCTAGCTTGGGGATATCCTAAGGTACCTAAGGGGTAATGGGAATGAGTGTCCATGATGTCCACATGTCCACACTAGAGCATTCTATATCATTACTATTTTGAGTGCAAGAGGATATAAAGGATGAGAGGTGAGTTGCACACATGATCATTCAAGTCTTCTCTTTGAAATAATCATTTTTAGAGAGTTCTTGGGAGAAAATAGAAGAGAGCATAATATTCAAATATCAATTTATGCAAAGACAATGAAAACTTTGACAAACAAGCATTGAAATCAAACATGATTTGAAAAGTACGTAGCTTGATCACAAGCTATATATTTCCTTTAATCCTTGGGAAGAGCTATACTCCTTTTGTGGCTTCCACATTTGATCCATGTAGATTCGTCCTTCATCTTCTTGCATAGAAACTCTTTATTTTTGCATTGCATCTTTGCCCATGCTTCTTCCTATTTGTTCCATAAAATACAACTTGGTGCTCTTCATTCTTGTTTGGATGCTCTTGATATTCCTTAGAATAGTTTATGAGTCTCCCATAACATAGGTGGAGTAGCTTACTTCCACATGGAGCTAAGAGTATCTTGTTCTTCTCTTGGTTCACCTTGTGTAGGGCTGAGAAAGATGAAAGGTCTAAAGAAATAGGTGTGCTTTGAAGTAGTTGAAATACAAAAAAAGACTCCACGTTTAGCACAAATAGTTACACAAAGGAATGAATTCTTCTATTGAATCTCATATGGATAATTTAGACATCCATACTCATTTTATATATAATAAATATAGCTGAATATAGAGTTCACCGAAAAACTACTTCAAAAAGCTTTATGAGACCAAAAGGAAGCTTTGAAGATCCAAATGATGCTCAAGATAAGACCAAGCTTAGTCTTTCTCCCTTCCCAATTACCAAGTGGGTATAGCTTAGTTACAAAAAATACAAATTAAGAAAGCT
Organism: Ceratopteris richardii; assembly: GCA_020310875.1. Taxonomy (NCBI): domain Eukaryota; kingdom Viridiplantae; phylum Streptophyta; class Polypodiopsida; order Polypodiales; family Pteridaceae; genus Ceratopteris; species Ceratopteris richardii. The sequence goes on along the minus strand of CM035416.1, from coordinate 60,130,894 downwards.
ATGATGAAGATAGTATTGAGATGGATAACCTCTCAAGAAGTCTTTTCTTCATAGATCTTGATCTTTGAAATTCTCCCTCGCCCTTAACCAATCTTGCTAATGGTGACTTCAATGACTTGCTCAAAGTGTAAGTTGTATACACACACACACACACACATATATATATACATATACACACATATATGCATACACTTACGCATATGCACATAAGCATATGCACATAAGCATATGCACATGCATACACATACCCATACACATACATACATACATACATACAGACACACACACACACATACATACATACATACATACATACATACATACATACATACATACACACACACACACACATATATATATGTATGTATGTATGTATGTATGTATGTATGTATGTATGTATGTATGTATGTATGTATGTATGTATGTATATGTATATATATATATATATATATATATATATATATATATATATATATATATATATATATATATATATATATATATATATATGTGTGTGTGTGTGTGTGTGTGTGTGTGTGTGTGTGTGTATATATATATATATATATATATATATATATATATATATATATATATATATATATATATATATATATATATATATATATATATATAGATATAGATAGATAGAGAGAGAGAGAGGCACCTTCTTTCCAATTTCTAATCGAATTCCAGTCAAACAAAGATAAACATCACTCCCACATGGGGATTCTGAAGTTAAATATTTTTTGGATCATCGTTATTTTCTTACACTTTCAGCAAGAAAATTTAAATTGGGTCCTCACTCACTGTGCTCTATTTAAAATGAAAAATCTGTAAATTCTAATCCAAAGCAAAGCCACGAATGTCATTCTTAAGTTCTATCCGACTAACAATGATGGAATTCAACGTGTCAGAGCGTTATTTATATGCATTATTCAACAGATATAATGTTCCATCACTTCTTTGTTCATGGAGAAGAGTGGAGCCCAAAAACGCAGTGATCTTCCACTGTCCAATGTGAATCTACAGGCGGAAGCACTGCCTTGGATGTCAATATAGAGTTTTTTTCATCATTCATGTGGCCATCCAAGGTCCGAAAGGCTTGTGTAAAAAACAAAAAGACAAATTGCAACATGATGCTCCTTTGATCCTGCGTTCACAGACGCCTAAGAAGCCTGAAACAGATAAAAATCATGTTTTTATTGAGGCGATCAGACCTAAAGATACAATTCCAGCAGCCTCTCGTCTGAGCAAATTTTCTCCCAAGTACATGCATGTTTTCTTTCCCTCCCTTCCTGAACCATTCCGCCTCAGTTGAACCCATTATAAGTTCCCTGGAAATTTTTCTGTTATCCCTTTGGTCATGGAAGCCATTCCCGCCCTTCTAGGAGTCTAGCTGTATACTTTCTGTCTTCAATACATTTTCTGATATTTCAACTGACACAAAAATGCACCTAAGGTTTCTTGCCACTGAGCAAAACAGGCGAAAGGAAAATGAAAAACATAAGAACTGACTTATTGGGATTAGACAGATCTTTAATAGCTTGTAGACCATGTTTACAGAGAGATTACTAATATACAGTAATGACAAAAAATCAATCAACCGCATGTGTACATCCAAGCAATTATTAAGTCGCATCTAGAGATCTAAAGAATTCTATCCACTGGTACTACTGGAACTACTACTGTTATTCTTTAGAAGTGTAATAAGAGTTGGGATCAACACAATCGCAATAATAATCAGTAAAATGATAATGGCGATGCACGTCCACTTGCGAGTGTTCCTCTGAATCGTCTTTGCTTCTTGCAATTTCTGTGTTCCCTTGTTTACAAAGGAATTGGCATGTAGAACAGAAGCTTCAATATCATTCAGCTGCTCTCCCTGTGATTCTACAAGAACAGACATATCCAAGAAAATCTGGTGTAGCTCAATCAGATTCTTCTCGAGTTCCTTCACAGCATCATGCCGTTCCCGGATCTCATTGATGGTATCTATGATTTGGCCTCTACCTTGTTCCTGAATCGCCTTCTGCAAAAAGCTTTCACTTTCACCTGTCTCAATCATTTTATCAATTGTCGCTTCATCTGGATGCACGTTGGTGACTGTAAAGTACCGACGTTCTACTGTCTGTCTGTACTCGGACATAATCTTCTGCCTTAGATCTTGAAACTCTTCCATAAGACCCTTCAAATTGACCCGTAATCCATTGGTAACGGCCATCCGCGTGCGATCTATTGAAGAACCTTGCTCACATCCTGGATTGCGACGATTTGCTATATTTTCCTTATCCAGCTCTTCAAGATTTGTTTTGATCATCTTCGTTTGCTTCAAAATCTCCCCTACCTTCTTATCCATGCGCTCTCTCAGGGCTTTCATTTCTTGAGAACGCGTGACTGTTTTACTCTCCTCATTTTCCTTGCGCAGTTCCTCAAGGTATGTCCTTACCTTTTCCATGGCCTCTTTCAGCACATTCACGTCTTCAAAGAACCGGTGCAGACTCGTCCCGCTTTCATGGCCCAAACTAGTCATTTCGGCCTCAAGCGCTGCTTCCAGATCCTTATTATTATCCTTCAAGTCGGCATAGTTTTTTCCAGAGAGGTCAGAATACCTCTTGGAGAAAAGGTTATTCATTTGAGCGATCAAGAAAGACCTAGGGAATTCGTATTGCAAGGTTCTACGGGTGTCTGTGTGCCTGCGCTAGTGTATGTGTATGCGTGTGTGTATGTGTGTGACTGAGAGAGAGAGAGAGAGAGAGAGAGAGAGAGAGAGAGAGAGAGAGAGATCTTGAGATCTAGAAAAAGGTCGCCTCTTGCCCTTGCAACCTCTGCGAAAGAGGCCTCGGATATAGCTGCAACAACACGACCAACATGCAACGCGGATTCGTTGCCAATGACCACCAGGCAGGATGCCTTGTCTGGGTCAACCGCGTAACCACACGTCTTCTTAGACGGCACAAGCAGTGAAGGCCGCCTTCGATGCCGGCTGCGGGAGGTTGCCTTTCTTCTTCTGTGGATAAGAAAAATTAGTAGAGTTACATCATATAACAGCTCAGATCCTCCTCCCCCAAGCGATCCCAAGGCCATGAAAAATATTCTATATATTCCTCATGAGGGACCTAAGTTTACTTAAGGGCATGCTTTCACCATACCAATTCTGGTGTGTGAGTGGAATACTCATATGAGATGTGGGTGAGCTAGATAGGCTATGCTAGGTCATTGGAATGTGAAAAAGTTTTCACCAACCTCAATAAACCCAAGGACCACATGCCGAAAAGGGACTACCTACTCCACAAAGTGATTCTTCAAGCTTAAGATTATTTCCATCTCCTTCCCAATGCCCAAAGGCTCCCTTCAAGTGAGTATCCATTAATCCAAGGCAGTAGTAAGTACTCTTTTCAACAAGAACCAAAAAATCCAAAAATACAGTGTTAGTTATGAAAATGATTTGTGCAATTACAATCAACATGCCATATGGAAACATCTGTGACCCAAGAACAGAATGGTCCTCAAAGAAATCACTAGTATGTTGAAAAATTCAATGATCCAAGGCCCTCTCTCCTAGAGTTTACCCCCATTATGTGAACAACCATAAGGGTTACCCTCTATGTGCAAATAATCGTTTTCACACCCTAACTTGATGGGGTGTCTTTGCCATACAATCTTTCTTTTGCCAAAAGCCAACATGAAGGATACTTTAAGTGGTTTTTTTTTAACTCCCTTTTCTAGAACTCGCCAACTAGTCATTTGAGAAAGAATCATGATGCGGGTATCATAAAGATCATGCTTTGGATGAGCATGATATTGATGAAGGTATGTGATGTATAAAAGACAAGACTACTATACCGAAATCAACTATCTAACAAGGCTACAACAAAACTAAGGATCAAGACAAAGGATCAAGTCATTCTCCAAGCCCACAAGTGGTGAGAGATGTACATATGCACCCAACCAACTCCAGCCATATATGTACCTCTAAGTCAAGGGAGAAAATGTGAGGATAGCTTGCTAGTGTCCCCTCCACATGGATTCTAATCCAAGGCCTTTTAACCTTGGGATTCACATGAAATCACATGACCCTCACATGGATTCTAAAAGGATTCCCCAAGTTTGTACGTGCAATTCCAAACTCTTGAGAGGCTTTCCTGAGGGTTAAATACATACCCTTAGGGAATATCAATCCTAAGGGTCAAAATCCTTCCACTGGGAATAAATAAATCAAAATAGCTCAAGGGTTCAAACCATAGTCTTGGTTCCCAAGGGTTTCCAAATAGACTCCAAGGGTTCTCCAAGGGACTTTGGACCCTCAAAACCTATGTCTTTTGTCGCTTGGACCTATAATTATACAAGTATACTATAGGATAATTTTTTCCTAGAAAATGTGTGGAAGTATATTATGTGGAGTATTCCCCCATGCCCCATGATCAGTCTCGTCGATCCTGATCTTCATCTCTCTTATTGGCCTCTTTATCAGAAGAGGATTCTATCTCGAGCTTAGGCTAAAAAGAGGGGAATCTATGTGTGGGTTGATCCCTGCCCAAATCATTGTGAAGTCCATCTGGCTTTGCATGTAGAGTGAATGAATCATATGCAAAGTATGGAAAGAATGAAAAAGGTGGATCTAAATAATCCCTACCTAACTAATTCAATGCTTTGCTATGTGCAAATTGGGCATCCAAAGCACAAACATATGAAGTTGGTGGATTCTAAGTAATTCCAACTAAATTGTTATATGGATCCATTTTTGGGTACCACTTGTGCATGGAACTAGAAAAATAAATGGATCCTCCAATCAATTCAAGATTCTGAGATTGAATTCTAATGAAGTTGGGATTGACCAAAAACAGCTAACTTACTAAATTTCACTTCGTCTTCTATTGACTCCTTTCTTGGCTAGGGGACTAGTGTATCCAATTAGGCTTTAGAGTCTTGATAAAATATAGAAGATGACGTGAAATTTAGAGAATATTCTCAAAGACTTGATTTCATTGGAATTGTCAAAGAGACAATTCCTATTTCCCTTCAAGATTTTATTCAAAATCTTTTTTAAAGAACTAGAACCTTTCTTCATCAATTGCTATGAGTATTGATTTTGAAAAAACACTCAATATATGAACTTTAGTGACTTACAAGATTGAATGGATTCTATATAAAACATCCATCTATGATGTTTGATTCACTTACCTATTCCATCCCAATGAACTTGTCCTAAAAAATTACTTGAACATTCCTTCATAGTTGACTCCAAGTTTTTGAGAAGAGGGAAGGGAGAAGTGAAACTCTATTGTTGATATATTTAGGTCGTGATGTGTGTGAACACTCTAGGACTGTCGGGGCACTTTTTTCCCTTTTTAGGAGGTTTTCTCCCCCCCGGGTTGTATATATATCTATTGCCCTAATGGGCTACTTATCTACATTTAGTATTGTGTGTTGCAGTGCTCCAAGCTTCCTCTTCTTCCTTGTGTTGTTCGTGTGCTTCCACAGACGTCTAACTCCAACAATTGCTATCAGAGCATGTTGCCGCTTCATCTAGGGCGTCATTGACACCTCTTTGTTTGCAATCTCAGAATCACACGAATTTTGGTGAGCATAGTCAAGGTGTTTCACAGATCAAAACAGCTTTGCTATGTGGTGTCGAAATCGCGATCTGAGCTTGTTTCGGCCTCCAACTACACTATCGTAGCGCTTGCGCAAGCTATTTCATCTTTTCGTGCCAAACATATATACTAGCTTCTGTTCGCCAGTATAAGCATCTCGAAGTCCGCTATAGGTTTAGTAGAATTCGTCTCGATAGTTCTATTCAACTTTTTGAGATATCATCAATTTTTTGCATCAAGGTATTTTAGCCACCAACCATGGCTGAAAGCAGTGATGTATTCTGTATGTTGGCTATTGAGGATAAGTTGGATGGTATCAACTACCCGTTATGGGCTTATATGATGCAACATGTATTGGTTGTAAAAGGATTGTGGAAAATTGTGTAGGGTGTGAAAAACATCCTATCACACCTGCAATTGTTACAACTGCAAGTACTGAAGCTGATACAGAAGGTGTCGAAGATGGTGATATTCTACAGATTCCTGTTTGTGTTGTTGTTTCTATTGCACCTACTACATAGAAAATTCATTGGGATGGTAGAGATGCTCAGGCACATGCATTGATAGCTTTGTCTATCAAACGTGTCATTATTCCTCACATTTTCTCATGCAGAATAGCTAAGAATGCTTGGGATACACTTACCACATTGTACCAGGCTAGGAATGAGGCTCGTGTTGCTTACCTCCGAGAACAGTTGGAGAGTGAGCACATGAATGAAGGTGATTCTATGGACAATTTTCTAACAAAGATCAAGGATTTGAAGAAACAATTGATTTTTGCCGATGAAGTCCTTCCTGACAATTCACTTGTGTAGACTGTTATGAATGGTCTTCCTGACTCATATCAGAGTTTTGCTTCTACTCTTTGTTTGATGATGAAAGGCAATCCAAATGCCTTAACATTTGAAGATTTAGTTTCTGTTTTGTTGCAGGAAGACCAATCTAGGCATAACAGGTCTATTATGCATGTTGCAGATCAAGCTTTCTTGGCTAGTCAGAAGGGCAAAGGAAAATGGAGCTCTTCTACTAGTAAGCAGAAATCTGCAAATGCTACACATTCGAAGAAAGAAGACAAAGATGAGAAGAAATAAAAAAAGCAAAAACTATTTTGCAGATACTGTAAAGCAAATGATCATGCCATTAAGAGTTGTCCAAAACTGACTACTAAAGAGGCAAAGAAGAAAGAGGACAGAATGGTTATTGTAGAGGCCTCTACACCGAAAATAGAGTCTGCTAATTTTGTGGGGGAGGAAGAATGAGCGTTTACTATTGTTTGCATTTTTGACCCATCTTCTCATGAGCAGTGCATGTCTATAGTAGATTCAGATGTTTGGCACTTTGATAGTAGGGCAACCAAACATATTACTTTGCAGCGCAGTTTCTTCTCTTCACTCGAGCCTGCCCCTACAGAGAATACTGTTACATGCACCAACAACTCCTCTTATCTTGTTATGGGAGTTGATAAGATCATTTTGACTATTGCTGATGGTAGTTCTTTCACTTTGTCAAATGCTTTGTTTGTGCCAGGGATCAAGAAAAATCTATTATTCATGATCCATCAAATGGTGACGTCATTATTACTTCTGGCATTTTATGTCATGGGCAGTATAAGCTCATAGACTATAAAAGATCTGTAAATGATTCGGCATGTGTAGTACATGATTCTCCGGCTATGTCAGATGCAAAGCTTTGGCATGCGCACTTTTTTCATCTGAATTTTGCTAGTTTGCTATGCCTGTAGAAATATGAAATGGTGTCCTCTTTGCCCAAACTTGAGGCACACAAAAAACATGTTTGTGAAGGCTGTATTTTGGGCAAAATGCAGTGAGGTGTATGTTCAAGAGTCAGGCTTTACCACATAGTTTCTCGCTTGAGGCTGTCATGTGTGCAGCATATGTACTTAACAGGTGTCCCACTAAAGCACTATAGCCTATTACTCCATATGAGGCTTGGCATGGTCACATGACATCCGTTGCTCATCTGCATGTTTTTGGTTGTTTGGCATATGCATTAATGCCTAAACAACATCGTAGAAAATTGGATGATAAAGTAGTCAAATGTATTTTTGTTGGGTACATCTCTGAAAGCAAAGGCTATCATTTGTGGTATCCACAACCTAAACACATTCTAGTTAGCGGTGATATTGTTTTTGTGGAAGATGCTATTCAGCCCTTACTTTCATGTACTAAGGAGACATCTATTAGCTCCAAAGACATGTATGATACTTTGCTACCTCTTTTTACAGGTGGAAAGTGTAGTGTTGGTCCTAATGAGGAAACTTCTCAGGCTTTGCATGTTTCATGTGATGATGCATATCATTCCATTTCTAATGCAAATTTAAATGATGCACTTGATGAAAGAGATGATATTGAGCAGGCAAAAAATATGCCAAAATGGATGGTGCAGAATTTGCATGACAACAAATTAGATGTACCTCTATCATATCGTACTCGTTCAGGCTCTCGTAGTGCCTCCACTACAAGAAATAGGGGGGCGTAGTGACGCCCCTGAATTGAAAAAAAAACGGGTGCCGTCGCTTATGCGACGCTGTCGTCGCATAAGCGACGATATTTTTTTTTTTTCGACACTCGTCGCATAAGCGATGCTAGCGTCGCTTATGCGACGCTAATTCAGAGCGTCACAAATAATGTCGCTGACTAGCGACGTGATTAGTGACGTTGGAAAACTGAAGAGCATCACATATGCGACGCTCTGGAATGTATAAAAAAAAAATCGATTTCTCCTGGCACATTTGTGCCGGGATTTGGACGCGAGCAAGAAGAGACCGAGAGAGAGAGAGAGAGAGAGAGAGAGACGCATCTACTTGAAGCAAGGTATGCGCACACACACACACTTGCACACGCATACATATGCATACACACACATAGACACACACACACACATACACATAGACACACACACACATACACACAAATACACACACATATACACACATACACAAATAATGTTGCATACATACATGCACACATAATGCATACACATGCACACACATATACACATACATATACACACACATACACACATACACAGACACATACACTACAACAGATCGATGGTATACCGAGGTTTTTACCGAGGAAAATGAACGTGGCTTTATTTGCCGCGACGTCGGTGTAAAGGTCGGTATGCGCATTGGTGTAAAGGTCGATATGCATGTCAGTATAAGCGTCGGTATATGCATCGATATAGGCGTCTGTATATGCATCGGTATATGCATCGGTAATACCGGCGCCCATACCCGTGTCCATACCGAGGCCTCTGTTGGGTGTTCCGTCGCGTATACCATTGTGTGCTTGGTGTACCGACGCTTATTCCGATGACATTATTGGGAGTACCGTCGCGTATACCGACGACCATACCTGCAAAATTCTTTTTGGGCAGAGTGTGTTGTCTTTTGCTACAGCAACATTACCATGATGTTGCTTAACAAAAGACAATACACTCTGCCCAAAAAAAACCAAGTACATGTGATGTGTACTCTAATGTCAACCGAAATATGATTTCATGAAACAAAGTATTATTGGACACAAAAGAGATAATCAGAATGAACCATGAACCATGTACAAAAGAAGTTATATATTTCAATAATGAAGCATGTACAAGAGTGTGGCAAACCACTGTCATATATGAGGCTTTTACAAAATGTGGCAAACCAATGCATTGCCATATGAAAATCAAATACAAAATTTTGGTGTTCCACTGCCATACACATGCAAAGAACGTTCCATATCAACAGTCCTGCAACAAAGAACATTAATGGAATGAGATAAATTCACATGAAAATTACAAACAACAAGTAAAAACCAAGTTTATAAATTAATTACCTCGTCGCAAATGCTCCCATGAAACGACCGCACCGCGTACCTCTAAGTCCTCCAATAGTGCAATCAACCCATGACGATATCGGTAAGACTCCTCCGTTCGTGTTGGAGGACGACCCATTGCCAGCTCCTGAAATAAATATACAAAAGATTAGAGGAACATACATGAGAAATTTAACACAAATAAATTCAATAAATAAAATGGTACTTACAAACTCATGACGCATCGTGTCATATCCGCCGCTGTCCAAATGTGACGGTCCAACCGTATCTAAACCTATGGCTGCGGCATCTCGCTGCTGGCAATATCGGTCATGAGTCTGCTGCTGCTCGTCACGAATCATGTCCCACTCCTCAGCATCTAACCATACAGGCTTTGGTAAGCCGGCTCTGAAAGCATCACGAGCCTCGTATCGTCGATGGGACATAACCTCACGTGCAGTGTGCAGAATCCACTCTGAACTGACAAGAGACTATCCATCGGTTGGTCTGAACTCCTGATAAATCATCTGTGTGATATAATTCTTCCGATCTTTATCCTGTTCACTCCATTTCAGCATGATAGAGTGTCCAAACTAGATGGAGCAAAGTTGTCATATGCGTGCACACATTGCTTTGCCAACCGCATCCATCACCGGAGCTCCATCTCGGATACTATACACCTTGGAGTCATCATGGTCATGAGCACCCCAAGGTGTACGTGGTGTACTGTGTGGCGTACCTACATCTGAGTTACTCGTCCTAGGAGTAGAAGCGGGCGACACAACGTTCGTCGCACTGCCTCCACAACAGCTACCTCCTCTGCCTCTAGACCTACCTGTAGATCCACTCCTAGAAACTCCTGCTCCAAAGCGTGACCTCGATCTACGAGACGGGCCAGAACTTGTATCGCACTGAGGTGTCGAATGCACATGTCTACTAGTAGACCTAGTAGGAGATGGCTGAAAAGATGGTCGTGGTGGAGTCACAAAGCTAAGAGACATACCTCCTACGAGAGTAGCACCACCCGCAGGAGTGACACCGGCAGGAGTGACACCGGTAGGAGTGACACCGGTGGGAGTGAGGCCAGCAGGAGTGAGGCCGGCAGGAGTAAGGCCGCCAGGAGTGAGGCCGGGAGGAGTGCTACCTCAAGCGATCCAATACTGTGATGCAGCAACCATATACGCGGGACGAACCTGAGAGATGAACTCCAAAAACTGCTCCTCTGTCATGGAATGTGGAGTGACTAGAGGATTGTCTCCCATCGTGCTCTGTAATAAAAGAACTCAAGAAATCAGCATGCGATAATAAAAGTAATATAGAGAATAAACAAAAAAAAAAACAAAAATTAGTACGTACAAGTGTTTTATTCAAAAGTCCTCTAGTCTAGCATCCTCGTGAAGATCCGATGCACCGAGAATATCTATCTCTACATTGATGGCTTCTAAATCGCTTCTTATGCTGGGTTTCTTCCTGATCATCGTCTATTGATTCGTCTTCTCGAACAATGACCTCTTTTTCAATGACCTCTTCTTCTCGAACAATGATCTCTTCCTCCTCGACTATCGAATGAATCTCTGAGTCCACTAGAGATGGACTTTCTTCTACATCTATGTTCTCAAAAATTTATCTACTACGTGGAGCGACTTGTAAAACAAATAGCCACTCTGGTTCTTTTGAATCTGGTATAAAAACAACTTGCTCACAGTGTTCGGGAAGTACAAATGTATCCCTTTCATCTGTCCATAATCTTGTGGAGTCGACTTGAAGCAAACCGCTTTTATCTCGTCTCACTATTGCGTTTCTTCCAGAGGTGACTACTTTGAACCATTTCACATAAAAAACAAAGTAATCAAACTTTCTGAAAGATAGTTTCAAGATGTCTTGAATCACACCACAATAATCTAGCTCGCCTTCTAGAGCATTATCATCTCTTGCACTCGCTCTACTTTTTTATAGAAAATTCACCATCATTCCACTATCAAAAGTAGGCCTATTTTGATCGATTCGTGCGACTCGAAAGTGTCGTCCATGAGACCATAGTGCACCGTATTTAATATACTCCCAATCACATCCTTTTGCGAGTTCTTCCTCTTCTTCAGAGATATACTTACCCGTTGCCTTTGCTTGTGAAACCGCTGTATCTAGCCATCTGCTCGTTGGAAAAGGTGGAAGAGGTCGAAGACTTTCTGGAAGAGGCAAAAATCGAGTGGAATGATTTCTTCAAAACTGAGCTCTTTCCTTTGCATTAGTTTCCTTAACAAGCTCATATCTTTCAAGCATCAGAGTCAACAGGCACTCGCATTACATTATCTGTAGAGCTGCTCTTTGTATGCCATGACATTAACTCAGCTATAGATTTGCATCTAAACATGTTCTTAATTCGTGGAATGATAGGAAAGTGGCGAAGAACCTTTGCGGGGATTGCTTCGCCTACAACGTCTTCTCTAAATCTATTTGCTCCACACTTTGGACATACATGGAGATGCTCATACTCATTTCGAAAGAGAATGCAATCATTCGGACAAGCGTGAATTTTAGTATAATCCATTCCAATGGATTGTAAAAGTTTTTTCGCATCTCCACGTGTTGGAGGCATGTCATTGCCCTCTGGAAAAAATTGATCTTTAAGAAGCCTACAATAAGCAATTAAAACGATATTAGTAAATAAAGTTATTGTGATACAACAATGAAAGCGAATTTGTTCTCCACTTACCTGAACAATTCAGTGACACTACTATCTGACCATCCATAAATGGATTGCAGATTGAGCATCGCGAGTGACGCACGTAGTACAGATATCTTTGCTCCATTGTAAAGTCGTAAATGAGCTAGTCTTCGCATGTTTTCATATTCTTCATCGACTTCTGATCGTGGAATTTCTATTGTGTCCATGAAACTCTCGACACCTTCTCCACCATCATGATCTTCGTCTATCTCATAAAATGCTTCAAGCATCTCTTCCATATGTTCATTCTGTGTAATATTATTAGTACTTGCTTGTATGTCTAAGTCCTTTTTTGCTCTCTTTTGTCCACGAGAGGTTACCGGTGCAATGTCGTTTGGGTCCATCTGCTCACCAGGGGGACCATGCGAATGATAATGTAGGTTTTACAGTCGACTCCTATCAAAGGATCCATACTCTCTAACATGTGCAGTACAAATCTGTCGTTTCCGATAAATTTGATACTTGCACTGTGTGCAAGGACATGCCATTCTCTCTTCAAGATCCAAACAAGCCATCTGCTACAATATGGACATTTTAGAACATTTATTTTTTTATTAAACCTAAAAATCATACTCTTAAAGACTTAAACCCTAATCTATATAACTATCCTATTTTATCTATATATTCGGATTTTTTCTTAATTGATCCTATTTTATATATATATATATTTATTTATTCAGATTTTTTTCCTCTTAATTGAGTTATATGTATGCCTAATTTTAAAGATCTAGACCTAAATTATGTATATTTCTATACACATGTGTATATACATGTATATATGTATTATATGTGTACTACAAAGTGTGTATATATGTTATGTAGGTGTTAAAACCCTAAAACCCTAATCAAAATGACCTAGACCTAAAACATGTATATATATGTATGCATGTGTATATATATGTGTATATGTATATATATGTGAATATAGATAGGTGTATAAGTATGTGTGTATGTGTATGTGTATATATATTCACTCTATTTAAAATGATTAAAATTAAACCTATTTTTATATATTTAATCATATATATTTCATTTTTTATTTAAAACAGTAGTTCTTATCATATTTTATTATCTATATAATTATCCTACTTTAGATATATATATATTATTTATATATTCAGATTCTTTTTCTTAATTAATCCTAATTTTATATATTTTATTCTATATATTTAATTAAATTATTTAAAACACTAGTTCTTTTTAGATTTATTATGTATATAATTATCTATATATATATATATATATATATATATATATATATATATATATATATATATATATATATATATATATATATATATATATATATATATATATATATATATATATATATATATATATTTTTATTTATTTATTTATTTATTTATTTATTTATTTATTTATTTATTTATTTATTTATTTATTTATTTATATATTCAAATTTTTTCCTTACATAATCCTATTTTTATATATTTAATTATATATATTTAATTAAATTATTTAAAACACTAATTCTTTTTATATTTATTTATGTATATAATTATCTTATTTTATATATATATTTATTTATATATTCAGATATTTTCCTCATGTGATCCATATTTTATATATTTAATTATATATATTTAATTATATATATTTAATTAAAACCCTAATCTCAAATATCTAGACCTAAAATATGTATATTTTTGTATGCATGTGTATCTACATGTATATATGTATTATATGTGTATGTGTATGTGTGTATATATGTTATGTAGGTGTTAAAACCCTAAAACCCTAATCTTAAAGATTTAGACCTAAAATATGTATATTTTTGTATGCATGTGTATCTACATGTATGTATGTATTATATGTATATGTGTGTTTGTGTATATATGTTCTGTAGGTACTAAAACCCTAAAACCCTAATCAAAAAGACTTAGACTTAAATCTGAAATACTAAAACCTAAATACTTAAACACTTATAAAAAT
>CM035416.1:60051798-60111798 GCA_020310875.1 Ceratopteris richardii | reverse complement strand
CTGCATATGCATACATATATACATACATACATACATGCATACATACACATACATAATGCATACACACACATATGCATACATAATGCATACACACACATACACACATATGCATACATACATGCATACACATAGACACATACACACACATAGACACATACACACACATAGATACATACATACACATAAACACATACACACTCATAGACACACACACATACACATAGACACACACACACACATATACACACACATAGACACATACACACATAATGATGCATACACACACATACACATGCATACACACACATATGCATACATACATGCATACATATACACACATAGACACATACACACACATAGATACATACATACACATAAACACATACACACTCATAGACACACACACATACACATAGACACACACACACACACATATACACACACAAACACACATAGACACTTACACACATTATGATGCATACACACACATACACATGCATACATACATACACATGCATACACACATACATACACATATACACACACATACACACATACACACATATATGCATACACACACATAGAGAGACATACTCACACATACACATACATGCATATATATACATACATAATGCATATGCATACATACATACATACATACATGCATACATACACATACATACACACACATACACACACACACACATACACACATACACACATAGACACATACACACATAATGATGCATACACACACATACACATGCATACACCCATACACACACACATACATGCACATACATACACACACACATGCATACACACACATACTTAATGCATACACACTTACATATGTACACGTATATATATTGATTTCTAACCATTTTGTTTTATATGTTAGGTATTATGGATCCCAGTAGAGAGAGAAAGGCGAAACTCACTCTCATAAAAAGTCTTATGAGAGCAAGAGTTCCGTCTGATACTCTAGGGGCCATAATGCGTGATTACTCAGAGATGTTTGATGAGGAGCTTGACTATACGATCCAGACAGCGATCAGACGAGGGCTCTTCTGCGGCTCCACATGCAGGAAGAGAGCTATCTGCTCATAGGTATGTTTTTTTTCATAAACTCTTTTAATGATATTATAACACATATTTTTATTTATTTTTATCTAATCTATTTTCAGGACACCTATACCACCTCCAAATCGTGATAGCACAGCTGAGTTGCCTATGAGGACATGCATAGGCATCTTAGGACTAGAGTGCGACATAGAGCCAGAGGGGAACATTGTGTACACAGGGAATGGATTAGAGTTCAAGAGAAGAATGCGGGCACTATGCGACTCTTACTTGCGCTTTGTCCACTTACCGTGGAAGTAAGTAAAAATTTTACATATAAATTGAAATAAATATCTTATGTTTTATTTACATTATGTTTTTTATTTTTGTAGTGAGCATGATGAGAGGGATAAAAAATACGTACTTACACATACACATGCATGCAGTTACACGCATATAATGAATACACATAGACACATACACATACTCACATACACGTACACACACTCTCATACACATACACATGCATAATCATATGTACACACACATAGACTCATATAATCATATTTACATGCATATATACATATACACATGCATATATACACACACACAACACATGCATATGCACATATAGATACACATACATACACAACACATGCATACGCATAAATAAATAAATCCTATTTCAAAAATCCTAAATTGAAAACACTAAATTCGATATTAGGGTTTTAAAACCCCTAATTTAAAAACTCTAATTCAACCTTTTAGCCATATGTTTGAAGTATATGTACACCTCCGACGTCCTACTAGAGAGATGTCTCTCCTCCCAACCTTATGCCTCTATATATAGCTACTCGAATCAACGAGGATCATAATATATGTAAAGATATATACACATCATGTAGATAGGATACATAAATATAAAATGGAGTAGATATATTATGCATCACACATACATGCCTAATTGCACACATAAATATATATATACATACTAACATATTTACATGTACACATTTACACATAGACATATACATATATACATGTACACATCACATATACATGCCTACATGCACACATAAACATATATATACATACATACATATTTACATGTACATATTTACACATAGACACATATACATATATACATGTACACAATTATAAACACTTGCATATATTACATGAATACATGAATATTTTACATAAATGCATATGCATATATACACATATGCATATTTAACACATGTATACATATATCACACACATGCAAACACATACATATACATGAAATACATATATATGCATATTAACATATGTATACATATAATACACATGAATACACACACATATGCATACATACATGATAAAAATTTGCTCCTCGAAGATAAAGCTATATATAAAATAATTAGGCATACCCCCGAGCTTCATGTTCTAACTTAGAAGAACATGATTTCATCTCTCTAGTAGGATTCATCGTTATTTAAGTTAATAAAAAAATCTATTATCTGATATTCATTCAGAAGCTTCAAGTTATTGATCGATAACTAGAGGAGAATTTACTATCTAATCTGCTCATATGTTTTCATTATTGCCATCATTTTGGTAAGACATCAATATAGTCTCATCTTCATTATCCTTATTGATTTCATTTATTTCTTCTATTGTTAAATCCATGTTCTCATGAATCACATCATCTATTGATGGATTAATATCTATTTCTGGTAATTCCTCTTCCTCATCAGTAGAATCAACATGTAGAGAATTATCCTCTTCATCAAAAAGATTAGTATCATTATTACGTATAATGATTCTAATTTCTATTTCAGATGTTGATGTATCAGTATCTGATGCTGAATCATCAAGAGGACTTTCTTCGATCTCTCTAACAATAAACTGTTCAAACAATGACCTACCTCTAGGTTGCACATGAATGACTTGCCACCAAGGATGAGCATCTCGGTTTTTATAAAAAAATGCTTGTTCAATATGCCTAGGAAGAATATATGGTTCTTTAGTAGATCGCATTACCTTGGAAGAATCAATTGCCCAAAACCCAGATAATTCCTTTCTTAATGTGGAATTACTACCTTTATACTCCGCTCAAAACCAGTCAACCTTCAAAATGACCTATCAAAATATATAACAACAAAAACCCATTATTAGGTGCTTAAAAAAATAACTAACTCTATAAAAAAAATATAAACTTTTCTCTACCTGTTTGAATGTACAAAATGAAATTTCGTAGATACCAACAATAGTTCCTATGTAACCAAGTTCGCTATCTATAAGGTTCGTGTCTTTTGAGCTAGCACGTGATAGTTGCTTGAAAGAAGCAACAATACTAGAATCCTCTGTTTTACGTAAAGAATCAATGGCTTTGATTCTATATGTTGTCCAAAAGCCCACATATTAGTGAACATTCGAGCTTGCAAAATAAATTCAATTAGTAAATAGAAACTAACATACATATATGAAAAAAATAAAATATTATTTTAATAAAATTACCTTTCGTTCACAACCTATCATTAACTCTCTTTGCTCATCTGAGATTTCTTCATTATTTGTGTTGGCACGTTCCAAACGACTATATAGCCAATCCGTGAAAGAAGGTATATATGTAATCTCACTATTATCGAGATTACGTCTAAATCTTTTGTTTTTTCGCCTTTTACTTTGGAGATTTTGAAGTTCCTCGTACTCGCTAAGGAATGCTTGCATGCATTCGCTATTATATGCTACCTGATAATACCTCATTTGTTATTTTTGAAGAAGACTCGTTGGTCCATGCACGTGGAGCTTCTTCATGAACTCTTTCAAGGTACTCACTAACGTAATACATGCACTCTTCAAGCATCCAACCCTTTGCCATGGATCCTTCTAGTTTTGCTCCTTGTCGCACATAACCTTTTAGTATTCCCATAAATCGCTCGACCCAAAACATCCATCGAGTGTTGACAACACCTGCAATCTCTATCTCATCTACAAGATGGACTAATAAATGAACCTGACTATCAAAAAATGAAGTAGGAAGTTCTTTCTCCATCAAACATAGTAGCTCTTTGCATTCACGTTTTTTTTTTTAATAAAAGACATCCAATATTCATACATATTAAATATAAAAGTATCATAATTACCTTATAAGTGATCCAAAACGATAGATCACATCTCGTACTCCTTTCGTTGTACATCCATCGATAACCAAAGGTAAAATATGTTTCAAAAAGTTATGCCAGACATGGGTCTTTAACCTAGATAAGCTCTTATCATCCATAGTAAACATGTTTTGAAACGATGCTCCATATCCTGTAGGAGTCTTAATCAATTGAATTCTATTGTTGATAGTTTGTATCTCTTTTGTTGTAAGTACCCAAGGAGCAGGTGCATAAGTCGTTTCTTGTCGATGTCTATCAAAAACTGGCCATAACTTTGGTTTGGATTTTTGATCTTTCAAATCATTCCTTGATGTTGTGGTATCTTTTAGTCCAAGAAGATGCTGCCATAGTGAATAACCAATATTTTTGAATATATGCATAGGATCAAGAAGATGACATACTTTTAACTCTTTCCAATACTCCAAAGAATACCATATTGATATGTTCTCTGTGAGTGCCAATTTTCCTTTACCTCTGTTCACATACTCATTATCTGAATCATCACTGAAGATTTCTTCTTCTGGATCTATCAGAGGTCCATCTGTCCATTTTTTATACCAATCCATAGGCGTCATAGGTTTTGGATAAAAACCTGCATATATATATATATATATATATATATATATATATATATATATATATATATATTTATTTATTTATTTATTTATTTATAAATATATATATAAATAGATAGAAAATTGAAAATTATACCTTAATAGTGTTGAAGCAGATACATTACTCCACCCAAAACGATTTTGAAGGTTGAGAATAAGTAAGCTCGCACTTAGTCGTGTCAAACGACTTCCTTCATATACATGCTTTAGACATTCCTCTCAAAGATATTTCTCAGTTTTAGAAATATCAATGCTCTCACTGTCATTTTGATACCAATCCTCAATAAAATCTGCCATGCCATCATCTTCATCATTGTCACACAAATCTTGTACTTTGTTGTCTTTTGAATATATATCTTTCAACTTTTCATATTGCACAGGATTAGTTTTGCATAGCCTCCTCATGGAAGCTTCTGATAAATGAGGTCTTACTGGTAATTGTGAATGTTGTGGAGGAATATCATCAACATAATACGTTGGAATCTACGCATATAAATAATTTTCATTAGTATTCCATAAATGAATAAAAAGTAAACTTTAAATATAGAATTAAGTACATAACTTATTAAATATGGATAGAAAATTTTTATTCTCTCTAGCTAAAAGGTGCTCTTGGAGGTCTACGCCATCCATAATTCACTAATAGTTCATCACCAGCATGTAATGTAGTAATAGCATTGACAACTATGTATCTTGATACATCTCTACTCATGTATGGTGATTCATGACTATTTTCACGCTCCTCAAATGTGCAATTAGTCCTTGAACTATTATGTAACCCTCGACTACTATTTATTAAACCTGCTATATTTCCATGTGTATAAGGTCTTCCATCAATATATAATCTTTCATTTTCTGCATGTAAAATCCTTCTACTAGTAAGGGATGCTGCGTTCAAGCATATTCCATAAGTACTCATGCTTTGAACATAATGTGAAAGTCGATGCCAATCTCCCCATCCATATATAGGACCACAAAATGACATAAGAGTGACTTCAGAGTTCGGAGGCACATACAAATCCTCTACAATAAAGAGACCACGACCAACATTAGTAATAGTGGATGGAGCAATCATATAGCGATTGCCCCAAAAGTTGAAAACCTCTCGATCTAAAGGAATTGGTCCTCTGTTCCATCCTCCATATATATGGTTTTTAAATAAAATAATGACATTAATATATATAGAAAATACATACCCAAGCATTATCACGTTGACTAGGTAATGGTGCACACTCAAAAGTACCATACTCTGCCTCATGTTCAATACATTCCAATCGTGGTCTTCAATACGTGCCATAACAAGAGTTACACCAATATATAATATGCTCTTCATAGTAAAATTCATCATAATTCCTATCGGAGGACACATGTGAAGTCGTTGCATGGGTAGGAGGTGGTGGAGTACCCTCTGATTGATCAGAATCTGCACATAATAAGAAACAAAAAAAATATAAGTTATGTATCTATCAAATATATTTAAAATTAAATGTTTGATATACTTACAGTATAAAGTCGTTGCACGATAATGAGACGGTGGTGGAGTTCCATCTGATTGATCAGAATCTACAAATAATGGTATTGGATATTAATAATCTGATTATCTACATACACAGAAAATTCACATATACATATTTACACATACACACATTTACACATACACATATATTCACATATACACAACTACACATTATTGTGGGATAAATGCATGTATTTTGTATGAATGAGTGTATATGCATGCATGTGTGTGTACGTATATATGTGGATATGTATATGTGTGTTTATGTTATATGTATGTTTATGTGTATATGTATACATATATGTATGCATACATGTTTGCATGTATATGTGTATGTGGGTATGTGTATGTGTATGTGTGTGTATATATGTGTATGTATTCTGATTTTTTTTTTCTGTTTGAGATTAAATTAACAGGAGATATTGTATGGTCGAAAAAAATAAGAGGCCAGCTAACATACCACCTGAGATGTGGTAGTTTTTTCGTAGATAGCTACGTCTTCAAGAGTCATTTCCTCGGCAGAAGGTACACAAATTAATAGTTTATATTTATAATTTTTATATGTTTTAGAAATTTTTTACATTTAATTTATGTATTTTTTTTCTTGAATAAACAGGCTACTGCAAAGAAGAGAGTGGAGTCGGGCCACACATCGCACCTAGGCCAAATGGGCCATAATGGTTTTGTAGCTACATTTGTAAGTATATGTGTTATTGTGAGTATATTTTTTATTTTAGTTAAAATGCAAGCAACTAATGTTTTTTATTTGTTTCATTGCAGCGGAAGGATTATGGCCGATATCCTACGAAACATGACATCGAGTATGCTACACATTTTGGATATCGGCGTTTGAGCGAGTATATGCAAGATCATCCTGATGCCTTTGTGAGTATTTTTAAATTTTATATAATTATTTTATTTTTCTAAATGGTTTAATTATTTTATTTATTTATGTTTGTTATATGTAATACAAGAGTATTATGGAGAGACAAATATGGATGAGGTGAAGAGACAGACACAGGAGGGACGATCTCGATCGTCACAGGGTGATCATGACGATGAGGATGAGGAAGATCAGGATGATCATGATATTGTTGATGATGATGATGATCATGATAATGATGATTAGGATTTTATTTGATTATGACATTGGATTATATGTATTTACATTGATATATATATATATATATATATATATATATATATATATATTATCTATATATTTTTCATTTCAGTTATGTTTTGAATTGTGTGTATTGTATTAAGTAATGAGGAGTTTTGTTCTATTGATTGTTATTATTGTTTATATCAAGCATGTGTTTTAATACTTTAATTATATAATTCATTCATATGTGTGTACCTAAGTGTATATGTATGTAGTGTATAGTATGTATGTGCATGTGTATGTGTGTGTATATGTATGTATGTGCATGTGCATGTGTAAGTGTATATGTGTGTATGAGTATGTGCATGCGCATGTGTATGTGTGTGTATATGTATATGCATGTATATGTATAACTCTATGTGTATATGTGTGTATGTGCATGTATATGTGTATATGTAGGTATGTGCATGTGTGTGTGCATGTGTATATGTGTTTTAATACTTTAATTATATAATCCATTCATACGTGTGTACCTAAGTGTATATGTATGTGTGTGTATATGTATGTATGTGCATGTGTATGTGTGTGTATATGTATGCATGTGCATGTGCATGTATAAGTGTATATGTGTGTATGAGTATGTGCATGTGCATGTGTATGTGTGTGTATATGTATATGCATGTATATGTATAACTCTATGTGTATATGTGTGTATGTGCATGTATATGTGTATATTAGGTATGTGCATGTGTGTGTGCATGTGTATATGTGTTTTAATACTTTAATTTTATAATTCATTCATATGTGTGTACCTAAGTGTATATGTATGTGTGTGTATATGTATGTATGTGCATGTGTATGTGTGTGTATATGTATATGCATGTATATGTATAACTCTATGTGTATATGTGTGTATGTGCATGTATATGTGTATATGTAGGTATGTGCATGTGTGTGTGCATGTGTATATGTGTTTTAATACTTTAATTATATAATTCATTCATATGTGTGTACTTAAGTGTATATGTATATGTGTATATATGTATGTATGTGCATGTATATGTGCGTGTATATGTATGTATGTGCATGTGCATGTATAAGTGTATATGTGTGTATGAGTATGTGCATGTTCTTGTGTATGTGTGTGTATATGTATATGCATGTATATGTATATGTATATGTATATGTATATGTATATGTATATGTATATGTATATGTATATGTATATGTATATGTATATGTATATGTATATGTATATGTATATGTATATGTATATGTATATGTATATGTATATGTATATGTATATGTATATGTATATGTATATGTATATGTATATGTATATGTATATGTATATGTATATGTATATGTATATGTATATGTATATGTATATGTATATGTATATGTATATGTATATGTATATGTTTATGTGTATTATAATGTATATGCATGTGTATGTATATGCATGTGTATATGTATGAAACATGCATGTGTATGTGGATGCATTTCCATTTGCATCCATGTGCATGCATGTGAATGTGCATGCATGTGGATGTGCATATACATGTATTTGCATATATGTTAATGTGTGTATGTGTGTGTGTGTGTGTGTATATATATATATATATATATATATATATGCAATAATGCATGCATGTAAGTCTTTTTATGTGGTTGTAGGAATGTTTGTGCATATGCATGTGTATATGTGTGTATGTCTAAGTGTATGTGCACATGTATCTGTGTGTATATATGTGTGTATATGTGCATGTGTATATGTGTGAAAGTGCATCTTCATCATGTATAAGTGTATAAGTGCATATCAATAAGTGTGAGTATGCTATGTAATGAAAATAACACAATTCAAATGATATAAAAAGAATAGAAATTGTACTTACAATAGTTAGCCATACTTTTTGCTCGGTTAGCTTCTTGAATAACCTGTAATAAAGAGAGAAAGAGAGAGAGAGAGAGAATTCAAAGAGAAAAAGATGTAGAAAGAGAGAAACAAAGACAGAGGGAGACAATAAGAGATAGCTTAGGCAAAACAACAATTCTGCATATACGTGCTTCAGCTCGTAAGCGCAGCACAATTGCGAACGTTGGAGAGCTCTTCAATCGGATGCGTGAAAATGCCGATCGAAGAGCTTCCAACGTTTTAATTTTTGTCTGTCAACAGACAGTCGTGTAAGCGATGCTGCCTGTCATCGCATAAGCAACATCTTTTTAGCGTCGCTTATGCGACGCCAAACATCGTCGCCTATGCGACATAGAAAAGTGTCGCTTATACGACGCTATTTAAATTCGTCGTGTTAGCGATGTTGTATGGGAGCGTCACAGCACCGTCGCGCCATAAGTCGCAAAAACCGTCGTTTAATCTATGGTTCACGCGGGACGCTAATTACGATGCATCTTGCAATTTTATAGCGATGAAATTCTGTCGCCTTAACTGTCGCTATATGCCCGTATTCCTTGTAGTGCTCTTTTGCATCAGATTGCTATGTTATGGCTGTCTCTAGTCTCTATTATGAGACTGAACCTGTTTCGTTTGATGAAGCACAAAATTCTGAACATTGGATGGTTGCAATGCAATCTGATATGATGCTATCATGAAAAATGGTACCTGGTCTTTATGTGACTCCTCCCTGCAAGAAGGCCATTGGCACTAAGTGGGTATACAAGCTGAAGTGTAAACCTGATGGAACAGTTGACATGTGTAAGGCTAGGCTTGTTGCAAAGGGTTATGCAAAGGAAAGAGGCATTGATTTTGATGAGACCTTTGCACCTACTTGCCGAATGACTATTGTTTATAGCATCTATGCACTTGTAGCTCATCACGGTTGGAATGTACATCGGTTGGACATTAAAACAACATTTTTGAATGGTGACTTGCATGAAGACGTGTATGTCTTTTAGCCCCGTGCCTTTGTGCAGAAAGGGCATGAAAACCATGTGCACAGGTTAAAGAAGGCATTATATGGTTTAAAGCAAGCATGACGTGCTTGGTATGAAAAGATACATGCCTATTTGAACATGGTTTTGAGAATAGTCTAACTGAAAGCACCTTATATGTTAAGTGTGCTAATGATGTGCTTTTGATCATTGTGGTGTATGTTAATGACATGCTACTCAATGGTCTTCATGACATGGATATTGCTGATTTTAAGGCTGATTTGCATGCCTCATTTGAGATGTATGATTTGGGGCATTTGCATCACTATTTGGGCATTCAGTTTATGCAAGTTGATGGTGCAATGGCCTTGTGTCAAGCAAAATATATTGACACATTCTTGTAGTGTTTTGGCCTTGAAGACTGTAAGCCTATTGCCACTCCTATCGAGAGAGGTTTATGATTGAGTCTTCATGATGCCGGAGATGCATTTGATGTTGTTCTCTATCAACAGGGTGTTGGGTGCTTGATTTACTTATGCATTAGTCGGCCATATATTCAATTTGCTATCTCACAGATGAGCAGGTTTATGCATTGCCCAAGTGTCAAGCATTGGCAGGCAGTTAAGCGCATCTTTCGCTATTGGAGTGGTACCCGACTACTTGGATTGTTTTATCCCAAGGGGGGATCACTACCGCCAGATTTGCATGCTTTTTCTGACAGTGATTCGGCTGGTTGCTATGACACTCGTGTGTCCACCAGTGGTTTTTGCTTCATGCTTGGTAGCTCATGTATATCTTGGTTGAGCAAGAAGCAGCCTAAACCTTATGGCTGATTTGGGTGTTGGTCAGTCTTCTGCCACCACCATCTTCACTGACAATCAGAGTGCATTGGCAGTTGCGAGGAACACTGTGTTCCATGCTCGCACTAAGCACATTGAGGTGCATTATCATTATGTCAGGAGAGGTTCTATACTAGGGAGATCAGCTTGGCATATGTGCCCATGCAGGAGAACATTGAAGACCTTTCTACGAGGGCTCTGCCTAGGGAGAAGTTTGAAGCTTTCCGCAAAGCTTTGGTTTACTTCCTTTTGTGGATTGATTCCACATAGCTTGGCACTTCCTTATACATGAGTGCCAGCTCCTTGTTCACTGCATCACTTTGAGGGGGGATTTGTTGATATATTTAAGTAGTGATGTGTGTGAACACTCTAGGACCATTGTGTTTTTTTCCACCTGGCTTGTATATATGCCTATTGCCCTAACGGGCTACTTATTTTTGTACATTCTAGTGGTAATACATTCAGCATTGTGTGTTGTGCTCCAAGCTTCTTCTTCTTCCTTGTGCTGTTCGCGTGCTTCCCCAGACGTCTAACTCCAACATCTATGTCACCAATTCAACTTCTAAGACACTAAACTAATTTGATTCAAATTGAGATTCAAAACCTTAAGTCTTCATAGATTCATTGAAGTTGTTGGAGTTTTAGATCTATGAAAGCTCACAAACAACACAAAGAAGAAGAAGAAGCGTGGAGCATAACACACAATACTGAATGTACTACCAAGTGAATGTACGAAGATAAGTGACTTGTTAGGGTTATAGGCATATATACAAGCTAGGGAAAAAAGCCTCTTAAAAGAGGGAAAAAAGTGCCCCAAAAGTCCTAGTGTGTTCACACACATCACTACCGAAATATATAAACAAATTGCCCCTGGGTGTGATGTGATGAACAAGGATGTTGGCAATAGCCAAAGGCACAGACGATGAGGAAGCATGTGAAGGCGGATTATGATGAAGTAGTGGGGAGCCAGGTGGTTTATTTTTTCCAAAGAAACATGTCTTATATTAGTTTTTCAAAACTTCCAAATAGTGATTTTCATCACTCTTGTATCATATGTAACATAGAAGCACACAATTTTGTAATTATATGCTCCCTTTTGTGCAAGCTGAGGATTCCTCGAGCTTGAGGAGCTTAGGTAGAACAAACATACCAATTTTGGCTATTTTTAGATCTCGTTTAGACCTTCAAATAGTGCTTAGAACCTAAATTTTAACTATGCCAAACACTAGATGTGAAACCGATCAAAACTAGTCTAAAAACTATAAATAGAGCTAGAGAGCTCATTTTTGAGGTTGGTGAGTGTGAGCTTTGAGCTATTTTGAGCTTGTAATAGTGATATTGAGCAATAGATTCTATTTCCTATCTTCCATTGTGTCTTGCTTGTCTCTTCCTTGTGTGTGTATGTGTGTGTGCATCTCTATGCTTCTCACCTTCACTCTCACTACATCTCGTGTTCACGATCTTCATATGACTCCTATCTCTTCTGCGGATTGACATTAAGGAGGTGGAGCTTCTTAACTGATGCTTACCATTGTGCTAGAGCAACACAAAATTTGGCGCCGTTGTCGGGGATCGAGTTTAGGATGAATATGTGATGGTAAGAGTATAGCAAGAAGTGGCATTGGAAGGTAAAAATTCAAGTTTTTATTATTGTTGTTAAGTAATTTTTTGCATTTTGCATCTCCTCTACACTCCTCCTTCACCATCGCATCATCTTCTCCCACTCCAAAGAAATCAGAAATTTGACCATATCCACCTATCCCCCTCATTTCCCTCATTTGTACGTGGGAGAGAGAGAGTTTTATGCTTGTTTGTGCATGTGTGTTTTTTGAGTTTTCTTGCAGGTACAGTGCTCTAGAGCAGTAGGAAAGCTTCCAAAAGGTGAGAAATCCACTTTCTGTCAGATCTACCATATGTGTCAGACCATCGTGATGGTCTGACAAAGTCGACTTTTTTGGTAAGCGAGTACACCACAATGTAGCTGATCATAGCGCTTGCACGAATCCACAGTCAGTTTTGCAAAACTCATAGTTTGGTGGACATCGCAATGGGCTCACGCCATCGCGATTGTGTCGCACCATCACGATTGGATTACGTCATCGCGACAGCTCGGCTCGACCATCGCGACGGTCTCACACCATCGTGACGGTCTCACTTGGACCATCGCGACAGTTCAGTTGGACCATCGCAAAAGTCACTAACCATCACGACGATCCCGTCGACCCCACGCCATCACGATTGGCCATGCCATCGCGACGACTCACTTGCCATGTGTCAAATTAGACCATCACGACGATACGATGTATGCCATTGCAATGCTTCAAATTCACACCTTCAGGATTGGCTCACGCCATCGTGATGCCTTGTGACCATCGTGACGGGCTCACGCCATCGCGACGGTTGTGTTGACCATTGACCATTGCGACGGGCTCATGCCATCGTGATTGCTTGCTAGATAGACCATCGCGACACTTCACCTTTGACCATCGCAATGCCTCACATGATTGGACCATCGCGATTGTTCAACTGGGCCATCGCGACGGTCTGAGACCATCGCGATTATCTTAGGCCATTGTGATTGTCCACCTAGAATGCCAAATTTAGGGTTTGATTTTTTGGGCTAATTTGAGGCTATCTTGAGTGAATTTTTGGGGGATTAAGCTTATTGGAGACCCCTTAGATTCGAAGAAAAACCTGTGTGTTAGTTTTTACCCCCGAGGGCCTGAACATTCATAACTATGTCAGTCGAAGTCCGTTTTTTGAGCACATTCAGAGGGAAAATTGAGGTTGACCCATTTGTGGGACTAGGAAAGCTAGGGGACACTTGGGAAATTCATAAGGAGACAAAGGGACCTTAAAGGTGTATATATCAAAGTGCTTGAGCATTGATTTAAGACTCGATCTAAACATTGGACTTTGATAGGTCTAGCAAAGGATATCCAAGGGCAATCAAAGCAAGACAGGTGAAGAATGCAAGGCTTGGGAAGTGTGACTTCTTGGGCAGCAAAGCAATTAAAGAAGCTGACTTGAGGTTGGAAGAATACTCAACCCCCTCAGTCAGTTATTAGCTTAAGCTAAACATCTAGCATTGTGGATTAAATTAGGATGACGATAGGAATGCATCAAGTCCAAGAGATTTAATTTTTCAAGTCCAAGACTAAGACAAAAGTGTGCCATACGAAAACCCTAAAGGAAAGAATTTAAGTATGATGGAATGAGAACTCAAAAGTACAATGGAAAGTTGACTCCTGATGTATACATTGATATAAGATGAGAATCTGAAGGAATTAAAAACGAAACAAGCAATTAAGAACAAAGAAACATTGACGATCACAGTGTGTATTGAGTGATTCAGGAAGTAAATTCATGAACCTTACATCGGGCAAGCATATAGGTAAGTCAGACTGACGAAGCCTTAGATCATCAAAAGCGAGTGTAGGAACTACCGCACATTCATCGACACAACAATTGAATAGTTACCCTTATGAGTTTGGCTCAAATAACCATGAATCCAAAATGGCCTTTAGCACGAAAAGACTAGAAGGACCCTACAGAACCCAATTAGAATATGTTCGGACCAACCACCTAGGTGCTCGCATCTATGAGGAGGGTTTGTGAAGATCAGTTGTGGAATTGCATAATCCTGACCAACCCATTGGATTGGAATGTCCAATGGTGAAATTTGAGAGAGACGCATACATAGACAAAGAAGGAACAATGTACATCATAAGTACTCAACCTAATCATACCAATGAGTTCGGTATAGTAAGCCCTAATACAGAAGTGAGATCCCAAGGAAAAGAACCACTAGGAGAAGAACCCAAGACACCTAGAGGGAAATCTATACTGACAAGAGTATTAAACCTAGAATGGATCCCTCAGGACAATAGAAGCATATAATTGTTTCTAAATAAGGAAACTGATGAAGCATTTTGGAGGTATAGAATGGAACAACCTAGTGAGGTAGGCTCCATCATGATTTACGAATTCAAGGACCCAGATACACCTGGAAAGGTTGTATACCTGGATGATACTTCAGAACAAGTATTTGTAGTGTTGGACCATGCAAGACTTGCCTACACTTAGAGAGGCGAGTTAGTATTACCCCCATCAAGAACAAATGTAAATGCTAGTTATCATGGGGCTGGGACGTCCTCAACCCATGGCATTCAAAGAGAGAAGAACAAAGAGAAACCAGAAGTAAGTTTCACTCATCCCATAGGGAGAGATAGACCAACCATGGATACCGATAGATTAGAGAGACAAAGGGAACCAAGAATACCAGGGGGTAGAGATGATTTTCCTCTACCTAGACCATGTGAACACCCCAAGGTACTAAGACCCACTCAATTATTAAATTCAATGAAAAACTATTTTGATGGGACAGGAGATTCCTATGACCATGTTGTGGAATTTAGGCAAGTGCTATGCACAGAGCAAGTAGAAGACATGTTCATGCAATACAATGCATTTGGACTCACGTCAAAGAATATGGCTTTAACTTGGTTCCAACCATTGCAACAAAGGCAATTTAGGAATATTCATCACTTCTTAGAGTCATTCATCACGGAATTCTCTAAAAGTGGAATCAAACATGATACTTCTTCATTGATTCACAGCTTCAAACAGACCCCTCAGGAAACAATCAGACTGGCAGGACATAGGTTTAGACAATATCTTGAGAGATGTTCGATGCAAGAAATACCTTCAACGGCCAAGCAAGTGTCATTGTTTTTAGATGGCCTCTTGAGCTCTAAGATACACTCCTATGTGTACTTAAAGGAACCCAGAACACTAGAGCAATGTGTAAGAATCTATATAGACATTGAGGATAATTTAGGAGATGAGTTGGAACTCTCAAAGGTCTATAAGGACTCAGATTGTTCATTTGTAGCATCCCCAAAACTTTCTAGCTCGGTAGAAGACCTAGCAGAAAAAGTGGCCCAGAAACTAGGAGTTTCTAGCAAACAGATGCCTAGATTAACAACAAACAAGCGTTGTTACACCTGTGGTGGTGATCATATGGCAAATGTGTGTCCCAACGTGGCACAACCTCAAGCCAACCCTAGTGGCCAATACTGTACAATTGAGAGACGATACACAAATCACACGGCACAGGATTGCCAATTTAACAAACAAGTGGTACGACAAAACTACCCACAAGCATACCCCCAACCACGTAGGTATCAAGGTCAATACAATGCTTAGCCTCACTACTATAAGCCTCCTCAGAACTATCCCTATCCGGCTCAATAGACGCCTCAACCTATTTTAGCTCAGCAGCAACCCCACTAGCGAACGTCATCCCAATCGAATATGCTACTGCAGAAGAGAACCTCAATAGGGCTTTAGTGCCTTCTTCACCTATGATCACTGAAAATGACCCTAATTCCAACAATTTTGACTCTACCCATGTCCATAGTCCATCCGCATATTATACAGAGTCACCATAACATAAGGAAACATATCAATACAAAAGTCCACCATTGGAACCCAGTTGGGAGCCCGACTATGCTAATGTCATGTATACGAACCCTAATCTATGACCCCTGTTAACAGCAAAGACCACAAGGCCCTAAAGGACCATGCTTTAGGTGCCAAGGAGATCATTTCATTAAGGATTTCCCACATCCTCCGATAGCGGGACAATCACAATACTATAACATACAAGGTTTTTGTGCCGAGTGTGGTAAAGAGCATGTCATCAGAGATTGTCCTAAGAACCTTGCTAATGCCTCAAAAGTGACACCCATTAATGTGATAGGTATTGCACATAACTCAGATGGATCCGACCCTACATACGTGCCTATCCAAGCTATAACAAGAGCCCAGGCACTCTTACGGAATCAATAGCTTAATCTTGAAAAAATAGCCGGAACTAGTGAAGTTGGAGAGTCTAGTAATAAAAAGACGAAATCTTGGAAAGATCCGAGAGAAAGAATTAAAAGGAAGTGGAGTAAAAAGATAACTGAGTTTGAAGGAAGTCTCAAGGAATCTAGAGCTAAAATCCTAGAATTGACTTCGCAAGAATCTAATAGAGAGAATCTAGCTCAGAGATCAGGATAAGTTCTAGCGAAACCCATACCTGAAGACCTAGACATGATGTTTCATGCATATCAAGCGAGATTAAAAGAAGGACCCCCATGTAGCTGAAATGAGTAAGAACTATCCAAGAGCAGATTTAAAAATCGAGAGGACTAAAGTTTGCATGAAGATGGTAGAATTAGCACACGCTATGTTTGAAGCCTCTCGATATATTAATTGGAACAACATGGCAAAACCTGAATTACACTTTCAAGGACTACTGGAGAGGTTAGAATAATTGATCAATAGCAACAAGAAGAAGAATCTGCATAGGAACCCTCTTGTTCCTGAGACACAGGAAAGGAATGCACCATCCCTGTCTCAAATACCAAAAACTGAGGGTGAAGACAACCTGTCTTCCATACACAAGTATTCACACGGTTTTCTAAGAGAAATTCAAGAAGAGAAGTGGAGAAAAGAGCAAGAAAATCATCCTCCTATTAAAGAAATAGATGACTTGCAGAAGCAATTTCCCCAAGACATCCCCTCTATTTATGATGATGTAGAGGAAGTACAATTGAGTGAACACACAGATTTTGAATGCAATTCTTAACAAGAATTACCTCAGTTCACATGATCTTGGGAATCCAAGTCTATTAGCATGAGAGCACCCACTATAATGGTGAGGAATGAAGAATCAGTAATCCCTAGAGACACGGAAGTAATCAAGAACACTAGAGTACAGTGCCATCTCACTCTAGAGGACTTGTTAAAGGTTAAACCAAAGCTGTGGAAGCACATAGCAAACCAATTCCCTGAGCTTGCTATTGCTCCCTCCCAGATAGGATCACACAAGAAGGTACTAGAGATAGCGGTAGAACGAATCGAAGATGTGAGCGAGGGAGAGGAAGGTAACACTTATCTTCCAAAAACCCACAAGGGCTACACCACCAAAGCCATCTTAGATTCAGGAGCCGGAGTAGCCATCGCTACCACTGCTTTATGGAAACGTTGGGGTAAGCCAACATTAAGACCCACTAGGATGAAGCTACAAATGGCTCACGGACATATAGAAAAACCATTAGGCTTACTTGAAGGCATATCTCTCACCACTTGTGGTGTGGAGTTTGAGCATACTTTTGCCATTTGTGATTTTGGGAAAAATCATGCTTACGAGATGATTTTAGGATGACCATTCATGCGTCATATGCAAATTGTACAAGATTGGGGAACTAATTCTTTGTACTTGCAACATTCAAGAGTGACTACTAAAGTTAATCTTAAAGACTGTTCCCATTGAGATGTACCCCCCAATACAATGGAACACCATCCATAAGACACAGGAAGAAACAGAGTCTGTACACTCATCGGAATCAGACCCCTCATGGTTGCATGAGGATACTCATCTATGGATGTGTAAAATAGCCAAATAAGAGGAAGAACGGTTAGAAGCCAGGACATTAGGTTCAGAACGACATCCACGAACTCTTCAAGACCCAGCTTATGCACCTATAGTATTTCCAGACGAGGAATTCGAGCCTCACGGTTGGGTAGAAATCTTAGCTACAATGGGTATCGTGGTGAATGAAGAACAATGGACCTCTCATTGTGATGAGGACGGATACAACATTTCGATTTTTATGATTGAACCTATCGAGTAAGACTTTATCCTAGAAGAATGGACGGAAGAGACCCAAGAACAAGACGAGAACAGTGACGAGGATTTAGAATCCATCATCATGGAGCCCTTCTATTCCACAGAAGAGGAATATTTTTATTTTGTTGAGGCCAAAACCCCTGAAGAGGAAAAGGAAAGTCGAATGGAACGACATGAGTCCCTCACAAAGGATACAAAAAGTAAGCAAAAAAAAAGAAAGAAAGGAGAAGAAGAAGAAGAACCTCTCATGGAAGTACCCAAGAATTTCAAGAAGTTGTTGGAGATAGACGTCTGCGGAAGCACACGAACAACACAAGGAAGAAGAAGAACCTTGGAGCAAAAACACACAATATTGAATGTATTACTAGAGAATGTACAAAGATAAGTAGCCCATTAGGGCAATCGGCATATATACAAGCCGGGGGAAAAAAACCTCCTAAAGAGGGAAAAAAGTGCCCCGACGGTCCTAGAGTGTTCACACACATCACTACCTAAATATATCAACAAATCCCCCCTGGGAGTGATGCAGTGAACAAGTAGTTGGCACTCATGTATAAGGAAGTGCCAAGCTATGTGGAAATCACTCCACAAAAGGAAGTAAGCCCAAAGCTTTGTGGAAAGCTTCAAACTTCTCCCTAGGCAGAGCCTTCGTGAAAAGGTATGCAATGTTCTCCTGCGTGGGCACATATGCCAAGCTGATCTCCCCAGCAAAGAACCTCTCACTGACATAGTGATAATGCACCTCAATGTGCTTAGTGTGAGCATGGAACATAGGGTTCCTCGCAACTGCCAATGCACTCTGACTGTCAGTGAAGATGGTGGTGGCAGAAGACTGGCCCACACCCAAATCAGCCATAAGGCGTCTGAGCCACACACACTCAACAGTCGCTGTGAAAGCTTCCCTATACTCAGCCTCACAACTGGAACTGGCCACAGTAGGCTGCTTCTTGCTCAACCAAGATATACATGAGCTACCAAACATGAAGCAAAAACCACTAGTGGACACACGAGTGTCATAGCAACCAGCCCAATCTGAGTCAGAAAAAGCATGCAAATCTGGTGGTAGTGATCCCCCCTTGGGATAAAACAACCCAAGTAGCCGATACCACTCAGGTAGCAAAAGATGCGCTTAACCGCCTTCCAATGCATGACTCCTAGGCAATGCATAAACCTGCTCATCTGTGAGACAACAAACTGAATATCTGGCCGAGTAATGCATAAGTAAATCAAGCATCCAATAGCCTACTGATAGAGAACAACATCAAATGCATTCCCAACATCATGAAGACTCGCTCGTAAACCTGTCTCCATAGGAGTGGCAATAGGCTTACAGTCTTCAAGGCCAAAACATTGCAATAATGTGTCATCAAAAATGGAATGATCTGCATCATCATATGAAACCTGCAAAGGCTGAGAAGTTGCCTCATTAGGACCAGCACTAGATTGTCCACCTCTCTTTGGAGCTATCATACATGTATCATACATGTCTTTGGAGCTAACAGATGTCTCCTTAGTACATGAAAGCAATGGTTGAATAGCATCTTCCACAAAGACAACATCACGGCTAACTAGAATGCATTTATTCTGTGGATGATACAGACGATAGCCTTTACTCTCAGAACTGTACCCAACAAAAATACATTTTACTGCCTTATCATCCAATTTTCTGTGATGTTGTTCAGGCACTAGTCCATATGCCAAACAACCAAAAACACGCAGATGAGAAACAGATGGCTTGCGGTCATGCCAAGCCTCATATGGAGTGATAGACTATAGCACTTTAGTGGGACACCTGTTCAATACATATGTTGCACACATGATAGCCTCAAGCCAGAAACTATGAGGTAAAGCCTGACTCTTGACCATACACCTCGCCATCTCCATGAGAGACCTGTTCTTTCGTTCAGCAACTCCATTATGTTGAGGTGTATACGGCACTGTACACTGGTGTTTTATCCCACGTTCAGCCAGAAATGTATTAAAATCAGAAGACATATATTCCCCCCCTCGATTAGAACAGAGGGTGCCCATTTTACATGCTGAAAGATTTTCAGCCAAAACCAAAAACTGTTTGAAGCACATGAACACTTCAGACTTTGCTTTGAGTGGATATACCCATGCATGCCTGGAAAAATCATCAATGAAAGTCACGAAGTAAAGGTAATTTCCAAAAGAGGGTGTCTGCATAGGACCACAGACATCACTATGTACAAGCTGCAATTTCTGTGTAGCCCAAACTGAACCATCTTTTGGAAAGGAGGAATGCTGCATTTTGCCCAAAATACAGCCTTCACAAACATGTTTTCCAAGTGCCTCAAGTTTGGGAAAAGAGGACACCATTTTAGATTTCTACAGGCATAGCAAACTAGCAAAATTCAGATGACCAAAGCGTACATGCCAAAGCTTTGCATCTGACATAGCCTGAGAATCATTTACTGCACATGCCAAATCATTTTCAGATCTTTCAGAGTCTATGAGCTTATACAGCCCACAACATAAAATGTCAGAAGCAATAATCACATTGCCATTTGACAGATCATGAATTGTACACCTGTCATCAATAAATTTCACAACCCAGCCAATCTTGGCTAATGTAGAAACTGATAACAGGTTCTTTTTTATCCTTGGCACAAATAAAGCATCTAACGAAGTGAAAGAGCTACCATCAGCCGTAGTCAAAATGATCTTACCAACTCCCATAACAAGATAAGAGGAGTTGTTGGCGCATGTAACAGTATTCCCTGTAGGGGCAAGCTCGAGTGAAGAGGTGAAATTGCGCTGCGAGGTAATATGTTTGGTTGCCCCACTGTCAAAATACCAAACATCTGAGTTTATTGTAGACATGCACTGCTCATGAGAAGATGGGTCAAAAGTGCAGGCAGTAGTAAACGCCCATTCTTCTTCCTTCACAAGATTAGCAGACTCTGTTTTTGGTGTAGAGGCCTCTGCAACAACCATTCCAGCCTCTTTCTTCTTTGCCTCTTTAGCAGCCAGTTTTGGACAATTCTTTATGATATGATCATTCCCTTTACAGTACTTACAAAACAATTTCTGCTTTTTTTATTTCTTCTCATCTTTATCTTCCTTCTTCGAATATGCAGAATCAG
This sequence comes from Ceratopteris richardii, assembly GCA_020310875.1. Lineage (NCBI taxonomy): Eukaryota > Viridiplantae > Streptophyta > Polypodiopsida > Polypodiales > Pteridaceae > Ceratopteris > Ceratopteris richardii. Next base: position 60,089,836 of record CM035416.1, on the reverse strand, counting down.
CAGATTTCTTCTTATTAGTTGAAGAGCTCCATTTTCCTTTGCCCTTCTGACTAGCTAGGAAAGCTTGATCTGCAACTCGCATAATGGACCTGTTCTGCCTGGACTGATCTTCCTGCAACAGAACAAAAAACTAACTCCTCAAATGATAAGGCATTCGGATTGCCTTTCATCATCAAACGAAGAGTAGAAGCAAAACTCTGATATGAATCAGGAAGACCATTCAGAACGGTCTGCACAAGTGAGCTATCTGGTATAACCTCATGAGCAGAAATCAATTGTTCCCTCAAGTCTTTGATCTTCGTTAGGAAACTGTCCATAGAATCATCTTCATTCATGTGCTCACTCTCCAACTGTTTTTGGAGGTAAGCAACACGAGCCTCATTCCTAGCTTGGTACAATGTGGTAAGTGTATCCCAAGCATCCTTAGTTGTTCTGCAAGAGAGAATGTGAGGAATAATGGCATGTTTGACAGACAAAGCTATCAATGCATGTGCCTGGGCATCTCTGCCATCCCAGCGAATCTGCTCTGCAGTAGGTGCAGCAGAAACAACAGCACGAACAAGATTCTATGGAATATCATCTTCGACACCATCTTCATCAGCTCCAGCATCTGTATTTGTAGTACCTGTAGTCAGAGGTGTAACAGGACGTCTTTCAACACCCTGCACAATGTTCCATAATCCTTTTGCAATCAATACATGTCGCATCATATAAGCCCATAATGGGTGGTTGGTACCATCCAACTTATCCTCAACAGCCAACATACGGAATACATCACTGCTTTCGGCCATGGCTAGTGACTAAAATACCTTGATGCATAAAATTGATTGTATCTCAAAAAGTTGAACAAAACTGCCTAGACAAGTTTTGCTAGACCTGTAGCAGACTTCGAAATGCTTAAACTAGCGAACAGAAACTGGTATATACCTTTGTCACAAAAAGACGAAATAGCCTGCACAAGCACTGTGATAGTGCGTCTCGGAAACACGCTGAGTATGCTCACCAAAATTCGTGTGATTCTGAGACTGCAAACGGAGGAGTGTCGACGGCGCTCTAGATGAAGCGACGACCTGCTCTAATACCAATTGTTGGAGATAGACGTCTGCGGAAGCATGCGAACAGCACAAGGAAGAAGAAGAAGCTTGGAGCACAAACACACAATACTAAATGTATTACTAGAGAATGTACAAAGATTTGTAGCCCATTAGGGCAATAGGCGTATATACAAGCTGGGGGAAAAAAACCTCCTAAAGAGGGAAAAAAGTGCCCCGGCAGTCCTAGAGTGTTCACACACATCACTACCTAAATATATCAACAGAAGTATAAAATAGAAGATAGAAGAATCATGGTACGAATGTCTAAAAGGAAAGAAGACTTTGGAGAAGTCTATGATAATCGAGAGAAAACCAAAAAAATGATAGTTACCATAGAAGAAGGAGAAGAAAAATGTACATACATAGGGCATGATCTGACTAGTGAAGAAGAGAAAGAGTTAATTGCCCTATTGCGAGAATATCGAGATGTATTTTCTTGGAGTTACAAAGACTTGAAAGGAGTAGACCTAGATATATGCTCCCACAAAATTCCTATGGCTCCAGATGCCAAACCTACAAAACAGAAACCATACACGTACAATGATAACTACGCTGCTAAGATTAAAGAAGAAATAGATAGTTTGATAGAAGGAGCATTCATTTACGAAATTGAGCATACCGAATGGGTATCTCCCATTGTGGTCGTGCCCAAGAAGAATGGAAAATTGTGTGTGTGTATTAACCTTAAAAAAGTTAATGCCTCCATGATTAGAGACAGTTATCCTCTTCCTATCATGGAAGACCTATTGGAAAGAGTTGCGGGCAAGGAATTTTATAGCTTTCTTGATGGTTTCTCAGGCTATAATCAGGTAGTCATTGCTCTAGAAGATCAGCATAAGATAGTCTTTGCCACAGAATGGGGCATATTTGCATTTTGTGTGATGCCATTTAGGCTGACAAATGCACCCACCACTTTCCAACGACTTATGTGTCATGTTTTTAAGGTATTCTTACGCAAGAATTTGGAAGTTTATGTCGATGATATATGTACTCATTCGAATATGAGGCAGAATCATATCCCAGAGTTAAAGCAAGTATTTGACAAATGTCGAGAATATCAAGTTTGTCTGAACCTAGAAAAATGTGTTTTCATGGTCAGACAAGGCAAAATTCTAGGATACATTGTGTCAAAGAACGGAATTTTGGCAGATGAAGAAAAGGTGAAAGTAATTGCAAACCTAACTAGGCCAAAGAACGTAAAAGAAGTACAGGCCTTCATGGGTCATTGTGGTTATTACAAGACGATTCATACACATGTATGCTATCATAGCCAAGCCTCTATACTCTCTTTTGACCAAGTTTGAATGGACAGATGAATGTGAAAATTCATTCAATGAACTTAAACGACGCTTGTGCTCAACACCAATATTAAGAACCCCAGATTGAAGTAAGCCATTCCATGTACATGTGGATGTATCCAACTACACCACAGGATGTGTGTTGACACAACTTGCAAATGAAGGCAATATAGATCTTCCAATAGCTTACGCGAGTAGACAATTGAATGCAGCGGAAAGAAATCACACCGCTATAGAATGCGAAGGATTAGGAATGATCTATGCGGTAAAAAAATTCAGGCATTATTTGTTGCCAAATAAGTTCAAGTTCATTATGGATCATCAAGCATTGCTATACTTAGTCAATAAGCATTGTAATACCGGACGATTGATACAATGGTTTCTATTGCTCATGGAGTACGAATTTGAAGTAGTAGTCAGGAAGGGAAAGACCCACCTTAGAGTTGACCATCTCTCTAGACTAACCACGGGAGAATCTCCTCAAGGAATAGCAGATGAACTACCCGATGCATATTTGTTGAACCTTGAAATAGTACCAGAATGGGCTAAGCCGATTGTCCCTATTCTCACATTTGGACCCAAGAATCCTAGAATAAGGATTAGAGAGGGCAAGATTACCAAGTCACAAAGATATCAAATAATAGCAGGAAGTATATATAAAAAGGATAATCAGAAGATTCTTTCTTGTTGTGTAGGTGAATCAGAATACACGAATTGGTTGCACTTAGCACATGTAGGTGCATTAAAGCAACATCATTCAAAACATTGTACATTGCAAACTCTGCATAGACTAGGAGTATATTGGCCTTCTATGGAAGGAGATGTCTACAAGTTATGTAGAGAATGCCCTGTCTATTGTGAAAGACCATTGGTAGAACATGCCACGTTATATCACATGACTCTCACACCAGAATGGAGTGAACCATTAGTGACATACTTGGGGATGAAAACATTCCCTCAAGGAATGACCTTAGCACGACAACGCGATCTAGAGCAAGAAGCTCAAGACTATTCACTTATTGACGACAACCTATACAAACGAAGACAAGACAGACACCTAAGACAATGTGTTCATGAGAGCGATTATTTGAACGTACTAGAGACTGCACACCAAGGTGTTGCAGGAGGTCATTTTGGCCCCGATAGGATAATCAAAGCCATACTCTTTGCAGGATTATGGTGGCCCACTCTTCAGATGGATGCACATACCTATGTTAAGAGATGTGATGTGTGCCAAAGGACTCAGTTTCGTACTCGTAGAGATGAAATGCCATTGAAACCCATGATGGGAGGACGTGCATTTTCCAAGTGGGGTATAGATTTTGTAGGACCCATTAACCCCCCAACAAAAGGTACTCATGTGGAATACATCATTGTAGCAACAAATTATCTTCCCAAATGGGTAGAGGCCAAGGCCACAAAAAAGAATGATGCACACACGACTGCAAAATTTTTATTTGAAAATGTCTTTACAAGATATGGATTGCCTATAGAGCTAGTGAGCAATCGAGGAACTCACTTTCTAAACCAAGTCATTGAATATTTGTTACAAGATTTTATGGTGATTCACAAGAAATCTGCACCATATCATCCTCAGGCCAATGGTCAAGTAGAAAGCACTAACAAGATCCTTTGTATTGTAAAAACTATAGGATGACCATAAAGTGCTACTGTTGCGAACACCTGTGCAACCACCACCACCAGCTCCTGAAGTCATCTCTCCAGAGATTATAGAGGAACTCAATACTTTACGTGCTCAGGTACTTACTCTTCAAGCGCAGATTGCTTCTTTCTCTGAGCCCCCAGGCGTGATTCCCCACCCGAACTCCCAACTGATGAAGAAACTGTGTCTATTCCGATGGAGGAAACTTATGAAGAGACCTACGAACCACAACCCATCCCAGGCGAACGTGTCATGGCTGAAGGCCGAGACATTTTTGAGCTCCCTACACCCACATGGATGAAGTCAGTAGAAGAACTTGGAAAGACCCACTCGACACGAGTGGAGGCACAATTACATGCCATGGCTATGATAGAGGAATGCATTTTACAATCACCTTACTTTGCTCACTTGGCCCCTCGAAGGTATATCTCAGGCCATGAGCTTCAATATAAACTGTATTTCATGCTAATGACAGAATATCAATTGGCAATTGAAAAGGAGAAGGGCAAGAAACCATCACATGCCACTCAGTTCGAGCCTGACGGCTTGCCATCGGAAGCACAAAAAGGTCAAATCTTTCAACCAAATTGGCACCAAGAGTTACTATAGAAATATCCAGAAATGATGCACACATGGGTCAAGGCACCTTTGCATTTGAAGTACAACCCATGTTGGGGACCCATGCCAAGACACCGCTCTTGGATGACATTCACAATCAAAGTTCAAAATAATAAGCAGTGTCAGGACTGGCTTAATTATCCTTATTTCACTCCACCCTGCGGAGCCCCTATAGTAGGATACATCATGGCCACGATTCGCCACTGGCTCCCCTGCTTACACCCCATGGATGATGTCGCCGCACATATGACTGTCAAAATATTTGACATGATGCAGTCTGCATTTAAAATCTTCTGCTGCATCAAAGCACTGCATGTTAACACCCCGGGATTTGAGCATGGTAACTAGGACTTAGCATATGATATGAGCACGACACCATCGCTCCGGATGTGTTATGCATGGCACTGTAGAATCAAGTACTTATCGGCATCTTATAAGACCGCATTCGAAGAGATGTTCACCACAGGCTTTTGGGAGTACCATTTGGAGGTTTTCATAAGCAGGCCCACACACCTACTTCAATTATTTGCTTGTGAACAATTGGTGTACTCCACACACTACCGACTTCTGCCGCCCGATGAACCTCAACCCATAGATTGGGAAAAACTTGAAGCTGATCTTGCACGAGGTATCACTACATCTCGCATTCACGATCTTCATATCACTCCTATCTCTTCCGCAGATTGACATTAAGGAGGTGGAGCTTCTTAATGTGGTGCTTACCATTGTGCTAGAGCAACAAAGGAGCTGGCAATCATGTACAAGGAAGTACCAGGCTATGTGGAAAGAGATCAATCCACAAAAGGAAGTAAGCCCAAAGCTTTGCAAAAAGCTTCAAACTTCACCCTAGGCAGAGCTTTTGTGAAAAGATCTACAATGTCATCATGTGTGGGTGCATATGCCAAACTAATCTCCCTAGTAGAGAAACTCTCCCTTAAATAATGATAATGCACCTCAATGTGCTTTGTGCAAGTATGGAACATAGGGTTCCTCGCAACTCCTAGTGTGCTTTGATTGTCAGTGAAGATGGTGGTGGTAGAAGACTCACCAATGACCAAATCAACCAAAAGGAGTTTGAGCCACACACACTCAACAATCACTATGAAAGCTTCCCTATACTCAGTGTTGCAACAAGAAGTGGCCATAGTAGGCTACTTCTTTCTCAACCAAGATATGCATGAACTACCAAGCATGAAGCAAAAATCACTAGTGGACACATTGGTGTCATAGCAACTAGTGTAGTCAGAATAAAAAAAAACATGTAAATTTGGTGGTAGTAATCCCCCCCTTGGGATAAAACAATCCAAGTAGCCGGGTACCACTCAAGTAGTGAAAGATGCACTTAATTGCCTACCAATGCTTGACACCTAGTCAATGCATAAACTTGCTCATCTGAGAGACAACAAACTCAATATCAAGCTCAGTTATGCATAGGTAAATCAAGCATCCAATAGCCTACTGATAGATAACAACATCAAATCATCTCTAGCATCATGAAGACTTAATTGTAAACATGTTTCCTTAAGAGTGGCAATAGGTTTGCAATCTTCAAGGATAAAACATTGCAATAATGTGTCAATATATTTTGTTTGACAGAGAGCTTTTCCACCATCAACTTGCATAGACTGAATGCCCAAATAATGATGCAAATGACCCAAATGTAAATCTCAAAAGAGGCATGCTTAAAATCAGCAACATGCTTCTCATTAGGACCCGTGAGAAGCATGTCATCAACAAAGGCAACAATGATTAGAAGCACATCCTTTGCATGCTTAACATATAAGGTGCTCTCAATTGGACTATTTTTTGTAAGAAAAATAAAAACACAATGGAATAGAATTGTAGATAGAGTTGGGAGAAAAATGCAGACAAAGATAGATGCAGATTAAGAGATAGAGAACTCAAATTCTCAATTTGCCGAGCATAATGCAATTACAACGATGGTGATGTCCACCTGTGCACTCCCAATGGAGCTTATATGGGGATCTAGACAGACTCTAGATGAAGGGCTTACTAGTGTGCAATGCTATGTAAAGCTCAAATTTGGCCATGCTTATATAGCTTTTACAAGGGGAGTCGATATAGATAAATGCAGTCGGGAGATACTCAATAGTCAGCAAAATATACAATACAACAATATCTCCATGACAAGAAGTCCTACTGTCTTGGCCCTACGAGCCAGGGGGATAGGCCTTTCGGACCCCGCAGAAGGGGGAAAGCCCCCCTCTACACTCCCCCCATTAAGGTTCTATGGGGAAACTGCGCGATGCCATAGGTCCTTTATTTTTGCTTTGAATAGCAACCCAATGGCCCGGAAGCTTATGCCCTACCTAACCTAATGGTTAGGCTTACATAGATCATATATAACCATCAACAGTCACACATAGACCTCATCTAACTTGGAAGTTAGGGTTCCACAAATGTCAGGGCTCTCACAATGGCTTCTCCTCATAATGGGGGCCTTACAACTTAGAGCACCATGAATCATTTGTGATCACTTGAGGGTGGAGTATTGAGCATATCTAACATTTTCAAGATCGTGTGCAATCAAGTAGGCATGTATCTTTTCATACCAAGCACGTGTTACTTGCTTCAAACCATATAACGCCCTTATCAACACACACAGTTTTGTTTTCATGCCCTTTCTGCACAAAACAGTAGGGCTGAAATACATACACTTCTTCATGTAAGTCACCATTCAAAAATGTAGTTTTCATGTCCAGTTGATGTAGATTCCAACCATGATGAGCTAGAAGTGCACAAATGCTATGAACGGTGGTCATTTGGCATGTTGGAGCAAAGGTTTCATCAAAATCAATGCCTCTCTCTTTAGCATAACCTTTTGTTAGAAGCTTAGCCTTATAAGTATCAATTGTTCCATCGCCTTTACGCTTCATCTTGTATACCCATTTAGTGCCAATGGTCTTTTTGCCTGGAGGCAAAATACATAAAGACCAAGAACCATTCTTCATAATAGCATCATATTCTCATTGCATAACAACCATCCAATTTTTTTAATTTTGTGCTTCATCAAAATAAACAAGCTCATTTTCATGTCAAAGACTAGAGGCAGCCATTGCATAGCTATCTGATGCAAAACAAGCACTATGAGAGCCTAAACAAGTATGCTATGATAGAAGTCCATCCAATTTGCTATCTTGCAAAGTTTCCACTAGCCATTTGGGCATATTTTTTGCCTTCTTTATATCAACCCTCTCATGAACAAGTGCATCATGCAAATCTGCATAAGAAATGGAGTGCTCTACATCATCATGTGAAACCTATAAAGGCTAAGAAATTTCCTCATTTGGACTAGCACTTGAGTGTCCACTTGTAAAAAGAGGCAACAAAGTGGCATACATGTCTTTGGAACTAATTGATGTCTCCTTAGTACCTGAAAGTAATGGCTGAGTTGCATCTTCCACAAAAATAACATAAGAACTAATCAAAATGCATTTAATCTATGAATGATACAGATGACAACCTTTGCTTTCAAAATTCTACACAACAAAAATACATTTTACTACTTTATCATCCAATTGTTTGCATTGTTGTTCATGAATTAATGCATATGTCAAAAACCAAAGACACATAGATGAGCGACAGATGGCTTGCGACCATGCCAAGCCTCATATGGAGTGATAGAATACAGTGCTTTAGTGGGATACCTATTAAGTACATATACTAAACACATAACAACCTCAAGCCAGAGCTATGTGGTAAAGCCTAAATTTTGACCATACACCTCACCATCTTCATGAGAGACATGTTCTTTCTATTAGCAACTCCATTATGTTGAGGTGTATATGGCATTGCGCACCGAATTTTTATCCCACATTCAACCAGAAATGCATTAAAATCAGAAGATATGTATCCCCCCAATCAGAATAGAGGGTGCCCATCTTACATGCTAACATATTTTCAGCCAAAACTAGAAACTTTTCGAAGCACATAAAAACTTTTGACTTTGCTTTCAATGGATACACCCATCCATGCCTGGAAAAATTATCAATTAAAGTCACAAAGTAAAGGTAGTTCCCAAAAGAAAGTTTCTGCATAGGATCACATACCTCACTATGAACAAGCTGCAATTTTTTAGTAGATTATACTAGACCATTTTTTGGGAAGGGGGAATGTACATTTTTCCAAGAATACAACCTTCACAAACATGTTTACCAGGGGCCTCAAGTTTGGGTAGAGAGGACACCATTTTAGATTTTTGCAGGTGTAGCAAACTTGCAAAATTTAGATCACCAAAGTGTGCATGCCAAAGCTTTGCATATGAGATAGCTTGAGAATCTTGAACTACACATGCTAAGTCATTGAGAGATTTTGCATAGTCTATAAGCTTATAGAACCCATGATATGAAATGCTAGAAGCAATAATAACATCTCCATTGGACATATCATGAATTATGCATCTATATCAACAAATTTGACAACCAAGCTGATCTTGCCTAATGTGGAAACTGACAAGAGATTTTTTTGATCCTTGGCACAAACAAAGCATCTAACAATGTGAAAGAATTACCATCTGTAGTAGGCAAAATGATCTTAGCATCTCCCATTATAGGATAAGAGGAACTCTTTCTGGAGGTAAGCAACATGAGCCTCATTTCTTGCCTAGTTTAAAGTGATAAGTGTATCTCAAGCATCCTTTGATGTTTTGAACGAGCAAATATGAGAATGGCACATTTGATAGAAAAGCTATCAATGCATATGCTAGAGCATCTCTACCATCCCATCAAAGTTGCTCTATAGTAGGTACAACAGGAACCACAACATGAATAGGAATTTGAAGATCATAATCTTCAATGCCATCTACGTCACCTTCAATAATTGTATTTTCAAGTATAGTAGGTTGTTTCTCAACACCCTGCACAATATTCCACATCCTTCTGCCACCAATACATGAAAGATCATATATGACCTTAACGGGTAATTAGGGCCATCCAACTTATCCTTAATAGCCAACATATGGAATACATCATTGCTTTCAACCATGGCTAGTGACTAAAATACCCTGATTCAAAAAAACGTCTGTATCTCAAAAAGTTGAATAGAACTACCCTATTGATCTCTGCTAAACTTGTAATAGACTTTGAAGTCAATTGTATCGGCAAACCAAAACTTGTGTATATGTTTGGCACAAAAGGATGAAATTGCATGCACAGGCACTGTGATAGTGTTTCAAAGGTTGAAATGAGCTCATATCCAAATTTTTGATGCCACATCATGAACCTATTTTCAACTCCTAATCGTCATGAGTATGCTCACCAATTTTTGTGCAATTTTGAGACTATGATGTGAGGGGTGTTGATGATTCCCTAAATGAAATGAGAACATGCTCTAATACCAATTGTTGGAGTTTTAGGTCTCCAGAAGCACACGAACAACACAAGAAAAAAGAAGAAGCTTGGGGCACAACACAGGATAATATACATATATACAATGCGGAGGGAAAACCCTCCTAAAGAGGGAAAAAAGTGCCGAGGTGTTCCTAATGTGTTTACACACATCATTACCAACATATCAACATAAGTAAATGTTTGAAGTATTATATCAATATTTTGAGAGATAGTCTAAATTCTCACAAAGTTCTTGGAGTTAAGTTAAACCATCACCCGTGCACCAAACTCTAGTGTGGTATCAAACATTGATATCTCCATCCACTGAGCTTTATAAATGTTGGATGATGTTTTATTTCACTCCAAAAATAATGATACTTTATCTAAGTTGATTACTAAATTAGTCTCTTTTTCAATCTCTTACGACTCCTAGAATACCAATCTAGTATTCATCTTTAACTTTAGGATGTTGTTTCACTTGGTTGTATTATCAACAAGGTGTTTTATGATTAACTAAGTCTTGACTTCAACTATGTTCATTTATAAGTCAATCCTTCTCATAACCACTTGAAACTCATTTATAATAAAATGCATAAAATTTAGTCAAGCTATTGATTTTCTTGGTGGTATTGTCCACTGAGTGCCTTATCCCAGATCAACTTAATTGAAATCACCTTGCTTAAAAGGATCTTTCCAAGTTCTTTCTCTTCAAAAATACATGTATCATTCCTGACAAAGAATCACAAAATCCTTTCTTGGAAGTCTCATAACTTAAATGAGACTGTACTAGTCTTACTACGAACCTTTATGAAGAACTTGAAAAGAACTTTCAACTTCATGATCTTCAAACTTTCTAGTCAATTTGATACTTGAAGGCTTGATCGTATTCTTGAATATCTATACTTCATCTTTAACTATGAAGTTTCAATTCCCATTGGGATTGAGTCTCACTTCAAATAAGGATCCAAAGACTAAAAAATACATACCATCTTAAGTTTTGATGCCCCATACCATCATTCCTATGTTAATGTGAATATAAAGTATAGTGTCATATACCACCATACTTTATATCCAACACTACTATGTGGATGATATTTATTTTAAAGTCCATAAGATTTATCTAACTATGAGTACCTTTTACTCAAATATGTTTTGCCAAAATTTGAAGTGAAGGAATTACTTCCATGTTTTCTATTCTACTTAGGTTTCTAGAGCTTCCACACGATCATTATGTGATCTTACGTTTTTTTTTATTTTCTAATGCTTGCCTTAGGAAGCTCTAAATCCTTTTGATCATGTAATATCAAGTGCCTTAAATTCAAGATCTAATTAGTTCTTGTTCAATTAACTTGCAATGACACAAAATAATTCTTGCCTTTTGGATTACTTGTTTATCCAAAGCTTTCAAATAGCTACCTTAGGGTTTTTTAGGAATCTCTTTTTAATACTTAAGTCCAAGCATTCGCTAATGCTTTTGGATTTCTCCTGGAATCCCTTTAAGGATAGGTGAATACAAGTTTCAAATTCCATAGACTTAAGTATCATTTGTCATGGTTCTGGCTACCTACTTGGAATTCCACCTTTTATCTGCACTTTCACTTCTCTTAAAGACGTTTAGGATTTTGCATGCTCTATCCACTTGGTGGTTGCAACCTAGCTTCTCTAAATCATTCTTGCCCTCAAAGGGTTTTCAATACTAACTTTAGAATGCCATGAAATTGCCTTTTGAGCAAGTCCTTCTTTGCCAAACATATTATATCCTAAAAGATGTTCTTTTATCTCATCTTCTTCATCAATGATTCTATACTGATGGAGTGAATTGTACCAATTTTGATGCATTTTGGTATTTTCTTCCTCCCTTTTGAGAGTTTTCGTCAATTCATTTATAAATAGAGAATAATTATATGAATCCTCCCATTATTATAACTTTTCAACCTGTCTTATACTTGTTTGAATGTTGAACGTATTTAGAAAATGTACTAGAAAAGAATTCTAGGTTTTGTATTCAATAAAACATCTTCTAGAGGTAGCTCAATGACCACCTATCCTACTATATTTATGATCTTCTTCTATCTTTGGGAATGAATTCTCATGCTCCCCAAAAGTACGAGTTCACGTTCATTTGTGTTAGGAGAGGTGCATTTTAGTTCCAAGGATAATCAAAGCATAAAAGTATGAATTTTGAGGAAGGTCTTAAGGGTACATCTTACTGTTTGTATCTTAAGAATTTGAAGTCCCTCCATTAAGAACTTTTGTGTCTCCTAAAGAAAACATATTTTGGTTTTCATCTTGAGATGCTAATCTCTTGAATGAATGAAGCCTTAGCATAACTTGGAATCTCTCCTAAGACAAAGACATTCACAAATTTTCATGAATGTGAGTAACAATGTTCATGCATGCACTTACATGCAAATACATGTGTGTCAAAAATATTCCAAGCAAAAATACTTTTCTTCTATAATGAGTGGCATTCAAGCATTCCATGCTCTTGTGGTCCCTTCAAATGGACAACCATGCATCATGTGTTTCCACTTCATATGATCATGGTCATGTTATTGTAGAATATATCATGTTTTTTAACATTTATAGTGATCAAGAACCTTGATATGCACACAAGGGAAAACTTGAAACATTTAGTTACCACTATCTTTTCATGTATACTTGGAATAAATAATCAATTGAAGTTTTATCTCATGTTTCAATTGTGTGTACATTAAAGCCATCTGCTATCCAAAGAAATCACACATACAATCTTTATTTTCTTTGCAACAATGTATGTAAGTGCTTTGAATGCTCAATTACTTTTATATGATTATGTATTTTCCTAGTCTTACTTCAAATACCTTATCTTTGCATGTGCACTTAGAATATATCCACAGTTGAAGTATTACTCTATGCTTCAATTATGAACCTTTGCAAAGATAATGAAAACTAAGACAAAAAAATCAAACATAACTTGAAAAACATGCTTAGCTATGTAATAAATTTGAAATATCTTTGTCCTTCCTTTGCCCTCTGCAAAGATTCGTACTCCATTTGGTTTCCAATTGTTTTATCCATTTTCATGTTTGAACTCCATGATGAATTTCTCCAACATTTGATGTAGAAGAGTACTTCATTCTTCAAAGGGTATGATGTCCTTTCTCACATACATGTGTGAAAAGGCCTCTCTATCTTGTATATCTCCTGATGCTCATGGACTATAGGAAGATAGAGAGTGGTAACAAGTGCTCTGAGCTCCATAATACAAGGTAAAAAAAAGTAATGGATGCTCTTGGGATCCTAATTGTATGCAAAGATCAAAGAAAGTTCTCAAAATGAGGTGCCAGAGGGTAGATGGGATGGAGGACTTTTTTGGAGATGGTTTAGAATGCATGAGAATAATCCCACATGGGTTATTTCTGCCTTCCAACAAGCCTTTGAAAGGCAAATAGCTATGCATTCTACCATATCTTCAAGGAGAAGGAGGGCTCAAAATCTCCTCTCTCCATCCACATTGAGATCCTCTCAGCCATTGTGCATGTCTAGGGTTAGTGAGATAGCACCTCGAACAAAGTGAAAAATGTACCTGATGTAGACTTTTGATTGTCTATGCAACCAACATAATCAGAATCTGTGTAACCAATAATGGATACCTCTCCTCTATCCAAGGAGAGAAACTTGTCCTTAGTGCCACTCAGATTTCTCAAAATCATCTTGATTGATTCCCAATGCTTCTTGTGAGGATATGACATATATCTACTCACAACTCCCATGGCAAATGCAATGTCTAATCTTGTAGTTACCATACCATACAAGAGAGGACCAAATAGAAATTGATAAAGAATTTTGGTAATGAATTCCTTTTCCTCCTTTGATTTTTGGAAATCATCCTTGCTCAATTTTGCATATGTAGGTAAAGGTGTACTCAATGCCTTTCCATCTTGCATATTGAGCCTACAAAATACTTTGGATATATACTCAGTTTGAGATAAGTATATAGATCTTTTAGTCCCATCATGAGTAATGTGCATGCTAATAATATGTTTGGGACCCCCCAAATCCTTCATATCAAGTGTCTCGCTCAGCTTCTTTTTGAGCAATAACAAGTCATCATAGTGCTTCCCAGAAATCAACATATCATTGACATAAAATATCAAACATACTAGGATACCATTTGAGCATCTCTTAGTGTAGAGAAAATGATCCTCATTGCTTTGAGAATAGCCTTGAGACTTCATAAAAGCATCAAAATGTTGTTACCATTGTCTAGGGAATTGTTTAAGTCCATATAATCTGTTCTTTAGCTTACAAACTAGACTCCCTTTTCCAAGAACTACATCTCTTGTTGTTCCATATAGATCTCTATAAGATCTCCATGCAAGAAAGCAATTTTCATATCGATTTGGATAAGACATAAGTCTTGCATTGCAAAGAAGCCAACCAACATGCACAATGTATTCATCTTGACTACTAGAGAGAAGATTTCCTCAAAGTCGCCACCATGTTTTTGCTAATTAAAACCCTTTGCAACTAGTCGTGCTTTATACTTTGGAGAAACACCATCCGATGTGAATTTGAGCTTATATACCCATTTAAATGGTAAGGATTTCTTTCCCTTTGGCAAAGGTACAACCGACTAGTCAAAGTGGTGACTTTGCAAGTGACACACATGTGGTGCACAAGTGCAAAGTGGTGCACAAGTGACCAAGAAGATGGGTGCATAGATAGTGCACAAATAGTTTGTTCACAATGGTTTTGCAAGGAAAGATGAATGCAAGTTGCAAAAAGGTGCTTTTGAAGGATTTTCAAGGCTTTTTAAGTGTTATGAAAGGTCTAAGTGAACCCTCCTTTAAGCACACATTTTGGAGGAGGGTTATGAAAGGTCTAAGTGAACCCTCCTTTAATCACCTCTTCTTTGATTGCCCCAAGTCCCGTGTTATATGGCATCACGTCACACGGATTTTACGTCTCTCGAACCAAATCAATCGGCAACAGGCGCTGTTGGGTGAGGCGATTGGTTGCTCTTCTAGGCTGTGGAATGCCATCAGAGGTGAGACTCTTTGGAAAATTTGGAGGGAGCGATGTACTGTCAACTTTGGCCAAACCCCAAAGGAATGGTCGATTGAGAAATCCTTGTTTCTTCTAGGTAAAAGAATCTCCCGAGACAAGAGATCTCCTCCATTTAGGCACCACTGTATTTATCTCCTCATAGATAACAAATTGAAACCCAAATGGGTCCCCCATGCAGGAGATGATAGTTTTGTACGCCTCATTTGTAACGCCCTCTAGCTTACCGAACTCGTCCCCTACTTTGTGGGATTTGGGGGGTCCCATGGGCACTAGTCCCATTCACGTGTAACTTTTCTTCATTTTTTTAATTAAAGTCCGGGAGATTAGGCCTTGGCCGAACTTCGTTTTATTAAAAAAAAAAGCACACATTTTGGAGAAATAAATGTCAAAAGTGGAAAAGATATGAAGTGGTGACTATACCTGAGAGTTTCATTATGTCCCCCCATTCAAAATTTTGTTTTCCACGAAGTCATTACAAGAAAAAATAGGGAGTCATTGGTCTGTACATGAAGAGGTTCGTGGGACATCAAAGTGAGCTCCAAGATAGACAAGTAGTTGAAGCGATGTACATAAAAGGGATCAACACACAACAAAAGGCCATTAGCAATTCTTGGACTAAGGAGTTAGAATAAGGAGCAAGAGAGAGAAAGACACACTAGAACAGTATGTGCACAGAGAAGCAAGGTGTGCAAGGAGAGTGACAAAGTGTGCTAAGAAGTATGCAAAGAGAGTGAGCAATTAGGAGAGCAACTACTTTTGCAGCATATTCAAGGCATATTGCCTTTGCGACATCCATATACCTATTTCTGTATGTATAAACTCAATGCCCAAGAAATAGCGCAGCACACCAAGATCTTTCATGTCAAATTCTTGCATAAGAAGTTGCTTTACCTCTTTGATGCTTCCTTCATTATCACCACCTACAATCAGGTCAACATAAATAGCCACAATAGTGATGCCATCATCAGCCTTCCTTGCATATAGTGAGTGATCTGCATCACACATAGAAAACCCAATGTTGGTTAAGTAATCAGCAATCCTTGCATGCCATGCACGCGGAGCCTGCTTCAGCCCATACAAAGCCTTTTGCAACCTACAAACATATTCTGGATGCTTTGAATCTTCATATCCTTGTGGTTGTTCCATATATACTTCTTCCTGTAACTCACCATGTAGGAAAGCTTTCTTCACATCCACCTGATGCAAAGTCCATCCTTTTGTTGTAGCTGATACAACAAGTGTTCTGACAGTAGACATTTTAGCTACAGGGCTGAATGTTTCCTCATAATCAATGCCATATGTATGTGCATATCCTTTAGCTTCCAATCGTGCTTTATACCTGCTTATGCTACCATCAGCATTATGCTTTACCTTGTAAACCCATTTGCAACCTATGGGTTTCTTTCCTTGTGGCAATGGAACCAGCCTCCATGTATCATTTCCATAAAGTGCAGCCATCTCCTCATCCATAGCTTTTTCCCAATCTGCATTACCAACTACGTCTTCAAAACAAGAAGGTTCAGCATCTTGTATTACCTTTGTCATGTAGGCACAATGACGAGCCATGTAACTATCATATGTCAATCGTTGCACTGAATTCCTCATCCTCCCAGATCTTCTTGGTCCTGGGTCACTTCTCCTTGTATCATCTGCATGTGCCCTTCTTACTGCTGGAGTCTTCACAGAGGGCAATCCAAGTTCCTCATCAAGACTCTTTTCTGAACCGCTTGAATCTCCATCAACATCTTCAAAACCTGCACATGTTTTATGACCAACAAAAAGCTTTTCTTTACATTTCTTGGATGTATTTGATGAATTTGATGGACTGAAAATTCCACGTAATCTTCCACTCCATGGATTTGAGTCGGAACTATTGCTTGGTGATGCATCCGGTCCACTCAAAACCTGAGATTCTACACTTGATTTTTCAGCATTTTCTTTGTCATTTGGTTCAAGACTCAGTCCTTCTTTGGCATCTGCATAGAAGCTTGACATTTCATCAAATACCACATCTCTACTCACCTTTACCTGTCGTGTGAGTGGGTTATAACATTTATATCCCTTTTTCTCAAGGCAGTATCCAATGAAGACACACTTTTTTTGCTTTTGGATCAAGCTTCGTCCTCAATTCATCTGGGACATGTACATATGCAATACAGCCAAAAACTTTCAAATGTGATAAGTTTGGCTTTTTACATGTAAACTTCTCTTCAGGTGTAACTTGATGTACAACAGCAGTCAGAGTTATGTTCACGATGTATACAGTAGTATGCACAGCTTTTGCCCAATAACAATGAGGCATATTCTTCTCAGTCATTAAGGCTCTTGCTATTTCTGCAATATGTCTATTTTTGCATTCAGCAACACCATTCTATTGTGGTGTGTACCTGCATGAAAACTGACGCCGAATTCCATGATTTTTTAGAAAACTGCTGAACTCATTTGACATGTATTCACCTCCTCCATCAGATCTTAATGTCTGAATGTACTTCCATGTCTGCTTTTCCACCATAACTTTAAAATTCTGGAAGTGAGTGAACACCTCGCTCTTCTCTTTCATGAAATATACCCATACTTTGTGTGTATGGTCATCAATGAAAGTAACATAAAACCTGCAA
Organism: Ceratopteris richardii; assembly: GCA_020310875.1. NCBI lineage: Eukaryota > Viridiplantae > Streptophyta > Polypodiopsida > Polypodiales > Pteridaceae > Ceratopteris > Ceratopteris richardii. The sequence goes on along the minus strand of CM035416.1, from coordinate 60,072,145 downwards.
CCGCCCATAGATGTGGTCTTTGTTGGACCCCAAACATCTATATGTACTACTTCTAGTACATTCTCACTAACATGCTTGTCACGTGGAAATGATGCTCTTGACTGTTTACCAAATTGACATGCTACACATACCTTTTGCATTTCTGCAACTTTGAAATTTGGTAGTCCATGGACAAATTCCTTTGACTGCATCAGTTTCAACCTTTGCAAGTTTGCATGTCCAATCCGTTTGTGCCATATCTCTATATCTGCAATAACTCCTACACCTTTTGCAAACATGGCTGCATTCATTTCAGGAATCTTCACATTTAAGGTGAACATCCTACCCACTTTGTTTCCTTTGGCAACCAATCGTCCATCCTGCTTGTGCTCCTCTACATATAATCCATCAGCATTGAACCTGACTTGTAATCCCTGGACAACCATTTGTCCAACAGAAACCAGATCCTTTGTTATATTTGGAACATGCAACACATCAACAAGATGTTTTACCTTCCCGTCCTCCATAGACAGTGCTATGTTTCCTCTATGCTCAATAGGATGCGATGTATCATCACCTGTTTCAACATATCCAGGAACTGGCATTTTCTGCAAACTACTAAACCATTTTGCATGACTGGTCATGTGATTTGAAGCACCTGAATCAACATACCAGACATTATCATTCGATTTTGAAACACCAGTAGACATCGTATTCATCATGTGATGTTGAACCATAAACAACTTCTCAGAATCATCTGCACTTGTGGATGCATAATTGTTTTGCTGCCTTCTGTTATTTTGATTCTTCAACTTGCAATCACGTTCAAAGTGTCCAGGTTTACCACAATTCCAACATCCTTTACTATCATTACCTGAATCATTTCTTTGAAAATTTATGCGACCTCTTTGGCTCCCCCTGCCTCGAAACTGTCCTCTTCCTCTTGCATGATTCTGTTGTTGACCTTGGTCTTGGTTACTGTTTCCTCTTCCACTTCCAAAACCTCTACCTCTACCTCTTCCTCTGTCAGAGTAGAATACCTGCTCAGAACTGGGCTTTCCTTGGGAGTTTGAATCCTCACCAAGATTCTTTTCTTCAATAATCAGCATAGATACCAGATCAGCAAAATTCAGAATATTTTCCCTAGTCTGTATGGAAGTTCTGAATTGCTTATATGCAGCTCCTAAACCATGAAGGCACACTTCCACCTTATCATCATCATCTACATTCATGCCAATAGATGCAAGTGACTCACATATGCTTTTGATTTTTAGAGTGTAGTCACTTACCGACATGCTCTTCTTTTCCAATGTATGTAGCTTATTCTTGAGTTGCAATTTCCGTGCCTTTGTATTAGTCTCATACAAAGTGACCAAACTGTTCCAAGCCTCTTTTGGAGTCGTGGCATCCTGTATGTGTCCAATCATGCTACCCTATATGCTAACAGATAGCCAATACATTACCTTTCGTGCTCCTTGATTCGATTCCTCATATGCTCTTAACTGGTCTGCAGTCCGATTCCTTTCTGGTAACTGCAGAGCACTTTCAGTCTCTCCTTCGATGTACTTCCAGTAGCCTTTTCCCATCAGGAAATTTGTCATTCAGAATCTCCAAGCATGGAAGTTGTTCTTGTCCAGCTTATCGCTCATAAGCTGACTCATTCCATCTACATTTGCCATTTCTGCAACAATTCACAACACTGCAAAACACTACAAGCAGCACTTCTGCTTGAACACTGTCGCACTATGACGTGACAGTTCGATCTCAAAAAAACACAATTTTCGTGTATCAACAGTACACGAAATCGCTTGAAATTCTGGATCTGGAATATATGAGTGTCGCCGAACACAATGCAAGTTACAGTTTCTGAAACTGACCTGGTTTTTATGTGGGCCCCACCTTGCGGGCTCGAAACAAAGGTCGAGATGGCTCCAAAACTTCGATCTGACAAAAACGAGTGACCCTAACACTCGAAAATATTTTGAGGTCTTCTACCTTCACGCCGATTTTTGTAGCAAACGGAGGTCGTTTGTGAAATCGTGTTTTCTCCATGCCTTGCCGCGTAGTCTTCATCGTCGCCTTCTCCACGAGCTCTCTACAGCCACGCTGGCTCTGATAGCATGTCAGGAGGAAGGAGATAAGGAAGAGAGCTCACACACACACTCTCACTCTCAAGGAGAAGCACACACATAGATTGAGGCAAGGAAGAATGATCTTCTTCTTCTTCTTCTTCTTCTTCTTCTATTACATAGAAGGAATGTACAAGAATGACCTAAAAACAAGAATACAACAAGTGCAATATATAAAGATCAGAACATAAGGAAAAACCTAATGTTTGCAAATGAGTGAGCTGGCAAGAAACAAATGTGCCATCACTCTTGGTAGATAAATCTAATAAAGCTCAATGAAGTATCCCTGACATATACCGGCGTGACCACTATACATGTCAGAGAAACAAAAAACTGGTACGTGTCATCCTGGATCATCACATGTTGAGCTTGATATCTCAACGTTTGCCATTGCTTGAGTCATAGGAATCAAGGGCTATGACATCATTATTGCTTGCCCCAATATGCATAGGGCATTCTGCCTGTGGGTGCCCTTGTTGGTGATAAATTGTACACAAAAGGCTCGTCTTTGTCTCTCATTCCCTGAGCTCTTCGATCTCTCGCCTAAGCTTTGCCATGATATCTTCTTTGGCGCTTAAATCATTGTTGCATTGTGGAGCCGCTCCATCATTCAAGGTGAGAAGTGGAGTCATTAAAGTGCAATCAAGCCTCCTCAATTCTGGTAGCCATGGCCACGAAGTCTTCTAGTGGGGTGCTTGGCGCTAACAAATCGTGGAGCTTATGCCTTTACTGAGCAAAAGCACCTTCTCAAGCCACTTTCTAATGAGGAAGTTGTCAGGAGAAGCAGGTAACTTTGCTACAAGAGCCTGGAAATGACTCGTCCTTCCTCAAGTATAGGTTTTCTAGCTCTTCCGACACTTGTTTGATTGAGTTTCCTAGTCCAAAAGTAGAAGAAATGTCATCTTTGGTGGCTTTCCAAGTCGTGAAATGATCTTCTTCGAACTGATTGAGCCACTTGTCATCCAGTCTGTCCAAGGTTGCTAGAAATAGGACCACAAAGGCATCACTGTATCCTTCCAACCCACGACTCCAACCCACGACTCTTGCACAAAGTGAAAAAACACCTAACATGATCGTCAGGGTCTTCCATCGAGGCTTCATTAAATATGAGGAACTTGATATTAATATGAGATATGAAGGAAGCTAGATAACCTTGATCCATTTTTGGTTCTACTATGGGTTGTTGTTTCTCCTTGGACTTGTTACAAACAATAATACTGCATTTTGGACTAAGAGATGTATGATGTGAAAAAATTTTGGTCATAGATAGGTTAAGTACTTCTAGATGATCGAGATTACCAAGCTCGCTCCATAATTGTACAAAGCCGATACTGTTTTGCATGGTTCTTTCGTACTCGGCCAAGGGTTGCTAGATCATGATCACGACGGGCTATGGTTTGCGAGGAGATATACCACAAAAATCAAATAGAGCTAAAACTTCTGATTTTAATGTTGTGCTCTCTTGCTACCTAATTTAGTTACATCTCTACTTGTAACCTCATTTCCTAACACTTACACTTAAGTTGATAGACTTTAGAAGGGATGGGACTCACTCAAATTTACATAAGAAGGTAGATCGAAAATGAGATACACAAATGTGTTGCTTGCCATATGATGCCTGGTCGTTTCAACGATCACCACTGACATAAATTTTCTGCAACATCAACCATCTCGCTACTCCCCGTCACTACATTGTTCCCTAACAACACATTGGTACTCTGTGTAGATCAACCTAGGATGCAATCCACTACGCCTTTTCCAAGTCTTCAAAGTCGTTGACCACAACCTCGAATGCTCCACTCTTTCTCTATCTTTCTATACATAGAGTTCCACCAATCACGCATGCTCCTCTTCGAGCATCTTCTGTTGATATATGTTGGTAGTGATGTGTGTGAACATAGTAGAACCGTTGGGGCACTTTTTTCCCTCTTTAAGAGGTTTTTTCCCCCAGCTTGTATATACGCCTATAAATCTAACACGTCACTTATCTTTGTACATTCTCTTGGTAATACATTCAATATTGTGTGTTGTGCTCCAAGCTTCTTCTTCTTCCTTGTGTTGTTCATGTGCTTGTGTAGACCTTAAACTCCAACATCCTCTTCTTCACAAATGCAGGCTTTTGGCCATCTCTTTCACCATTTGCCACACTTGCTACTACTATCTTCCACTTCCACACCACGACTTACTTTTAACCCTTGCCTTGTACCCTCAAACTACCATGCCACATCTACTAGCGAACCTCTCTTCACTACTTATCATCATTGTGATTGCTTTTTCTCACACATGTAAGATTTGACGCTATTGGATGCCAGCCAAAGCTCTCTATGGAATAGCATTCTCTCCTCCCCTCTACAAACTATGTGGATGCGTGAATGCATTCCTAGCTACCAACATGTCCATGCTTGCATGCGTGTGTATATGTGCCTAACTGCATATGAATATCTATGTATGTGCATGTTAAAAAAGAGATATATATCAATATCCTTCGATCGTGTCCGTAGCCGCGTAGCCTAGTGGGCTGACGCCTTGAAGCTTGAGGAAGATGTCCTGAGTTCAAGTCCTGGCTGGACATGCCCATGAGTCTTTCATGAAGGGGTGCCTCTACCTTAAGAGGTTGTATTTCCAATTCATTATTCTCTCCAAAAAAAAAAAAAAAAAAAAAAAAAAATCCTTCGATCGCCTACCTAGTCCTCATATAGTGTGTCGACCTTTCTTGCTCGCGATTGCACTTCAAGATCTTTCTTCCCCATGCCTCCACATTGTACTATGATTTTTATGACTTGTGGCTTGGAGAGTATCCTTTTCACATGGGAGAAGATGCGGGAATATCTGGTTTGCCCTTCAATAAGGCGTGGTAGGTGAAGAAGGATAGTTAGTGATATCTACTATAAACAAGAATGAAAACTTGGGGAGGATGGGACTGTGCTTGCCACTGAACCCAGGAATTGAATGTCGAGTTGTCGAGTTGTCGAAGCCGCTAAGGGTTGCAAGACCCTAGATGGAAAAACACTAGAACTGGGCCCTATTTCCACAACACATCGTGAGTTGTACACAAACATATTTGGGAAACAATGATCGAAACCTAAAGAAAGTAATTTGGTGAATATTTTCAAGACTGAAGTTTAAGAGAACTCTAGTGTAGGATCAAGTGAAGTTTTGTAATTCTACAAGATACCTCTAGAGCATTGGCAATGGACTCCACCAAAGCATTTTGGTCACAACCCTTTTTGGCTTGGTCTGGGAAGACTAAATCCAATTGTATGTTCACTACAATACATTTTGGCCATGTTGCATATAACAAAATGATAATAGAGTGCAAATGCTTGATTAAACAATACAATATTGGGCAATAGTGACAATACTGCTAGAGTAAGTGCATCCTTAAATGCAGCTAACACTAAATTGCAAATGTTGTGAATCTGTACACCCACTTTCACTAAGGGAAATTTAGACGCTTCTAACTACGCACTATGGAAGTTCAAATTCACCACCATCCTAGATTCTTATGATCTATTAAAGACTATTTTGGGTACATGTCTAGATCTTGTAGGGATAGAGGACCCCACGATTTCTAGTCCCTCCAAACATAGATATCCTTAGAGATTGAAGGCACATAAAAATAGAAGCATTGCACGTTGGTGACTAGCTACATAGACAAGGTTTTCAAGTTGATCTAACATACTTCCAAACCATGAAAGGGTTGGAACATGTTGAGGATTCAATATGAAATTCGAAATCAAATGAGGATTCAGAATTTGGAGAACCAATAATTAGCTACAAAAATTTTGCAGATGAAGAAGTGTTGGAGACCTTTATCATGCACAAAAAAAAAGGGACCAAATGGTTAGAGCCGATGTGTGATTACTAATGAGAATTTGGCATGATGATGTCTCTAGATATGTCTACCAAAGTTTGGCAAACTGTTTACTACCCTCAATACTTAAGTAAGGGTTCAACCCTTAAATTTTGAAGATTTTTGAACCTTATTTCTAGAAGAGGAGTTACAATTAGCTAGTCAACAACAACAACAACACTATATTTTTTGCTAGTGCAAAGGCTAGAAAGCACTGAGAAGAAAGAAAAAAGGAAGGGCAAGAAGAAGTTCTAAGGTGAGTAGTTCTATTGTCACAAGAAAGGACATATTGCAGTCGACTATTGAAAGAAGAAGAAAGAAGAAAATACCAAAAAGACAACCAACTCAACAAAATCAGAGCTAGAGTTGTTCATAGCAACTTTGAAGAAAGTAGTTCAACTTTTGGTAACACTAGAGGATATGTGTTCCTTAGTTTCAATCTTCTTTTTATGCATGAATTGTGAAACATCAATAGCAGAGCTACATGACACAAAAGGTAGAAGGAAATTTATAGTTTATCGTGACCTCTGGAAAACTCCATCAATGTGATTGTAGGGAAGAATGAGAAATGTCCTGTTTAAGGAACATGCATTATCTCATCTGTGTTTGTTCTTGGTCAAACTAAGAAACTCTCATATATGCTATTTGTTCCATAGATTAAGAGAAATTTGTTATGGATCATGATCATTGCCCACCCGGGACATAGTGTGATGTTCTCTAAGATTGAGGCCAAAATCCATGACAGTTTTAACAAACTCATTGGCAAAGGGATCTGAAGCAATAATTCATATGAGCTCAATAGTCTTAGGATTGTGCTTGAGGTAAAGCACAAGGTAATCGTATCACAAGAGGTTTGGTCATATTGGTATCCTGAACTCAAGCACATGTAGAATATCCAAATAGTCACTCACCTACCAATCATCACCCAATGAAAGGAACCATGTGAGGCTTGTATGATGGGCAAGTAGTAGAGAAAGGCCTTCCCATAGGCTAGCTAGAATTGATCGAATACTCCTCTAGAGTTAGTACATGCCAACTTGTGTGGTAAAATGCCTAGCCAGGCCGTGGGGGAATCTATTTAATCATTGATGACTATAGCAAAAATATATGGGTGTATTTCCTCCATGATAAGGCTAAGTCTTTTGGTAAATGGAATGAATGTCTCTAGGGTGATGGGTGAAGAAGCCTCTGACAGAGAGGGGAGGTGAGTTTAGCGCAAAAGTTTTTGAAGGCTTCTGCAAGGAGGAGAGCATTCAATGTAAGCTCACCACATCACATACTCCACAACAAAATGATGTTCCCAAATGCGTGAACCATACCTGATGGAGAGTGTTAATCTCTAAAAGAACAAGCTACTCTTGAAGTTAGAACACCTCTATATCAAGAGTAACTCAAAACCTTTACCAAATTGGAGGATCAATGATCAATTACCAAAATTTTGAACAAACTGTGAAGAAGATGACTACACAGAAAGTCTACTGCACATAACTCTCTCATTGACTTATCAAATGTGTAAAATTTTTTATAAAACCTTGCACAAGGTGTTGCCTATAGTTTGCGCACCTTCTCCAAGTTAAATCATTTCAAAAGACTCAGTAGATCTTGAGAAATGATCTGAACAAGTCACCTATGTCTAAAACTATTCTTCTGAGAAGTCGATTCAGACACCTGTAACTTCTAACACTTGGTTCTCTCAAATTAGAACCCACTTATGCAAATGCTTTTAGCCATAGATAGCTTACCTTCCAACTTAGATTTTGACTCCTCATTTGTGCAAAACTTTACACTGTGCACTGAGAAATGATCAAATCTTTGACCATCGAGATTGTGCCTATTTCAGAAGACAGTGAACACTTCTTCACATGTGAATGTTCCTACTCATAATTCTCACAGCCTGTTTACAATTGGGCTCTCAAACTTCAACCATAGACTCATTAACTGTGGAATTAGATGTTTACGAAAGGATTCTTGAAATGATTAAGCATAGAAGAAGAATGCACAGAAACATCGGGCGCAATTTTTCTTCATTACTAGAAACTTTACATCTGGATGAGAGAGCTAAAACTTCACACTTCTCAAGTGTCTAATCACTTCTAATTCTTCTAAAATTCTTGTACTCTACACTCTCTCATATTTGTCCCGGCATTTTTCCTTGTATATATAGTCAAATATTTACAAGCTCATAACTAATCAAAAGTATAAGTGAGCTAACTCTAAATTAATGTACACATGTGTACACATCTTCATCTTCTGGATATGCACTTCCTTCATGCTTCATAACTTGATCTTTTCTTCAGTCCTTGACTTCAATCCTTCATCAAACCTTCAATTGTTGATTGCCTTGCACCAACAGCTCCCCCTCAATCATCAATTGAGGTTTTCTCTAACTTCTTTATTCCTGCCATGTCTTTGAATCTCTGTAGCTTTGGTCCATCCAAGCTTTTGGTTAGCATATCAGCTATTTGGTCTTTTGTTGAAGTATGTATAACTACAATTTCCTTATCCATCGCCTTCTCTCTTAGGAAATGATACTGAATCTCAATATGTTTAGTCCTGGCATGAAAAACAGGATTAGCAGCTAAATACAATGAACTCATGTTATCTCCATGCATAGTGGGTATACTCTGAATGATGTCAAAACTCTTCATAAGAGTCTTAAGCCATATCACTTCTTTTGCAGCTTCAACCATACCTTTATACTCTGCTTCTATAGATGATAAAGCAACTGTGTGTTGCTTCTTTGAACACCAAGAGATTAACTTATCTCCCACATAACACAAGTATCCATATGTTGATCTCCTATCATCAGGATTACCTGCCCAATCTGTATCACTATAAATTTTGATGTTTGTATCTGATCTAAAACCATAATACAAACCTTCTTTGAGTGTACCCTGAATGTACCTCAACACTCTTTGTCCTGCAGCCCAATGTTCTTTCCTAGGACAATGCATGAATTGAGACAATACTCCAACTGCATATGACAAGTCAGGTCTAGTTAATGTAGCATAGATCAGACTACCAACCAAACTTTGATATAGCTTCATATCCTTGAACTCTTCTCCTCCATATCTGCTCAATTTATGATTCACCTCCATTGGAGTAGGTGCAACCCTGCAATCATCCATTTTAAACTTGATCAACAAGTTTTTCAAATACCTTTCTTGAGTTACATACACTCCATGTTGAGTGTATGAGATCTCCATGCCCAAGAAATATGACAAGTCTCCCAAGTCACTAATCTTAAACTCTTTCTCCATTTGCTTTTTGAGGCTTTGAATACCATTCTCATCTGTTCCTGTAAGAATTATATCATCAACATATATGCACATGTATATGAACCCATCATCACTTGCTTTAACAAGCAAGCTACTATCCACCTTAGATACTTGAAAACCAAGTTCTTTCAAGAACTTCACAAGTCTATAATTCCATGCCCTTGGGGCCTGCTTCAAACCATATAAAGCTCTCTTAAGCTTACATACATGATCTGGATACCTTTCATCTCTGAATCCTTGTGGTTCATGAAAACATCATCTGAAATATAACCATTTAAAAAATCATTCTTCACATCTAATTGACATAATTTCCAACCTTTACATGCAGCTATAGCTATGAGTGTCTTGATGGTTGTCATCTTTTCCATAGGACTATAGGTCTCATCATAATCTATACCATATGTTTGAGCAAAACCTTTCACAACAAGTCTAACTTTATATCTAGACACACTTCCATCTGCATAGCTCTTTGTCTTGTAGACCCATTTGCATCCAATAAACCAAATCCCATGTGTCATTCTCCATCAATGCATCATACTCTTCCTGCATAGCTTTCTCCCAATTTTCCTTACCTTTTGCCTCTTCATATGTAGAAGGGTCTTCATCTGCCTTTATCATATAAGCATAATCTTTGGTAGCTAAAAACGAAGTGTCATAGCTATACCTTGTAGGTTGCCATTTATTCTTGTTGACCTTCTGAGTTCTCCACTCCTTGAGGTTTCTGGTTCATCACACTCTGGATCAAACCTTGGCACTTCTTCAATTTCAACCTGTACTTCATTATTCTCCTCTTCATCAAATATATGAACCTTTGATTTACCTTTCTTTTGATTCACAACTTCTTCATCACCTGCATAAATATTGATTGTATCTGCATACCAAGTACCTTGCTCATCAAATGTAACATCCTTTGATACAAGAAATTGTTTTGTGGATGGACTCCACAACCTATATCCCATTTGCTTATCATCATATCCAATGAACACATACTTTTCAGGTTTAGGTTCCAATTTGTGCCTTAATTGAGATGGCACATATGCATATGGCAAACATCCAAATACTTTGCAATGATCTAGAGTAGGTTCCTTACCCCACCCTGGCTCATATGGTGTCATACCCTGCAAAGCTTTGCATGGTAACCTATTGACCAAATATGTAGCTGTATTTACAGCCTGAACCCACAAATAATTTGGGCAATTTTTCTCCTTCATCATGGATCTTGCAAACTCAACAAGAGTTCTATTCCTCCTTTCTGCTACACCATTTTGTTGAGGAGAGTACCTGCAAGTAATGTCCCTTTTTATACCTGCATTCCACAAGTAATCACTGAAATCATTAGAGAAATACTCTCCCCCTCCATCTGACCTTAGTCTCTTCAACTTTTGACTTGTAATTCTCTCTGCATACACATGATAATGTTTGAATGTATTGAATACCTCAGACTTATCTTTAATCACATAGATAGTGATCCACTTGGTAGCATCATCAACATAAATCACATAGTACCTTGAACCATTGATACTGAAATCCTTTGATGGTCCCCACACATCTATGTGTACCAATTCAAGTTTCTCTGAATACATAAAACCATGCTTGGAATAAGATTGCTTATGAGCCTTACCTAATTGACATGCCTCACATCTGTATGTCATATGTTGACCTGCAACATTAGGCAATCCAAGCACTGAACCATTGTTAACCATATCTTTAATACCTCTTTCATTGAAATGTCCAAGCCTTTTGTGCCAAAGATCTAACTCAGAGATCTTATGTCCTCCATAGGTGAACAAGGCATGACCAATGTTACCTTGAATCTTCAATGTGAACAATCTTCCTTCTTTCTTCCCTGAAACAATTTGTTTATACCCATTGCTAGGGTCTTCCACAAAAACTCCTTCGTTAGTGAACCTAACTTCATAACCTTTTTCAACAATTTGGCCTACACTTATCAGATTCTTAGGAATTGTAGGAACATACAAAACCTTACTCAAGAGAGTATTACCATCCTTGGCCTTCACTGATCCAATTGACTTCACATTATGCTTTGTATTAGCACCTGTCTAAACTACATGATTAGTTACCTTATTCTCCAAATCAGTCATCAAAGCTATGTTGCCACTCAGGTGATTGCTACACCCTGAGTCAATGTAGAAGACTCTTTGGTCTTCACTTTGCCTTTCACAAGTTGCATTCATAATCATTGTTGAATCCTCCTTCTGATCCGAAGCATAATTATAGTAGGTATTGTTGTATTGTTGACTTTGGAATCCTCTACCTGCATTTCTTCCAAAATAACCTCTACTACCTCTACCTCTGAAATTACCTCTTTGATTTCTGCCACCTCTTCCTCTTGAATTAAAATTCTGATTATATCCACCATTGTTCTGAGTATTATGTTAACAATCATTAACTAAGTGATTTGTCTTACCACAAATCCAGCAAGCTTTGATTCCATCTTTATTGCTTCTACCTCTTCCTCTACCTTTGCCACCTCCTCTTCCTCTTAGGAAGTTGTCTTGGCTAGTTGTTCCTTCATCTTCATTTGCTTGTTGCTTCCCTTTGCTATTCTTCTTCTTATCCTTTGAATACATTGCTTGACCTACACTTTTATCACTTTCACCTTTGACATCCTGCTCAAAGGTTAGCATATGTCCTAGCAACTGATTTAAATCAGGAGTGAAATGATCAAGTGACAATTCAGTAGAAAAAATGAATGGCTTCCATTTGTCATCACCTCTCAAACCTGTAAGGATTTGTCTTACCAATTTATCCTCCTCAATGTCTTCATCAACTGCTCCTAATGCATCTGCAATGTCCTTCATCCTTGTTACATAATCTGAGATGGATTGAGATGCCTTCTTCTTGAATGTAGTAAACTCTGCCCACAAGGATGCCTTCCTTGACTTTGTGGTGTTTATGGAAATGCTCCTCCAAAGCATTCCATATATCACTTGCACTTGCAAGACCTCTAATATGAGGTAGCAAGTAGTCATTAACTCCCATATAGATAATGCTTCTAGCTTGAGCATCTCTCTTCATCCAAGTCTTCAATTCTGACAATTCATCCCTAGTTGGAACACTAGGATCTCTTAACTGAGGCTTTTCTTCTTCACCTGTGATGTATCCTATCAGGTCTTTGCTCATGAGATGAGCTTCCATCCTCATTGACCATGCTGGATAGTTCTCTCTATCTGAAGAGAATCTCTCATCCTTTCTCCACCTGTGTATTAAATCCTTTAAGCTTTATAAGGAATAAGGTTACCTTTGCTTCAAATGATACTCCTTTTGTCTTCCTTGATATCTTTTGGTCTCCTTTACAAGCTTTGCTTCCAAGATTTCATCTTTTGTATCTTCAAATGTTGAATTCTTTATAACTGAAGCAGTCTGCTTTCTTCAATTTTGATGCTTCTTGCTCTGATACCACTGATGGAGAGTGTTAATCTCCAAAAGAACAAGCTACTCTTGAAGTTAGAGCACCTCTATATCAAGAGTAACTCAAAACCTTTACCAATTTGGAGGATCAATGATCAATTACCAAAATTTTGAACAAACTGTGAAGAAGATGACTACACAGAAAGCCTGTTGCACATAACTCTCTCATTGACTTATCAAATGTGTAAAGTTTTTGATAAAACTTTGCACAAAGTGTCGCCTATAGTTTGCGCACCTTCTCCAAGTTAAATCATTTCAAAAGACTGAGTAGAACTTGAGAAATTATCTCAACAAGTCACCTATGTCTAAAACTATTCTTCTGAGAAGTTGATTCAAACAATTGTAACTTCTAACACTTGGTTCTTAAAACTAGAACCCGTTTATGCAAATGATTTTAGCCATCGATAGCTTACCTTCCAACTTAGATTTTGACTCCTCACTTGTGCAAAACTTTACACTGTGCACTGAGAAATGATCAAATCTTTGACCATCGAGATTGCGCCTGTTTCAGAAGACAGTGAACACTTCTTCACATGTGAATGTGCCTACTCATAATTCTCATAGCCTGTTTACAATTGGGCTCTCAAACTTTAACCATAGACTCATTAAGTATGGAATTAGATGTCTACAAAAGGATTCTTGAAATGATTAAGCACAGAAACCTCGAGCGCAATTTTTCTTCATTACTAGAAACTTTACATCTGAATGAGAGAGCTAAAACTTCACACTTCTCAAGTGTCTATCACTTCTAATTCTTCTAAAATTCTTGTACTCTACACTCTCTCATATTTGTCCCCACATTTTTCCTTGTATATATAGTCAAATATTTACAAGCTCATAACTAATCAAAAGTATAAGTGAGCTAACTCTAAATTAATGTACATATGTGTACACATCTTCATCTTCTGGATATTGCACTTCCTTCATGCTTCATAACTTGATCTTTTCTTCAGTCCTTGACTTCAATCCTTCATTGAACCTTCAATTGTTGATTGCCTTGCACCAACAATACCATCTTGGAGATGACCCATTGTATGTTGAGAGAAAGAGGCATGCCAAAATAAATACCCACTATTGGGCATTGATGAGGTTTGTGGGGATGTCATAATATTGAGCCTACACTATGCATAATGGAGCTGATATGCTATATAGTCTTGTGATTGAGTACCATGAACTTATAGTTGCACTTTCATTTGAGGGTGATTTTGGGGTTTACTTGGATTCATTATGGTATTTATGATTATCGTATACCATTTTCAAAATGAAAAAAAATTGATATGAAGTAAGAAAATAAAACCTAATTCTAAGGTAGCATAAGCAAGTATAAAGCAAAAGCATTAGAAAAGGGATATGCAACAACATATGGGAATTAAATATGGAGGCATTCATCCTATAACAAAGATGGCTATTGTTAGAGCACTTATAACATTTATAACATTAGGTACAAAAAAGGGATGGATATTGCAATAGATGGATGTAATGAATGCCCTCATACATACTGAGTTACAAGAGAAAGTATTCATGAAATGACCACATACTCAAGAAGATCAAAAGCAAGCCTTATATGGACTTAAACATGTCCCTAATGCATGGCATGTAAGAATTGCAAACCATTTGACTTCTATCAGATTGTATATATGCAATGTAGATCACACATTATATGTGAGAAAGAGTAATGATGGGATTATTCTTTATTCCATTTATGTTGATGCATTAATGTTTCTAGTGATAATGCATATGGCATACAAGTTGTGAAGACATGAAAGACTTAAGCGTTTACACATAGAAAGAAGTAGATGAGTGATAGAGAAATAGCATTCATTGAATATGCTACAAAAGCATGGTATGCATGCTTACAAGTCCATTTCAATGCCATTCGATCATCGTCTAAAATTGAATGTTAATAGAAGTGAAGCTGGAAAATGTTACAATGTATAGAAGATTGTGGAAAGTTTAATACATTTTACAACCACACAATCAAAATTGAGCTACACTATGGGATTTGAAAGTCAATTTATGCAGTTTTTGAGAAAGCCAAAGTTGAATGCATTGAGATGTACACTATGATATGTGAAAGCTGATACTTTAGGTTGTCCATTACTTTATGAGACTAATGTTGACATGCAACTACAAATACACACATGAAGATTTGGCTAGTAGTGTTTCATGTAGAAGATCTTTCATTAATTTCATGTTTGAGGGAGAGTGTTCATGTATCAAGCTTAACACATGATGCTCTAAAGAGTTTCTTAATTTTATTTCATATATCTTTGGCATGTGCGATGACTTTGTGAATAAGCTCCATAGACCTTTTCATCGGACTTCATTGCATTGATATATATATAACCTTTGAGAGTGATGACATACTTGTGAGCTCACTCACTAATCTCTATTGTTCAACTACATTGAAGTAATTTTTCTATGTAGTAGTAGTAGTTGGAAACATTTTATTTTTGCATCCATTTTCGTGTGCTCCAATCTTTTTGTTTTTGAATTTGTGTGTGGAAGAGCTCTCTATTCTCTTTCCCTCCTCTTGGTGTGGAAGAGCTCTACGTTTTGTATGTATTGTCGACTCAACTTATGATCCCTCTCTACGTTTATTATGCGGGATGGTTGAATCGTTGAACTACAGTTTTTTTTTTTCAGTCAAAATTGTGCAGAGAATCTTTTTGGAAAATTTGGCGGCCGAATTTCCTTGCCATCCTGTATTCTGCTACCTCCTATAACTCGACTGTGTGAATTGTCAGCCTTCCTCTAGAACAACCTTGAACCTCGTCCACTCTGACTATTTTTCAAGTATCGAGCAAAGTTTGGAGTAGAGAACAGCGATATGGGGAAGGATGGCCCCAGGAAAAGGAAAAGAGAGAAGGCCACTATGCATCCTCAGAATAAGTATGCAGAGAACCCCCCCGATTTCGAATTCCTCGCCTCGTTGTATCCTTCGTTCAAGCAGTATGTTTTCTATGCTCCAAATGGAAGAGCCAAGATCGATTGGACAGATTTCAATGCCACTCGGGAGCTTACTCGAGTTCTGCTTGCACATGACTTTGGCATTCAATGGTAGCTCCTCATCCTTGTTAGAAATTTATTTTGACAAACAAATTTAATGTTAAATTGATAACTGATTTGCCCCATCCTATAGATTCATACACACGTCTGTACTCACACCTATGTTTCGCTATGTGCAAAAGTTTTGGCTGTCCAAGAATGGCTTATTAGTCTCCCTACTGCTATTTCTGTTCTTTTGACTTTTTATTCACATACGGGGCTCTCCATTCTAACTGGTTAAGTGTTAACCTAAGCGCCTATTCATTTGTAATAAGTTAACCTGCAGTTGGTAATTGTTTTAACCTTTGAGCATATGGATGACAATAACAGCCCCCATACAAGGTTTGCAAACTTGTAAGACATGTTTTTTGCGGCTGGTCATTGTGACTCCTAAGGACATAGCTCTTCTCCCAGAGTCGAAATGCCATTTAACCATTGTACCAATTTGTCTCTTAAACTCTTAAAACTTGCATACTTGTCCCTTGTGTCTTCAATATATATATTGTGTGCGTGTGTATAATAAGAAATCTTAATATATATATATATATATATATATATATATATATATATATATATATATATATATATATATATATATATATATATATATATATATATATATATATATATATTGTGTGTGTGTGTTTGTGTGTGTGTATAATAAGAATTCTGAATGATGGAAGACATGTACATACATACATACTTACACACACACACACACACACACACACACACCATAGTCACAGGGGGACGCGTCCCGGGACCCTAGGGACGCCGTCCCTGACCCCAAAATTTCCGGGACGGACATACGGGACGGAAAACGTCCCCAAGCATTTTTTGAAACAGGATCCCGTCCCCGGGACGCGTTCCCGGGACGGCCACATGTGATAAACCCGATTTGGGACGGGGACGGCTGGTGGTGGATGCCAAAAATCGGAGAAAAACACTTCAAAAGTTTTTTATTTTTTTCACTAATGTTTGCACCCTTTTTGGAGGGCTTCTTGTCATGAAGCAAGTTGATGATGAAAGGTTAAATTGTTTATTAAATGGGAAATATATTGTGGAGTTTATTGCTGAAGGAGAAGCTTGCCTCTCTTTCAAGATTGGCTTCCAAAGGGGTTGTTAGTACACCTATTCGTAGGGTACTAGCCTCTTTACCAATTTAAGAGTAGAATATTCAAGAGGAAAAGCGAGAACTTTAGGAAGATTCCAATGAAGATATGGCACTCAATTTCTTCATAAGAATTGTTCAAGGATCTTTATTTTGTAACACTCGCAAGTAAAATGTTCAATCTTCAATTCCTATAGATGGATATCCAATATGGTCTCCAAAGCTCTTAACTCTTTACATCTTTTATCCATGCATCATCATCGTGAGGTTTCTTTATATGTACTCGATATTTATTGGTCAATATTTGGTCTTGACCCTCTAAGGAATGTATATATGTATGTATGCAAGTAACAATTATTTAGGTTTCCATGACCCTTAGTTTGATGCAAGTGTTGATCTATTGGTAGTTGGAAGAAGACAATGCTCTCTACGTGTCCATTGTTTATACTTAAAATAAACCTTTGTTCTATGGTTTTTTTGTTATAGGTCATTTCATATGCTAAGAAATTCATTCTACATGATGTTGTTTGATTATTTTGAAAATATCAATATTTTTTTAGTGTCGTCCCGGGGACGCGTCCCCGGGACACCCCAAGCTCCGTCCCCGTCCCGGGGACACCACCGTTCTCGGGACCCGTCCCCGTCCCCTGGTGACTTTGACACACACACACATATACACACACACACACACACATTCTATCACTGATCAGATAGGCCTAATACTTGATTTTATCATATAAAGCTCTATATGGAAAACAATATTTGGGAGAGGTATGTATGGAGGTGTAATTATGTCCAATCATACTTGTTAGCTTCTACATTTTCATCATGTGATGCAGGAAGAATATTGGTTTTGTATAAGAACTTCGGTGATAGTAGCTTGCAAGTTTGTTGAAAGAGTATCTTTTAGTAAAAAAAATAAAAAAAGTCACATTTGTATAATGCCTCAATAGTTCCAAAATGGATACATTACTCCATCCAAATTGATTTTGAAGATTGAGTACAAGAAGGTTTTCATTTAGTCATGTCAACTTACTTTCTTCATAGATATAATTTAGATCTTCTCAAAGACACCGCATTTTTACAAATCACTTTTACTTCTTTGTGATACCAATCCTTGGTAAAGTTATTCATTCCATGGTCATCATCAAAGGTATCATCATGTAAATACTCCTATCATATTCTTCGTTTAATCTTGCATATTACATAAGAACAATCCTATGAAGAATCCTGATAGAAATGACCTCATATGCCATACTTGGAATGCTAAGGTGGAACATTATAAATATAAACAAAAAATTACATGATTTAGTATTCTTATATTCAAAACAAGAGACATTATAGTAGAGACCATAGCTTGAATATGGAGACATGCATACACACACGCATGTAGACACACACTTAGAGCCGACGTCCCTCCTTGGGGCATGGCACACTTTTCTTGGGCAACCATCGGGATTTTTAGGTAGTTTTACGGTGGTGAAATCCCCCAACACGGTGCATAGGTGTATGTCATGTGGCCAGCCAACTTGCAACTCCTCATTTAAGGGTGATTGCGGCGACACTATGAAAAGTGTTGCTAAGGAATATGTATAAGCTATCTTTTGATGACGAAGTCATGCAGAAAGGTTTCTACCTTTGGTGTTCATGTCCACTTACCCATGCAGATATTATGAGATAGTCAAAGTGCTATTGCTATAGCAAAGAACCCCATTTACCATTCAAAGACAAAACATATAAAGGTTCACCATCACTACATACGTGAGTAGATAATAAAGAAGCACATTGAACTTATTTTTGTTCCGACAAGTGAGAATGCGGTAGATATTTTTGCAAAGGCATTATCAAGGGAAAGACATCACAGATTATGAAGATTATTAAATTTTATCTCAATATGACATTCAGGGGGGTTTGTTGGAAACCATGTCAAATTGTGTCTAAAACTTCAATTTCCAGCAAACTTTCAAAATTCTAGGCTCACTATTTTTCAGAAATGGTCATGATCAAAGATGGAAAAATTTTTTATGGCATATTCTTAAAGTACTCCAGGAGATTTATGTAACCATATATAACACTTAGCCATCTGAGATCCAAATACTCTTGAGAAGTAAAACCCTATGCTGCTTTTCAAAGACCTTTTCACTTAAAAGTTTTATTATAATCCAATGATGGAGACTTAATCTTTGAAAAGCACACCAGATCAAGGGTTTAGATCAAAACACCTCTATTAAAGCACCAACAACTGCTAAACCCAATAATAAAGCTAAAATTAACAAATTCGGAAAAACGATTTTGCTTTCTAGAACTTTTTACAATTTTTTACATTGGTAGCTTTTGGGGGCTCTATATAAACAGGTTCACGAGCACTCACAAGATATCTCGTTTTTATACTCTCTACTCTTAGATTGTAATATTGCAGATTTGCTGCTGTTTGGTATGGTTTGACTGCTCCTCCTTCACACACACACACACACACACACACACACACACACACTTACACACACTTTTGTGTGTTATTTCAGATATCTAGCTGCTGTCATTATGTTGTGTTTGTCTTTTTGCTGCTGTACCACGTAATTCCAGCTTACCACCTTAAAAAGAGAAGTCCATGCAGCTACATGCATCATAGGAGTAATATACAGTATAAACTTGCTGATCATACACTCACACACAGCACATTGACTGTGTTTTCCTATACGTACATTGTATAGTTATTTTTCCATCAATTTAGTCATTTTAGAGTAGCAATTTCGCTACTCGTTTCATCTCTTTCCTGTACTCTACTCTCTATCTTCATTCATCTACTTTACTTCAAGGTATGTATGTGTGCATGGTATTCTAGTGTTCTAGTGTATTCTACCTCTATCTTCATTCATCTACTTTCCTGTATTCTAGTGTTAGAAAAATTCTATGACCTATGTTATCGGGCCTACCTCATTTCCAATAGTAATTTGAACATTAGGACAAATTTAGGACTAGGTCAAAAGAGGTCAAAATTGACATTTTAGGACTTGGAAGACTAATCACATATTCTCTAAGTACTCTCTAAGAGCTTTCTAACCAAATGCAACACCTCACAACGAACATTGATTCGACGCTCAAAAAACCAACCCGAAAATCTGGTCAAAGGTCAACAGAAAGTCTGCTCATAAATTGGTATAAAGTCATCCAAGTGCCACATGTCAACGTCACAACCCTTGCGCAATTTTTTTAGCCATGCCATCAATTTCTAAAAACAAGATATGCCACATCAGCAGCCCAGGCGAAAAAAGTGTGATAGGAGCTTCATGCTTTTCATATGAATTTTTGTGGGGTGCATTTTGGCTTGGTCTATATCTTTATAAAGTCAAGCTTACACACTCTTATGCATCGCAATTGAAAGAGCTTGCTGCTATGCTTTCTTGAAGGAGGAAGTTCTACATTTATGTGAGTGATGGTTAGCCAGTCTAGTGAAGGAGGCTCCGTTTTTTAATAGCCTTGTACTGTTAATCCTTTCGTCTACCTTTGAAATACTTGG